>JAUIMM010000501.1:1800000-2345000 GCA_031769625.1 Taudactylus pleione | reverse complement strand
GTCCCAAAGCAGTATCCTTTAACGGTGGGGACGCTCCTGTGCAGAAAGGAGAATCCGCCGCCCGAAGGAAGCATCCTGAGAGGCGAAGGTGTCAAACCTGTAATACCTCACGAAGGTATGGACAGAGGACCACGTAGCAGCCTTGCAGATCTGGACTGCAGAGGCACCACGTCGAGCTGCCCACGAAGGACCCACAGACCTAGTGGAATGAGCCTTCAGAGAAGGAGGAACCGGTAGGCCTTCATGAAGATAAGCTTCAGAAATAGCCATACGGATCCAGGCTGCCAAAGTTTGCTTTGAAGCAGGCCAACCCTTTTTACGGAAGCCATAGAGGACAAACAAAGCGTCCGACTTCCTAAACGAAGAAGTGCGGTCAACATAAGTCCTTAAGGCCCGCACAACATCCAAAGAGGCCTCACCCACGGAAAGACCCGGTGAGTTAAAGGCCGGAACAACGATTTCCTCGTTAACATGAAACTGGGAAACAACTTTGGGAAGAAACTCGGGCCGAGTGTGGAGTACTGCCCTGTTCCCATGAAAAACCAAGAAAGGGGGTCTACAAGAAAGAGCCCCAAAATCAGAAACACGTCTGGCCGAAGCAATAGCCAGAAGGAAAACAGTCTTAGCTGTCAGCCATTTAAGATCCACTGATCCCAGTGGTTCAAACGGCGGTCCTTGGAGAGCCCTCAGGACCACAGCCAAATCCCAAGGCGCCACAGGTGGAACAAAGGGCGGCTGAATGCGGACAACACCTTGCATAAAGGTGCGCACATCCGGGATTGTAGCAATCCTACGGTGAAACCAGACAGACAGGGCCGAAACCTGTACCTTCAAAGAAGCAAGGCGAAGCCCATGATCTAGTCCCGCTTGCAGGAAGGCGAGAATCCGAGACAGACGAAACTCCCGCGGTGCATTACCTCTCGGTCGACACCACTGGAAGAACGTATGCCACACGCGATGGTATATCCTCGCGGAAGACGGTTTCCGAGCTCGCAACATGGTACGCACCACAGAGCTGGAAAACCCCCGGGACCTCAGCATGGCCGTCTCAACAGCCACGCCGTTAAAGACAGCCGAGTCAGGTCCGGGTGACGACAAGGACCCCGAGACAGGAGGTCCGGTCGTAGCGGCAACCGCAGAGGACTGTGCACGGACAGACCCTGAAGGTCTGAGAACCAGTGCCGTCTGGGCCACGCGGGAGCTATCAACAGGAGCGTCCCTCCTTCCTGTTTGAATTTCCGGATTACCCGTGGAAGAAGGGAGACCGGAGGGAACAGGTATGCGAACCGGAACGTCCACCGGACGGACAGAGCATCCACCAGAGACGCCCCTTCGTCTCTTGTGCGAGACCCGTACACCGGCAACTTGTTGTTGTGCCGGGACGCCATGAGGTCGATCTCTGGAAGACCCCATCTGCCCACCAGTAGTTGAAAAACGTCCGGGTGCAGGGACCATTCCCCCGGATGAACGTCCTGGCGACTTAGAAAGTCCGCCTCCCAATTCAGCACTCCCGGGATGAAGACCGCCGATATGGCCGGAAGATTGCGCTCCGCCCAAACCAGGATCCGAGACACCTCTACGAGAGCCGCCCGGCTTCGGGTTCCTCCTTGCCTGTTTATGTAGGACACGGTGGTAGCGTTGTCCGACTGGACCTGTACCGGGTGACCCTGGAGAAACCGATGTGCCTGCTGGAGAGCATTGAAGACCGCACGGAGTTCCAAGATATTGATTGGAAGCTCCGCTTCTGTCGGCGTCCACCTGCCCTGGAACAGATGTGGACCCGAAACTGCTCCCCCGCCCCGAAGACTGGCGTCCGTTGTCAACAGGACCCAACTTGGAACCCAGAACGGACGTCCCTCGCTGAGGTGGGTCGTCTGTAACCACCAAGCAAGGGACAGGCGAACCTCCGGGGTGAACACAATCGTCTGGGACTTCAGAGACTGAGGCAGCCCGTTCCATTTTGACAGGATCAGGTGCTGCAGAGGTCTGGAGTGAAACTGGGCATATTCCACCATGTCGAACACCGACACCATGGAGCCCAGTAACCTCATCGCCAAGTGTAGAGACACCCGGCGGCTGTGCAGACAACTGCGCACCCTTGACTGTAAAGCAGAGATCTTTTCCTCCGTCACGAAGATCTTTTGCTGTCCCGAGTCCAATAAGGCTCCAAGATGCAGAATCCTCCGAGATGGGATTAGAGTGGACTTCTGCCAGTTGATTAGCCAGCCGTGCCGTTGCAGCAGGGCAATGGTCAGGTCCAAGTGGCGTAACAGGAGCTCTGGAGATCCCGCCAACAATAACAGGTCGTCCAAGTAAGGCAACATGCGGACTCCCTGCAGCCGCAGAGAAGCCGCCATGACCGCCATCACCTTGGTGAAAACACGTGGTGCTGTCGCCAGGCCAAAAGGTAACGCCCGAAACTGGAAGTGGTCGCTGCGGATTGCAAACCTGAGGAACTGTTGATGGCGCAAAAGAATAGGGACATGCAGGTAAGCGTCCAGTATGTCCAATGACACCATGTAGTCACCAGGTTCCAGCGCCAGAATGATGGACCGTAGGGTCTCCATCCGAAACTTCGGTACCCGCAAAGACTTGTTGAGTGCTTTGAGGTTGAGAATCGGACGATACGACCCATTGGGTTTCTGTACCAAAAAAAGATTTGAATAGAAACCCTGGCCCCTCTGGGAGAATGGAACAGGCACTATAACTCCAGCCTGGAGCATAGTGTGCAATACCTTCCGCAGCTCCGTAGCCTTGTTCCGGTCTGATGGTAGACCCGTGGTGAAGAATCGAGCCGGGGGTCTGTGCCGGAAGGAGAGGGCGTACCCGTGGGAGACCACCTCCAGAACCCAAGTGTCTGTCGTAGTGACCGACCAACACTGGGCGAACTGCAGCAGGCGGCCTCCCACCCTGGGATCCCCCAAAGGGAGGCCCGGACCGTCAGGCCGCAGGCTTGTCATCTGGCTTGGGGGCCGGACGTCTGGTACTCCATGCCTGCTTCCGGGGCTTGACCGATTTCTTAGGGCCAGCCTGACGAGGAAACGACTGTGGTTTGGGCCTGCCCTGGGTCCTAGATGACCGAAAGGACGATGGTCCAGAACCAGAAGGAGCAGCGGCCGACGGGAGACAAGCCGATTTGGCTGCCGCCAGCGTGGCCACAATCTTATCCAGATCCGGACCGTAGAGAACTTCTCCGGTAAACGGCAACGCTTCCAGACCCTTCTTGGAATCTGCGTCCGCCTTCCAGGATCGCAGCCACAAGGTGCGACGAGCAGCTACCGCTGCTGAAGAAATTCTAGACACCAGAGTACTAATGTCTAGAGCCGCCTCGTTGATGTAGGTGGCCGAATCACGGAGATTGCCAATCAACTCCGCCTGTTCGGCCGGACAGTCGGAATCAAAAGAAGCCTCTAATGAATCCGCCCAGCGCTCCATCGCTCTGGCAACCCAGCAAATGGCCATAGCCGGCCGTGCTGCCCCCCCCCGCAAGGGAATAAGCGGACTTCAGGCAGATTTCCACCTTGTGGTCCGTAGCATCCTTAAGGGAGGACATGGATGGCATCGGCAATGTGGCACTACGGACAAGACGGGTCACATGAGAATCCACCTGTGGAGGGGATTCCCACTTAGCAAAATAATTATCCGTGAACGGATAAGCCACCGCCAGACGTCGCTGCGGCTGGTATCTTTTGCCAGGCTGTTTCCACGCCTCCTCTAAATGGTCCACCAACTGACCCGAAAGAGGAAAGACTGTGGCATCGCCCTTCACGTCTTTGAAAAAGGCATACTTAGACTTAGCCGCTGGGGGAACTTCGTCCTCAATCACCAAGGCTGTGCGGACCGCCCGAATAAGTCCAGGAATATATAGTTTGGACTTAGCATCAGCGTCCTTAGTATGGAGAGGTTCCTGATCGTAAGGATCCAGAATCTCCCCATCATCAGACGTCCCTTCGTCATCCTCATAAGGAGCGGACAGACGCCACCGGCCGTTTATGAGGCCGCATCACAGACTCCCCTTGCAACACATCCGACAAGTGCTGTACAGAACTCGTCAGGGAGTTAACCCACGCTGGCTCCTGAGAAACCGGGAGCGGGGAAATAGGGAGACTGTGGGGTACCACCAATTGTCGTGGGAAACCCTGCATGGGTGACGACACCACAGACTGCTGGGACAAACCCATCGGAGTAAACGCGGGCTGCGGAGCTAACTGGCCCACTAAAGCTGTTAGCGCCTGAGCGAAACAAGCCCAGGGCGGCTCCTGTACCGGTGCTGTAACCGTAAGAGGCCGCGCCATGGACAAACACTGCCGGCAAAGGCCCTCCGCGCTACCCTCCCCCTCCGCTAACGGTACTTTACACGTGGTACACTGTAGCCGGAGGGGAAAATCACTTTCAGACATGATGGCACCACGTATGTGACCCCTCTCACCAATTATATATTAAATAGGCGAGAGACCACCCTGCAGCACCGCAAGGGCTTAGCAGAAAGAACAGGGACAGTAATAAAGCTGACAGTTTAGAGAAGAAAAGTTACAGGCAGCAGCGCTAGCACAGTCACATACAATGCAAAGAAAATCAATTCCTGCACTAACAGCGCTGATCACTCAACTACACAGACACAGGGCCTGGTAGGACACAGCGATGCATACACAGACCTGACCACAGCGGAGGAGAGGTATGCGGGGGGACCCAGACCACGATGCTTCCAATGCAGGCTTCCAGCAGCGTTCACCATGCTTCTGAAAAGATGGCCGCCGAGGAGCCGAGAGAAGGCTGGCCTGGGGGAGGAGCGCTGACACAGGGCCAGTCAGCACAGTGCAGAGAGGGCTGTGTGCAGCGGGGGAGGCGCCGGCTGTGAGACAGGGAAGGCGCGCTCCCCTGGCATGCATTTAACCCCTGGGACGCCGCAGCGCTACCGCTCTGCTGCGGTCCACTGTCCCAGGGGGTAGTGGAAGCGCAGGTTGGTCGCCTGGCTCCACGCTGCAGCCAGTCCCCAGGGAGCCCCCTGCCTGGGGACTTAGGACCATGTGATCAGCGGGGACCCACCGCGGGACCCCGCTGCTTACCTCTGTCCCCCTTGAATCCGGCCATGGTCCGGAACATCTGGGGTCACCGCTAGCTGTGACCCCAGATGCCCACCAGCATCCCCGGATCAGTACCGGAGGGGTGTAGGGAAGACAGCATGGACGTCAGGACTGACTGTCCATGCTGTTCATCCAGATGTGCAGCCACAGCTGCATGAAGAAAAAGCTTCAGGGGCTCTTCAAGCCCCCACTCCAACAGGTGCACCCGACTCCGGCCGGGCACCAAACTAAACTGAGGTGCCTTGGCTCGGCGGCGGGGTATAGGAGGGGGACCTAGTGCATCCTGGGAGGCTGAAAGCTTAACTCTTTGGTGCCCTGCGACTGACGTCACACCTATACCCCAAGGTATCCTGTGGATACCCTATGGACCCTGAAGTAGAAATTATATATATATATATATATATATATATATATATATATATATATATATATATTATATATATATATACACATACATATACATATACACACACAATATTATATATATATATATATATATATATATATATATATATATATATATATATATATATATATATATACACACACACACACACACACACACATATACACACACACCAACAGCTTCCATCCCCATTCCAGGGCTTTTACTAGCATTAAAGAGGTATGATATATATTCATCTATTGGACCATTAGTTCTCAAACGCAACCCTCAGGACCCTACACAGTACACGTTTTCCAGGTCACCCAGCAGGTGCACAGGTGTACTCATTACTCACTGACACATTTTAAAAGATCCACAGGTGGAGCTAGTTATTTCACCTGTGATTCTGTGAGGAGACCTGGAAAACATGCACTGTTTGGGGTCCTGAGGACAGAGTTTGGGAACCTGTGTACTAGACGCCTGGTCATACTGCCAATGGCAGTATATCCAAATGAGAGTGAAATAAAATCAGCAGGTATTCGTGTTCCTGAAATAGACTGTCAATATAGCTGTGCGGAAAAAAAGGTAATGTCAGGTACAGAAGACCATGAAGAGAGGTATTCTCCAGATACCCTCTTTTACCCTGCGAATACATTGAAACATCCTACTAAAATATAGGTTTCTACAGCTCAGAGTTAAGTGCAGTGGTGACTAAATGCTCCAGAATTCTCTTTTCTTCACTGCTCAGCTGCAGCCACTACATACATTGAGCCCAAGTATAACAACAGATCTTAAATAAAAGCCCATCGCGACCGTTTCCAGGAACACGTACACCTGTATCACAAGATGAGAAACGGCACAGAACATTCTGTGACATCTGTACTAAACCTCTGCACCTCCGACACGCAGCAAAGAGGACCAGCAGCCCCAGTAATGCTCTACTGAGAGCGACAAACATAGCCTCTTCTATACGCTGTGGCAGGGTCGTCGGCCGCTTCCATGCCCTTTACAATGTTATCGGCAACAGCCCCCATGGCACAACAAACAACTTGACATTTTAAAAGAATTTCTAAAGTGCTATACAGTAAGAGAATGGAACTAACCATTACACCATCCTCTACAATCCAAGCAGTTTCCAGTATACACTATATATTATAAGCCGCTGAGTACGCAAAGCCTTCCGAATTAAAAGAGCAATTTAAAGATCAGCGACATGTAAAAGTAGAGACTTACAAGAGTGCAGAAAGCTTCTGGAGAGGCATTAATTAGGCAGGATATTGGTGTGAATGAGGCCGTGTGCTATAAACATGGAAAGGCTATACACAGCCCATGCAAATTCCTGACATACTACTATACACAATGGGACATTGTACATCCACAAGGAACATGCTCTGCCATACACAGTTTCCTATACTTTAGGTTGAAGCAAACATTAATTACAGCCGTGGAACCATAACACTTTAATGAGAAATTAATGCACAACAGTTTAAAAATTCATCATTTAAAAGTTTACAGGAGAAAGTAATAGTGTAAAAGTCTGTATGCAGGAATGATGCCAGTGCTGCTCCCTACCACTGGAACTCTCTCCCTTCTCAGACTCGCCACTTCTCTACAAAACTTCAAACGGGCTCTCAAGTCCCATTTCTTCATCAAAGCCATCCAGCTATGTATTAAAAGATAAAAGAAGAAGCACTCTTAAATAAGACTTCAAGAAGCTATATCCAGCAAAACTCATCTATTCTTACCGAAAACACTCGGATTTGCTGGAAACTGGGCTTTTCACAAAAAGCAAAATATCTAATTACATCTCTTCCTTACTATATTCTTGGGACTATTACAGGATACTGCCCTATTTTTAATAGCATAAAAATAAAATCTGTTAATGGATCATTAATACATACCTGATATTTTATTTTAACTGGTTTTACTTGTGTCAAGGGAATATTTCACCCCAATGGGTATTAAAATGTTAGCTGCCTTCATAGGGGAAAATTTAATTTTTGTTTTTGGGCGGCGATAATTAATGGGCGCCGGACTGAGCAATTCAATTGTTTTGGCAATCGGGCGCGGCTGCATTACTTATTGCACCCAAAAAAAACCCGGTTTAGCCACGTAAAACCATGCAAAGTCCTGGTTAGGGCACCCAAAAAACTGCTCGCAAAGCTCAGGAGGGTGGTAGCAGAAATCTGGACGCCTGCTGCACTCACGCCCAATCTGAGCATCAATTGCATAGCTCCGTCGTGCGCCCAAACAGCAATTGAATTCCTCCGATAATTTTAAAGATGCCTCCAAACTATTTTTTTAGGGGGGGGGGGGGAATTCAATTGTTTGCCTGGGCAGCTGTCAGTGATGGGCACCCCGACCGAGCAATATAATAGTTGCTCTGATCGGACACAAGAGCCCCTGCACCCCCATTTCTACTCGCACCCTTCTTAGGTGGCAAGCAGAAATGTGTGAAAAGTCTGTGGGTGTCCTAATCAGGACTTTAGGTGGGTTTAGCCAATATACGCAGCTAATCCCTGTTAATTTGGGCGTGATAATTAATGAGCACCCAAAACAGTTGAATTCCCCTTTAATGCTTTAACTACTTGCATGGTGTGGTTGCATACTTTTGATAGATCAGAAGCAATCTATTGTCATTAATTACCAGCCTAAGTTCATTAGTGTATGTCAGACCCCTGCATTACTGAGACCTCAGGAGACAGAATCACCACCACCACACTTGGCTTCTAGATTCTCTCTGGCTATATTTACATGTAGACAATATTATAAAGCACAGCGTTCATACAACTGCAACATATCAGAATATTCACATATTATATCTCACTATAGCAGTCTTTGTTAGCATTCATTACATTATTACTATCTGTACATGTGGGAATGTTAGGGGGGGGGGGGGGTTAAGGATACAGTCTTATTCATAACGTTATCTGCAGGTTTATACATTCCAAGGTTCTTCGGCTCATTGCTCAGCAGAAATCAAACTTTGTAATATTACACATTTAAAGCTATGAATATTTAAAGGCACACACCATCATGTGACAAGATGGAGTTTTACTGATAACAGATCAGTTTGCTACTACACCAGGCAGTGATATATGGTCGCATATGATGCATCCTGTCAGTAACGCACAGTGGGCGGCTGTTGGTGGAACATCTAGCAGAGGGACCTTCTGGCCCCCCTGCATCCCTGTAACCTCCCCTAGTGACTGCTGTGCTGCCGATTACTGCTGATTGGTCAGCACGGCAGGGCCTCCCACCCGGAGGCTACAGAGCAGCATCTGTCAGGGAAATGTAAATGAACTCCCCCCAGTGTGTACATGGTAGCTGCTCAGGGGAGCAGCTGCTGGGGAAAGCAAAGTCGTCATCTTCGCAATTTATTAAACATCAATGGTCCAATAGATTGATATCCATGTTCATTTTGAAGGTTTCAAAAAAAAAAAAAAAAAAGTGTTGGATAAGTATTAAATAGATGTTCTTGACATTCTGATAAAAAAAAACTAAATTTTTTTGGGGAAAAAAATTTCACTAATGTGGTTGGGTCATGATAATTTTAAAAATGGAAGCCATTAACACAAAAGAATCAATGGAGGTTCTTAATAAGTTAGGTAAAATATGCGAATTGCCTAATTATTCTTGCTTTGAGAGGAAAGAAAAGAGAAATACCATAAAGTTGTAATTTTAACTACTTTAATAACACTTACAAATGTTATTATAACAAGTGCTTTGAAACTAAAATATTTAAACAAAACCTGCTCATGAGACAAAAAAGGGAAAAGCTCAGAATATAGTACAGTGTTCCACTATAAAACACACATGCACAGCACAAACCTTTCCCAATTCTGTACTTGACTTGCACAATAGAGTTATGGTAGACTTACCCAGATAACTCCTGTTCTTCGAGGTCCATAGTGTCCACAGGGATACGATGGGGGATATTATGGTTGGAAGACAAGGCACGAAACAGTTAAAGCTTTGGATCCCAGAATGCCCCATGTCTTCCTCCATATATAGCCCGCCCCTAGCCATAGGACTTCAGTTTAGTTAACAAGCCTAAAAGCAGGAGAAGGAAAGAGGAGAAGGAAGAACAATCGTACACCAGAAACACTTACAGAAGATGAGGGAATCTGTGACCAAAAGAAAATCACCCAATGAAGCCAGGTGCGTCAGGGTGAGCGCCCTGTGGACCCTATGGACCTTGAAGAATAGGTAAGTCTACCATAACTATATTTCTTCTTCGGGATCCACAGAGATACCATGGGGATGTCCTAAAGCAGTTCCCCTAGGGTGGGGGATGCTCTTGAGCAGAAAGAACGTGTTGCCCAAAGGAAGCATCCTGGGAGGCAAAAGTATCAAAGGCATAAACCTAGGAAAAGTGTGGACAGAAGACCACGTGGCAGCCTCGCACAATTAGTCTGAGGCACCACGACTGAATGCCCACGATGGCCCTACAGAGAGTAGAATGTGCTGTCACCATGCTTGGGACAGGAAGATTATCCTGTGTGTACACCTGAGATATAGTCATGCGTAACCATCTCCCCAGAGTCTGCTTATTAGCTGGCCATCCTCCCCTGTGAAAACCATAATATACAAAAAGAGAATCTGATTTTCTATCACCGTTTGTACGCTGCACATAAATACGGAGAGCACAAACTGTAAGCTTCACCTACAGAAAGGTCTGGAGCCTGAAAAGCTGGAACAATTTCTTGATTTACATTAAAACGGTACACTACCTCAGGAAGGTAAAATAAAAAATGGGGAGCGACAAGAGAGCGCTGCCAAATCAGAGACTCTGCGAGCAGAGGAGATAGCAAGAAGAAAAAGTGTCTTTGTAGATTTGAAGTGGTTGACGGCAGAGTTTAATGGTTCAAATGGGGAAGCTTGTAACCCCTTAAGAACCAAAAGACAAATCCCACGGTGCTACCAGTGGAACAAAAGGAGGCTGAACTCACAGGACTCCTTGAAAAAAAATTCTGACATCTGGTAATGAAGCAATCTTCTTCTTCTGGAAGCAGACTGACAGCGCAGAAACCTGCACTCTCAAAGTGGCCAGGCGGATACTATTGTCTAAGAGTGCCAGCAGAAGAGCCAGTATCCTGGAAATCCTAAAAACCTTAGGATCATATTCCTTATGAGAACACCACTGACCAAAAGAATGGCAAACTCTAACAGTTACAGGCAGAAGCAGGCTTCCGTACTCTAAGCATCGTTTGAATTACAGAACTGGAAAATCCCTTTTAAGGTGGAAGATTCAAGAGCCACAGCGTCAAAGTCAGACGGGGCAAGTCCAGATGTCGACAGGGACCCTGCGTTAGCAGATCCTGCCACAGAGGAAAGGATGTGGACTGTCTACCGACAGATTCTGTATGTTGATGAACCAATGACGTCTGGGCCAAGCCGGAGCCACCAGTAGTACTGTTCAGTCATCCTGCTTGAATTTCCTGAGTACTCTTGGGAGCAGGGAAATTGGAGGAAAGAGATACGCCAACTTGAAGTCCCATCTTACTGCCAGTGCGTCCACGAAGGCTGTTGATGGGTCTCTGGACCTGGCCCCGTACCTGGGGACCTTGTGGTTCTGGCGTGACGCCACATTTGTTTACCAGGAGCTGAAACACTCCCGGATGGAGAGACCACTCTCCTACATGTACAGTATGTCCTGGTAACTTAGGAAGTCTGCTTCCCAATTGAGTACTACCGCAATGAATATTGTCGAGATGGCCGGAAGATGACGTTCTGCCCAAATGAGAACCTTTGTCACTTCCTTCATGGCTGCATAACTCCTTGTGCCACCCCGATTGAGGTAGGCCACTGTAGCCACGTTGTCGGACTGGATCTGGACAGGCCTGCCCTGGAGCAGGTCCTGTGCCCTGACAAGTACTTTGTATACTGCTCGCAGTACCAGAATGTTTATTGGCAGATTACTTTCTTGATTTGTCCATCTCCCCTGGAAGGTGTGATGACCCGTCACTGCCTCCTGTTCGCGAAGACTGGCGTCCGTGGTGAGCAGCACACAATTTGGAACCCAGAATGGTAGCCCTTTGTTGAGATGCTCCTTTTTTAGCCACCACAGAAGGGAGTGACGAACCTCTGGAGTGAGAAATATAATCTGGGACCGTATTAAATTATGCCATCTGTTCCACCTGGAGGGAATCAACCTTTGCAGAGGCCAGGAATGGAACTGAGCATATCCCACCATGTCGATCCCAGCACCTGCATTGCTAACAGAATGGATACTCTTCGCTTGCATAGCAGTATGTGTATCCGCTTTGATAAGGCCCCAATCTTGTCCTCTTGTAGAAACACCCTTTGTGTCTGAAGATTTAGAAATGCTCCCAGATGTACCATCAGCTGTGTTGGAGAAAGTGATTATTTCTTCCAATTGATGATCCAGCCGTGCCTTTGTAAGCAGGCTATTGTCAGTTGAAGATGGCTTTGCAAAACCACCGAAGTCTGTGCCAATATCAGAAGGTCATCCAGATATGGCAGAACTCTGACTCCCTGACGCCTGAAATAAGCAGTCATGACTGACTTTATTTTGGTAAATACCCGGGGAGCCGTAGAAAGGCCAAAAGGATAAAGCCTGAAATTGGTAATGTTGCTGAAGAACAGCAAACGTAAAAATTATTGGTGGGATAGAATAATTGGAATATGCAGATACGCATCCAGAATATCCAGGGAAACCATGTGATCTCCTGGCTCCATAGCCAAAATAATTGACCGGAGAGTTTCCATGCGGAATTTGGGAACATGGATAAGCCTATTGAGGGTTTTTAGATTCAATATAGGGCAATATGCCCATTCAGCTTCTGGACCAGAAAGATTTGAGTAATAACCCCTTCCTTGTTGGGACACAGGAACTGGGATTATTACCCCTGCCTGTGGCAGGGAATGAATGGCTTCCAGAAAAGCCAAGGCCATGTCCACATCTGATGGGGGCTTTGTGGCAAAAAACTTCTGGCGGGGGATGTCTCTTGAAAGTGAGGGCATACCTCTGAAAGACCACTTCTCGGACCCAGGCATCTGTAGTTGTCTGATGTCAATAATCCACAAACTGAAGTCGATCCCCCAGGAGGAGGCCTGCTCCATCAGGGCGAAGGCTTGTGTTCCAGCTGAGTTGAACGTCTTGCACTATTTTGTCGTTTTGACTTATGAAAACTAGTCGGCCTAGAAGAAGTCTGTACCTTACCTCTTCCCTGAGGACAGAAGGACTGAAAAGAAACCGGCTAGCTCTACTACGTGACTTAGATGGCAGAACTGCTGACTTTGAAGCTGCTAGAGTAGAAATTATGTTATCCAACTCTATTCCAAAAACTACCTTACCATGAAAAGGTAAAACTTCCAGCGCCCACTTTGATCCTGTATCAGCTTTCCAAGATCTTAACCAAAAGGGCCCTGAGTGCTACTATGAATGCTGCTGCCTTAGATGCTAAAATTCCAGCATCCACTGCTGCTCCTCTCAGATAGCAAGCCGCTTCCCGTATGTGGGAGATATTCGTCATCTGTTCTCTGGTAGCATGTGGTAGAGAATTTTCCAATACCTCAATCCATTCTTCAACAGCCCTAGCTACCCAGGTTCCAGTTATAGCCGGACGGGTAACAGCTCCAGATTATGAGAATATTGCCTTAAGACAGTCTTCAATCTTTTTATCTTTGGAATCCCTCAGAGAAGATGCTGATGGAATAGGCAATGTAGCATTTCCGATTAAATGCGTTACATGAGCCATCCACTGTAGGAGGTACCTCCCACTTAACACATACAGAAGGTGGGAATGGATACAATGATTTTTATCCTCCTATCTACATAAAACCACTTATCAGGGTTACCCCATGCCTCCTCAATAAGCTCAGTGAGCTGTTCAGACACAGGGAACTCCGTTTTGACCACCTTCCGGTGGTGATTGAACACCGGAGTCTTCTTACTATGAGAGCAGGTTCATCATCCTGAATATCTAGGACTGATTTAACCGCCCTCACCGACACACCCTGAATTGGCACTTGCACCCACTTATTGTAGCACTGCGGAGATATCACTGTTGCAATTGGCATTACTTGATTGTGGCGACGGCCATTGGTCTTTGTTTGGAAGTTTCCCTTATTTGCCTGGGACATAAAGATCCTCATTTGCCAGAGAGCCTCAATTGAAAGACCGGGTTCCACACTAGCCACCCTCATCTATTGGGGACTACACCACTCACCATCGGCACAAGAGACTCACATGTCCTTGCGTGACACAAGTATCCAATTACTGGCTTAAGTACTACAGAAGAATTACTCCGGTGTATGGATCACTGCCAACCATTAGACCCACAGACAATACTGTAAATCTATATTGGAGAACACTGCGAGCTGGTAATATTCCACTAACTTTTTATTGCTATTCCAATCAACTACTGAACTCTGCTCAGTGCACTTTCACATTGTGCCATCTAAGGGTGTTTTTTCTATTTTCAAGAGCCTACAATTTTGACAGGCATGTCTGTAACTGAATTTTTGTGCTTCCATCTAATTTTTTACATTTTTGTGAGCTATTCATGTATTTATTAGACATTTGGTATTATTAACACTACTAACATTTCCAATTGCAGCGCTGCTTTGTTTTTATCTATTACTCTATTTAGGAGACTTACCATCTCCTTTTAGCAGCTGCTTGGTCAAACCACTCGACAGCGCCTTATTATTTATATCGATATTTCATATTCTGTGCTTGCATGATATATATTAGACGGATGCTGTGCTTATTAATCTCCATAAACTAATGGTATCTCTCGCTAGTGCACAAGCTATGAACACAGTGGAGGAGGGAGCAGATCAATAAGTGCTTATTAAATTGCTAAATAATTACACAGGTGCCACTTTAAGAGATATCTTCCATTTATTTTCATTAGCTTTATAATGTATGAAGAGTGCAATAAATTTAGTGTTATGGAACTACAGAACTAGGACCATGGCTGCTCATCAGTGTGGGGTAATCACCACTAGTATAGTGTACCATATTCTATATTCTCTAGATGCAATGTAACAATATTAAATAGAATATGATAAGAACTTTTTTTTTTTGTATGCAAATAAAAACAACTCTTCAGTCAATAAGAAAATCAAATTTTATTCTCTAATCTATGACAACCGCCAATACCTTGACAACATTATAGATGCTTGGAATTGTACAGTATACAAGGTGTTTATTGTGTATCTAAGCCGTTGTATTGCGCTATCAGCTGTGACCGGCTAAAGGACTCAGGTGCAGTTTAGCAACACTAAAAAGCTTATTTGCCAGGAAAATGGGCATATTTGCTATGATGGGGCTTTCCCCCAATACAAAGTGATGACTTCGGAAAGCGTAATCAGTGTTCTCCCCAGAAATTTTTTCCAGCCAGGTGGCATCAAAAAGTAGCCAAGTGGGGGCCTTCCCAATTATGCACGCGTCAGGAAAATGGGTATCTCCCTTACCAATCCAGCCCGACAGGTCTCAGGCTGCTCCCCCACTGGCTCTCAGTCAACAGTGCTCATTATACAGTGCCCCCTGTACTTTTCCCCTTTATGCATTGCCCCCTGTAGTTTAGCTTTGCCCTTATGCAGTGCCCCCAGGCTGAAGTAGTGCCCCTATGTAGTACCCCAGACTGGTCCCTTATGTAGTGCCCCCAGGCTTAAATAGTACCCCCAGGCTTAGTGTCCCTTATGCAGTGCCCCCAGGCTGGTCCCTTATGCAGTGCCCCCAGTAGTAGCCCCTGTGCAGCCCCCCTCTATACAGTGCCCCCCAGTAGCAGCCCCCTCTATACAGTGCCCCCCAGTAGCAGCCCCCTCTATACAGTGCCCCCCAGTAGCAGCCCCCTCTATACAGTGCCCCCCAGTAGCAGCCCCCTCTATACAGTGCCCCCCAGTAGCAGCCCCCTCTATACAGTGCCCCCCAGTAGCAGCCCCCTCTATACAGTGCCCCCCAGTAGCAGCCCCCTCTATACAGTGCCCCCCAGTAGCAGCCCCCTTTATACAGTGCCCCCCAGTAGCAGCCCCCTTTATACAGTGCCCCCCAGTAGCAGCCCCCTTTATACAGTAACTCACTGTGGTCTGCCCTACACTTGTGGGGCCCTGGGGACACTAGCGGCGGGTGCGGGCCCCGATGCAATGCACCGGCCGCACCACCGCTAGTTCTGCCCCTGGGCGGCAGTGCTCAGTGCAGCTCAACTCTCAGGATGTTACAGTGACGGGCGGTGGGGGATTTTTACCGGGCGGACCGCCCGACAAATAAAGCGTGGGGAGAACACGGGTATTGCTACTACCCACAGGTAACTCACGCTGGCAGCATAATTTGGCAACAACAGTATATGCATAGGAAGAATGCTCTGCCAAAAAACAAAGATTTTTCCTATACTGTATATATCTTAATTATATATTTGTATATGTCAGTTACTTATTCCCCTTTTTCACCAAAAACCCAGGTCCTGGGTTTTCGAACATGGTTCCAATCCAGGTCAGACCCAGTTTACACTGCACCTTCGATTTGGGTTGTTCACAGGTCAGCCCCATTTACACTGAACCCAGGTCTGCCCTGCTAAACTTGTGAAGTCATAAAAAGTGGGAGGTGACTGCCCCACAACCACCAATCACCTCATTTTAGGCATGACCCAGGTTGCATAACCCGGGTCGCACCATTTACACTGCAGCATTACCCGGTTGCTTCCTGGGCTCGACCCTGGTAGCTGAATGGGTTGGTTTCCCAGGTCACTTGACCCGGATTATTTTTCAGGGACCCTTTTCCACTGAGCCACGACACGGGTAGAACTGGCAATAATCGGGTTTTCATTTAACATCCTCCTTTACAGAAGAAAACAGTTAAGTAGTGTTCACACTAGCTCTGGCGGCAGGCAGGGTGCCGGAGCTAGAGAGGGCACTTCCGCAAGGTGACCAAAGGTGCGCACTCCCGAAAAGGGGGCGTGGTCATTGAAAAGGGGGCGTGTCTATAAGATACATCCCCTTTTCGTCACTCTTGGGGGCATGCCCGGCACTTACGGACACGCCGAGCAGCCCCCAAGCGCTGCCGACAAGGAGAATAGATGCCGGGCGCATGCATCTATTCTCCGGCGGTGACAAGGTCACCGCACATTTCCCCACCCGCGGGACACTGCGACCTGCGGGTGAAGAAGGCACACGCAGGCTGTGAGGGCATGGGCTTTTTGCCCTCCAGAAGGAGGGCAGGGCGCCGCGCCCCGCTAAAACAGCCTAGCTGGAACGCTAGTTAAGGCGTACAGTCCTCGTTAGCGATGTGTCCCGGCATCGGCAAGTGCATACATGGCCCTCGCTGACGATGACGCCCGTGGGACCTGCATGCAGGTCACACGGGCGGCATAGTCAGTGACATTGAGGGTACACACTAGATGGTGTGCCACATATGTCACATATCGTCTAGTGTGTATGAGTCCTGAGACTCTACTAGTGCCTCCAAGTTTATGTACTTTATGAGGAGTGCCCATAATCAAACTGCTAGGGGTATATTTACTAAAGTGCGGGTTTTTAGAAGAGGAGATGTTGCCCATAGCAACCAGATTCTAGCTTTTTTCTTCTATAAGGTGCTAGATAAATGTTAAGTTTGGTTGCTATGGGCAATATCTCCACTTCTAAAAACCCGCACTTTGGTAAATCTATCCCCTAGTCTTTCATGCAGAAAGCCGGCACTATTTGTTGAGTCCACAAACTTGTATAGTACTTCGCGCAGATCCTAGATCACATAACGAAGCCGTCTCCAGCAATCAACCAGGGTTATTCCCAGGATTTGGCACTCGGGTCAGTGCCCCAGCTTATGTCTAAATGGCACGACTCCAGCTTTAAGACCCCGATTGCACCAAGGAGGAGCTGAATGGCTGTTCGGGGCTGTACAGACATCAGTGGCAGAAGAGCTCAGAAAATGTCGCATTGGAAAAATGAGGAGGTGCAGGAGCTATTGTTATAACTTGCTCCCTTCTCCTCCTGAAGTGACACTATGCAATGTAGCACAGTGTGAGCAGCAGCACCAAACGCTCAATTGCTGTGTAAAATAGCAACACGCTGAAAACAAGGAACTCCGGGCTACACGTGTACCTAGTCTGCCATGATTACAGCAATGCAGTCTCCACCCTTCTCACAGCACACCACCCAGTTTGTATGATCTCATTTGGGAGATAAAAAATTGCCCCCTTTATAGTGTTCCCTCAAGCTTGTTTTAGCGGGGCACCGCACTCTGCCCAATTTTAAAAAGGGCAAATATGTGCCCTGCCCTTTTAACTGCGCCCCACTAAAACAACACATCCTGAGCCTTCCCTATTTACGGGCTGCAGTGTCCCGTGGGTGGGAAAAGTTGCGGTGACCGATCACCACCGGGTGAATATGTGCCATGATACAGACATCTGCATCCCAAACGCCGGCATCTCGAAGGTAAGTATGCGGGTTAGCCCGGGGATGGAGAGGGTTAGGTTTAGGGACTGACCGGGGAGGGTTAGGGTGCGGGAAGTGGTAGTCTACTTACCTGTCGGTATTTTGCACATCGGGATGCCGCTTTCGGTCATCTGACCACCAGCATCACGACTGCCGGTCATTCATACAGATTCCCTTTACATGCTGAGTATATGTACAGGTGTGTCTGTATGATCCAACAGGAGGCAACTATTGTATTTCTTCATTGATTAGACCCAACAAGTGTACTAGCGCATGTAAGTGCAAATCCGACCTGTATCCTATGCTGGTAACACTAGATGACTTGCAAACGATGCGATGGTCGTCTATATTTCCTTTGAACTCCCGGACAAACGATCTAGTAAATACACCCTGTGCAATCTTCCAAACTATACATCTTACATCATTTGGTAGTTAGATCATTAACTATATAATGTTAACGTATCGCCTGGTCTGGTAGTGCACACTGTACGGTTAGCGGGAAATCGTTAACGAGATTGTCAGATTGAGCTGCATGTAGGGACGACCTGAAGATGCGAGGGATGCATAGTGCGTACACACTTGCGGCCCCCGCTGGCGATACTGCAGGTCCGACGGACGATGTCGCGCGGGAGTCAGTGTACACTGGCCAATGTGGACGATGTCATCCGAACATATCTAGTGTGTACCCGGCTTAAGTCGCTGGTTTCTTGTTCACTTATTTATGTACTTTGTAAGTCGCTGCGGAACACTTTTGGCGCCATAAGTAAAAGTTAATAATTAGCCCTCGCTGCTGAAGTGTTTCTTTATACCTCCACTGAATATCAAGCATTACTGACATATGGTATTCTCTTGGATTCTTTTGAGACATACGAGTTTGATATTTTTATGGTGATTTGCATGCTCAGAGACACATTAGCATATACTGTCTGATCCAAAAGGAGGCAACGTGGGTATTTCTTCTGTGATTGGATCCAACAAGATTTGAAGTGATTGTACCAGTGTATTGATGTGCAATACCTGCCTGTATTTGGTATAAAAGATCCACAAGAAAAAGATAGGACAACAGATGTTAGACAGGCAATAGGTCGACAGAGGGGGGGGGGAAAAAAAAAAAAATGACGACACAAAGATGGTCAACACTTTTTTTTCTTCTAACCCTCCCCTTAGTGCCTTACCCTAACCGTGCTCCGGTAAATTTTGTTGCAATGGGCAGTTATATGCATTGTTACATGTGTGGAAAAATTATATAATGCAATGTTTTTACAGAAAAATAAGTTGAATTTGGAGTACCTGAAAATGTGTGCTAGTATATTTTGGTGCCTCTAAAATGATTATTTAAAAAGTCCAAAAAATATATACCTGCTGCAGCCTCGTGCAATCACAAAAACACCTGTCCCAACCATATAGCCCCCCCAAAGTACCAGTTACCCCACTTTTTTTTAGACATTTTCCAACACTTTTTTAATTTTTGCCCCAACAATTATGTCTTTTTTGGTATGAATTAAGTCAGGGCTTGAAAAATGTTTCTAAAATCTAGGACCCAGGATGAAAGTAGGAGCCAGATCACTGCCCCCCCAAAAAAATTACAGGAGTGAGTGAAGAGCACAGCTGTGTGTGTTATGCAGCTGTTATACACACTATACTAGTTCACAAAATGGTCGCAGTTTAATGGATACAGTAAAATAGAGGCCCCCTCACTGCTCTGCACAGCTCCCCTGCTCCACCCTCTAGTAATGACGGACCACATTTAATTTAAAACAATGGTGCAAAAAAGTACAACAGAACCCCCCTCCCCTTGTGTTCACACCACTATCCCTCTGAAGCTGCTCCGCAATCCCTGGCCATTCATAGACCCTATTACCGGAGAGCTCTATGCAGCCAGAGATAGGAGGCAGACACCCGGGACGTACAGGAGGATCAGTGTAGACTGGGACAGACAGCAGGGATTAGAGCAGGCTGGGATGTAGGAGGAGGAGTCATCGCAAGATGGGACGGACAGGAGGAGTCAGCACAGGCCTGGACGGACAGAGGCACAGCAGTCACCGCAGACAACACTCAGCACATGCATGCCTGTGCATGAAATGAACGCCGCAATACTATTTATTTATTAACAGTTTCTTATATAGCGCAGCATATTCCGTTGCGCTTTACAATTGGAAACATTGATAGAACAAAACAGGGTAATAACAGACAGACATAGAGGTAAGAGGGCCCTGCTTGCAAGTTTACAATCTATAGGCCCGAATCTCCGCGGGAGCTGATGAGGATTTGCTTCCTCCCTCACTGCAAAGTCTGGTAGCCAGGCAGCAAAATCTGGTAGCCATGGCGACCTGGCCCCTGGGATTTATCAAGCCCTGAATTAAGTAATTTATTTAATTTGGGGGGGAAGGGGGGGGGTTATTAGTTATTAGGGGGTGTCCAAGGGGTTCTGAACCAAGTCCCCACATTTGTACCCCAAAATACGTATTTTGCACACCTTTTCTCCTGCCTTTTGCTGGAGAAACTTTCGCCTGTTTTTGGCTATGGAGTTTTCGCCTAGGCTAAACTTCGGGGAACTGAATATGGAGATACTTTGTTCTCCGATTTGCACTTTTCGCCCGAATTAACTATTCTCGACTAATTGAATTCGGCCCTAAAACGGAGAATGCTGGCGTTTAGTTGTGAGAAGCGGCATTTTCCGGCCCAAGTGCCGGCCAGGATGCTGTTAGCACTACGCCAAGCTGTAAAACAGCATTGCGGCCGGCACTGAAGTGTGATTTCTGCTCTCACCTCATACCAGCATGCTAAAGCTGTGGCAGGACATGCGGTATTGTGTAGTTGCAGAGCATTTGGAGTGCCGTAGGGTATGATGGGTCAATGGAGATAATACAGTGGGGGTTTGAGTATGGGTAATATATACTCATGCCCTGTCCGATTCTAAAGGGGCAAAATGCACCCTGCCATTTCGTGGCACCTCACTAAAACAGTCGGCCCTTTGCCTTTCCCTACCCGCGGGACGCAGTGTCCTGCGGGTGGGACATCCCCCGTCTACCAGCTGGGCTACACCCCCTTTCTGGCGCATCTCCGGACCTCCCGCGCCCTGCTCTGCCTGCTGGCTAGCGGGAACACTATACTAGCAGGATTTGATGTGCATTATTTAAGGGAGTACAGGAAGGTCTGAGGGTGATCCAATGGACATGTGGAGACATCTGAGAGCATGTGAGGATCTGAAGGGCATTCAGGGGGTGTGTTGGGTGAGTTGATGCCATGTGGGAAAGTCTGAGGGATATTCATTTATTAAACCATGTGGAGAGGTCTATATTTCACATTTTACATTATTATCAATTTATTAAAGAAATGGAACTTAAAGCCCAACAAGAAGTTTTTATCCCTGAAGGCCGGTGAATAACGGTAGCCATCTATTGGGGGTGATTCAATTTCGAGCAATGTGAATGGAGCCGAGAAGGAGCTACCGGAACTATTCAATTAACCGGGCTGTTAAATCATTCTAGTGGATTTCTGCTCGCACCCTCCTGAGGTGCGTGCAGAAATCACACTTCAGTGCCGGCTGCGATGCTGTTTTCAAGCTTAGTGCGACGCTAACAGCATCACGTCCGCTACTTAAGTCAGAGAATGCCAGTTACCGCGACTTAACACCCTGCTCTCTGCGAACTCCTTCCAGGCACCATTCAAATCGTGCTAAATTGAATCACCCCCTATATGTATTGTTACTCTTTACTATGCTGGGGCTGCTCTGGGGGCCCTGGCAAAAACTCTATCCAAAGATCCCCCCCCCCCCCCCACTACCCTTTCACCCGTGAGTAACGCTGACGGCAAAAGCATATAGTGATAAGTGGCCAATGTCCACACATACGCCTAGGGAATTCACTGGGTCCAGTATAGCCTCTCGGACTTGGCAGTACCCTATTGACATGTTATGGTGATGCATTCCTGAGATGGCGTCAATTCACAGGGAACACGTAATGAATTGCTCACAGAGGTCTGAAGGGACAGCGTTAAACTGAGGTAACCAGAGTAATTGCTTCTTTTCAGCGCCAGCAGAAAGCCAGACACCCATGTACCCTTCTCAGTGACAGTAGCCTGCAGTGACATGGCATCTTCACAGGGAATGAATCTCTATCTGGATAAATAGTATTATAACAAGCATGACTGTTGCTGCAACATAATGAGCCTGCAGCCTGAACGTACATTTAGACAGCGGTCGGGAGCTTTACAATCGCAGGAGTCCTGAAGCACGGCATAGACTATCAGTAGCAAATCAGAACGTGTTCATGAAAAGATAATCACCAACTAAGAAGTACCAGTCAAGCCCTCCGGGGGATGCATGACAGCTCCTGTCATACAACTATCTTGGCATTTCATGAATTCCACAGTGTTAGTAAAATCTTTAGGCTTTGTTTCATAGTACATTTAGTTATAACATGTCACTTTTTTCACTGACTGCATCAATGTTAACATATCAGGGGTTTTCTAGGTATTTGAATGATGGTAACAGCGTTCTTGTAATATAATAAAGGCATTTGCAGTTCAAAAAATAAAAAATAAAATACACACACACTGAAAGCATAAAAACAATTACAGAACAAAAGGAGAAAGCAAACCAAAACTGTAATGTCACAGATCGCACCGATACACCCTCAGCATGGTGTGATGTAACACACTGTAATGTCACAGATCGCACCGATACACCCTCAGCCTGGTGTGATGTAACACACTGTAATGTCACAGATCGCACCGATACACCCTCAGCATGGTGTGATGTAACACACTGTAATGTCACAGATCGCACCGATACACCCTCAGCATGGTGTGATGTAACACACTGTAATGTCACAGATCGCACCGATACACCCTCAGCATGGTGTGATGTAAAAAACACTAATGACGGAATTCAAGAATGAGCATTGCTCACACAAAAACCGAAATAGTTTTTTTTCCGATTACAATCCTGGTCAAAATAATAAAGCTTGTTTCTCCTGTGAAATAACATGTTAGATAATATAGGGGGGGCTATTAATCCAGGTTATCACAAAATTATGGCGAAACTGCAGTTTCTGCCTAACTTTATGTATTATGGAGCAGATACACAGTCAGATTTGTCAGATGAACGATTTGATGAACGATTTGACCAACGGTTTCAACTATGAACGATATTTGACTGCATTAAGATGAATAGAATCGTCCAAATCTGACCGCAAACACATCAGATGTGAGATATCTGACCATCAGGAACGTGCATCGTTCAGACATGTCAGATATGAACGATTTTTTAAATAGTTATCGTTCAGATCTGAAGAAACATCTGACCGTGTGTATGCACAATTACTCCTATGTTGCAGCCTCATACAGGAGACTTCACAGAAATCTCCTGCAAGAGGTTAACTACCACCGCAGTCCCCATTATTATAGGGATCGCGGTCCAACCCCTATGGACCAAACTCTGGCGTTTGGTCTCGTTGGTTTACACCATCCTCAGATGGCGTAAACCGCTTTATGCCTATGGAGGCATACATAGAGGAACCTCTGGAGATTGGCAGTATGCGTGTAGCCAGTGTGAGTTTCCTAGGAATCTTCCAAAAATGTGAAAGACTCCTCCAAACCTCCCGGCATGTGACTCACAGGGGCAGAGGTTATTGCTACCACGGGTCCCTGCGAGTTACATTTACTGCATAGCGAGGATAATCATGTAAAAAAACAATTATCCCCGCTGCGTTGTACACTGAAAAAGATTGCGCTACTTCCACCATTTTTAATACATATACCCCATAGATACACAGTCTGATGGATAGGTAGAATATTGATAATAAGTGGATATATAGCTATTACACAGATAAATTAATACACAGATAGAAGAGATAACTGGATATAGATAGATATATGATAAATACGCTGCGAGGGCAGACAAATTTCAATAAAAATACCATAACACCAATTTATCACCACTCCCACGTTTCCAAATGGGGATTTCGGAAAGTCACGCTTGTCCAAAATGTCACCAGGAGGAGGCTGATACATACCACTGCCTATGGGCCAGCCAGAATACTCAATTACTCAATATTTTTGTCACCTCATTCGCCGCTACACAGAATCAAAACTTGTAAATGATGTGCCTTTTACCCCGGAGTGGGCAATCGTACATTTGATTCTAATGCATGAATGACTATGGCAGGTAGGAAACTTTTGTTAGCTATAAGTGCCGCAGGTAGGAAAACTATTTTGCAGGGCTGGATAGACAGTACACCTGCTCAGATACCTCTATTCCTAAACAAACTATTTCCTGCTCAGGGTGGATTGGGTGGAAACACTTTTACACAAAGAAAAATACATGGAATGTTTTATTATGTTATGGGAATGCTATATACTCTTCCACTCGCAACTAGGAAACAAATTCATCACAGCCTAAAGCTGGGCATACACGGCCAGATAAAATGCCTGTCAGACGCAGATGTCCGCGGCATACAGTGTGAGATTACTCACAGTGTGTAGCCCGACATCTGCGCTCCGCCCCCCGGGGAAGGAGACATTTCCCTGTTCCTGCCATGGGAAGGAACACAGGTAATGTCTGTGTCGGCCACAAATGGGCATACACTGCCCGATGCGGCCGACAGTTTACACCATAAATATTGCATCGGATGGGCATGCTGGACAACCCGGCATGCCCGACCGAGCAATATTTAACCCTCGGTCGCCCGCACACACGCTACAATTAGCGGGGCGATCCGCGGATATCGGGTGGATGGCCCCGATAATTGTAGCGTGTATGGCCAGCTTTAGCAATACCAAATGGTATCTTACCAGGTTAGTGGCACAGGACCCACCTATTTCCTTAAATTGATCGACAAGGAATTCATTAGGCTCCTATTACAGTATTGGGGAATTGCAGCTAAGTTTGTATGTTGAAATGTGCATGTCACATAAGTTATTCTCATGCTGCCCATCCACTAGGCGATAATACCTAGCGATGGAGCGATAACGACGGTCGTTATCACTCCATCACTTGGTAATCGCCCGCAAATCGGGCAATAAATGGTTAAAAACGACCAGCGATGCGCGGCCACTGGTCGTTTTTAACATCAATCATCGCCCGAACATAACGGTCAACCTGACGACCGCCGTCAGGTTGCCATGTTCGGGGATGATTGATCTGCATACACTGAACGTTCAGTGTATGCAGTTCACCCCGCGGGAGACGACGGCGTCGTAATCGTGCCATCGTCCCCCACATCGTTAAATGGATGGGCAGCATCAAACTATCAATGTTGTCAATTTTTGTATATGCGAGACTTTCAATGTAAATACATTAATTAAGATTACATTGAATGTTGTACTTGCTATACATGTTTTGTTATAATGTGATATTTGTTCTATGATGCCTCAATAAAAAATTGTTATAAAAAAAAAAAAAAAAAGTGGGGCACTAACGTATAATTATTTGAGTCCTAATATCAATTAGGGGATTGTTTCTGTTAATCCCTAAGTGCTCTTGAGGTACTTACATATAGGAAGTGACCTATTAGAACCTACGATATAGGGTGTATACCTACCTTTATTTGATACACACCATTTGTCCTAGTTTGGCAGACACCTACCGGTTTCAAGTATACAGGACACTCAGATGTTATGAGATAACTATTATTTTGATATAACCGGTCCCGGTTTTCAGGTATATGAAACACATAATGTTTTGAGACTAGTAGTGTATTGATATAACCGGACTTTACATTGGCAGTAACATAAGCAATAATTTCCAATACGTCGTTATGTTCCTCAACAAGGGGATACAACCGTAACATCAGATAGTAAATGCGGATTGGCCAACATCAGCCTTAGCGGCTTCTAAAACCCTACACGTTGCGTCTCATCACGAGACTTCAGGAGTATATCTTAAACGGATGTATACAAATCCCAGTATTGGGTCACATGTACTAACGAGAGAGAGAGAGAGAGAGAGAGAGAGAGAGAGAGAGAGAGAGAGAGAGAGAGAGAGAGAGAGAGCGCTATACTTCAACAATGGTCGGTGCGCTCCTTCAGAGAAATATAACATAGAATAAGGATTAAGGCGGCACTCGAACAGTTAAACCAAATAATGAAGACACGGGTACACCGCAAGTCTGGTTCAACGTTTCAATTCCACTTTAAGAATGTTCATCATGTCCAGATGAAAATTCTTAAGGTGGAATTGAAACATTGACCCAGACTTGCGGTGTATCCGTGTCTTCATTGTTTGGTTTAACTGTTCGAGTGCTGCCTGAATCCTTATTCTGTGATAGAAAAAAAAAAATATATATATATATATAGCAAGGCAGCTGCACACACTCACTGGAGCAAGTTTTGGGTGCACGATGAGAAAATAATTATAGATCAACAATCCACTTAGAGCAAACCTGCGACCAGGCTGCCCCAAACATAAAGAAATCGTCACTCCATTAGAAATCAAAAAAAAAAAGTCACTTTTACTGTTTCATCAAGTAAGCAGTCATGAGCTTGCCAAACAATACATATGTAGCAAAGCTATACTTAGCAGTCTGCTGGTTGCGGAGAGAGCCATATAACAGACATAATCCAGGTCTCAACAGCTGTTTCTGACTGCTGATAAGTATAGCTTTGCTACATATGTATTGTTTTGCGGGCACTCAATATAGAGGTAAATAGCCGGGGTGCCTTCCTATGAATGTATATAGCATGTCAAAGGCTCCGATAAACACAAAGCAGGCGGCACTCCTCCGGACTTGGTGAAAAAAATGCAGGTTTAATCCAACATGAACCAACGTTTCAAGGCTCCAACGGCCTTTTTGTCAAGGTGTGATCACACCATGACAATAAGGCCGTTGGAGCCTTGAAACGTTGGTTCATGTTGGATTAAACCTGCATTTTTTTCACCAAGTCCGGAGGAGTGCCGCCTGCTTTGTGTTTATCGGAGCCTTTGACATTATACATACATATATATATTCCAGATGTTAGACCACACACTCAATCCAATGTCGCCAACTGAGGGTACTCCATGAAAGACATAACAGTCCAAAATATAGAAGAGCCAAAAACTGGGCACTCACCGCAATTAAGTCATAGAGGAATATCTAATTAGCTGCGGGGTTTACCCTGTGGCTAACTGCCGCGCCGGACCTATTCAATTAGCGGTGATAACCCGCGTTCGAGTCCCCACAGTCGGACTTTACCTCGCAGCTCATGGTGTGAGGTAAAATCCACATAAAAACCACCAAATTGGGCTCTCGAGTGTGTGGGGAAAAAAACCCCATTGATTCCACAGTTTCCGCGGAGTCAGTGTGCTTCTGTGCGTGAGTACCGATTTTTTTGGCACGGGAAAAAAAAAGACTTTTATTGTATAGCTTTTCCCCGTGCCACGGGGATTTTGGCCGGCAATTGGTCGCGGAGTAAACCCCGCAGCTAAATGAATATGCCCCACAATAATGCAAATGGATTTATTCACTCTCATACATAGTATATGTCGACGTTTCAGTCCGTCTGGACCTTTGTCAAGACCAGATAACAAGAGACATCATGGCAACCTCTAAGGAACATTGGGTTATTTATTATAGCAGGCACTTAACGTGCCACTATAACGCTTCCCGCTTCGCCTCTTTACCGAGGCGCAGCAGGAAGCACTACCGATGAGATGTATAAACATCTCATCGGCCGGAGAGGGGGAGCGTTAACTCCCCCCTCCGGCGCTACCCGCTAGAGACAGCAGCGCATCAGCCTAGTGCCGATGCGCTGTCTCTCTCTCCCGGCCGGCTCCACTGAGCATGCGCGGGATCTCGCAAGTATCGCGAGATTTTCACGTGGAGCCCTGGAGCCGGCAGCCGCCGCAGCAGGGACAGCGCTGTCCCTGCTGTGGGGATAGGCTAACGCCAGGGTGTAGCTGTCGATAACGACAGCTACAGCCGGCCAAACGGTCATGCGTTATGACCGTTCGTACATGGCCCTGCCGTCGGCGCTGCTATCTTGTAGATAGCAGCACCGATGATTACCGCCCAGACCCCCGATCTTCCCCATTGTATGTATGTATATACATACACATATACATAGTATATATAGAAGGATGTGAGATAACTGGATATATAGATATGGGATAGAGGGATGTGAGATATATATATATCATAGGGGGATAGTAGATAACTGGATATACATATGAGAGAGGGCTAGGAGACAGGTATAAGATAGCTGGACAGATGAGACAGACCTACTGACCTGCTGATGAGATTTTATGCTGTGTATGTTAAATACATAGGTGATTACACATATACCAGGGCAGTACATTATCTCTGTGACTAGCTCATTGCCTATTAGATCAGCTGCTCTCCAGTCGTCATTGAACTAAAAGCCCGCAGATGCCAGGGCAAGCTGGCACTTATAGTCCCCCACACACACAACTGGAGGCTGTAAGTAACAACACGGGACTCACCGCCTCAGCCCCATCTCTCTCCCTCCCGTGTCCTCCTCCGCTACTGCTGCTGCTGCTGCGACCGCCGCCATGTTGTATTCAAATCCCCCGCTGCAGCAGCATCGCCAGTGCCCCTCTAGCGCCCATTGGCCGCAGTGGTCCTGCCCCGCCGTGGTGATTGGTTAATTTGAATAACCCTGGATGAAGGTGGGCGGGAACATCGAGCCCTGCAGTTGATTCCAACAGATCCAGCTCGTGCGCTCGTGCTTCGTTATGTCTTGGGGTCGAGTTGCATCATGGGAGATGTAGTTTTTCATAGATGATTTCTAAAGAAAAAAAACCTAGTAGCCACTTCTTAACCCAGAAAAATGGGTATCACAGGTGTCTAGGCTGTATTACACGTAGCTCAATCATCCCCGGTGATACTTTTAATCACCCCTATACAGGGAAGAAGTTTTTAGATTTCCGGTCACTTGCAGTACTACACATGTAAAGGGGCCTATCCATTAGCAGATCTTTCTGAAAGACAAAAGATTTATCTTTTGAAAATTCCTGGGGCTGCTGTGACAGATATCTGTCATGTACATGACAGATTTTTGCAAACGACGAACGATATTGCATGACATCATGATGGGAGTGGATTTTTTTAAATGTTTCTATTCATTTTCATTAAAAAAAAGTTTGTCGTTCGTCGTTTACCGCAACAGCTATTTCTAATATCTGTCAGCGATAAACGATAATTGACCAACATGTTGGAGAGACAAAAGACCCAATTTGTCGGACGCGGGAGTGCGCATTTTTATCATTCAGAGCCTATCCATTAGCAGATAAATTGAACGACTGAACGATAAATCGTCCATCGTTCAAATTTATCTGCTAATGGATAGGCCCCTTAAGGCTTAGTAAATAGACCCCTATGTCCACGTGGATAGTAACCAATGACGTTGGACAATAACTGATGACGTCAGAGTACATCTACTGGGGATCTATCTGCTTAGCGATTCCGCTACCATATATATTTAAACAAAAATGCACACAACCTGTCTTGCCCTCCAAACCTGTTCAGCTTCAATTGTGTACGGTAATTTGTCTCCAATGTTAGAACCGTTCTCACATGCAAATGAAAAAACAAGACAAATACCAAAAATAGTGTAATACTGTAGATGATGCAAAAGTTCAATTCATTACGTGCTGAGAGCGGGAATGAGCGCGTAGAAAATCCTCTCCACAGATGTGACACCTCTGACAGACTTCACAGCAGATCCTCAAATCCCAGTCAGAACACCAGATAAGTGGAAAATAAATGCGTGATTGATTCGTACATGAATGCTTACTTCAAATAAGTAAACGATCATTTCCAAAAGTATCTAAAAAAATCTGAGAAAATGCACTTTGTAGTGTAAACTGAAGATGGATTTATTAGAAACATATAAATCAATAAAAACCATAGGTTTATAGACAGCCGTACCATAAAGATGGAAGTACACTGGAGATGGTAACCGGGTAAACACAGTGTAGTATATGTGTACTGGCCATGCACAAAACCAATGTGTAACACTCCTTTACGCGTTTCAACGCACTGTGGCGTCTTTTCAAATGGAGTGTCAGTATGAATGAGCTAAAATATATAGATGGAAAACTTTTTGGTGTCCAAACTACAATTATGGGTATACCTCTACAGATACATTAAAATGCTTAGTAATATAGCATAATAAGTAGAATGTAATCCAAAGTGACTTACCACTCCCAATAGCATATTCTTGGATCACTATTGTCACGGCTTGGCGTGTGCTTGGTCCCAGAGTGGAGTCGGATGAGGAATGAGGACTTGTTTGCTGGTACTTGAAGGCAGCTGGCCTTAGGGGAGTATGACTCATGAAGCAGTGGCACGCGACGGGATCAGAACCAGGCTGCGAGACACTGGCGGAACTTAGAAACCCGGGGTAGGCTGGGTATAGCAGGTAGACGGGATCAGGAGACAGGTAGTAACAGGAGCAAACTGCACCAAGGCTGAGAGGGGAGTCTGCAGAAACACACTGGTACTGACACTTTAAATGAGCAAAGGAGCACAGAGAACTAGCTCACAGCATACGCTGTGATAGACGTTGCACTGGCAACTAAAGAGCCTCTGGACAGCCCTTTAGTACCCTCAGGTAGTGCAGGATTGGTTGCTAGCCTCCCCAGCCCAGAATGAACCTGATTGGCCAGAAACGACATGTGACCCAAATCCAAGATGGCCACGCCCAGTGGTCACAGCATGGAAGCTCTGCCAGTCTCAGCCCCTCTCACCTGCCTCCAGATGGAAGCCCTTGGTCTGCGGAGACTCACAGCACCCAGCGCTATTCTCCAGGAACCTGCACCTCTGCTGGAAACACCATGCCGCAGCGCCCGGAGCGGTAAGCGCCGCGATCTCAGCAGCCTGTCACCCCTGGTCGTGACAACTATGATATAGTGCCAGTTATACCGCTGGGCTTATAAAATAAACCTGCATGAATCTAGTGGTGATTAAATAGGTCATGGTTGCTTAGCAACTCAAGTTACCGGGCCAATGGCAGACGGTCTGGGTAACTGTGTATGTTAATCACAGAACCCGGAAGACGCTGACAGCACAAGGTTCTCACGTGATGTTAATAGCCGGGACTCGACTTCCGGGTTCTGCCGTGTCGCTCATAATGAACGTCACACTGACATGTTCCGGGCGTCCGTGAAGGGCATTAACCTGACCGCTCTAGATGTTTGAGAGCGGTCATCCCATCTGCGGCTTTGATCATCTGATTGCACTGACACATGCTCAGACCACATGGTTAAGCACTGTCATGTGTTCCAGGAAATGGTGTGGAACTATCAGGACTTTGACTATTTCAGTAAATAAAGATAAACTACACTTGCCGAAGTTCCATTGTTCATTGGAGGATCTATCCTGGTTGCTGGCGTTCATCAAATGCAGTGTACAGAGAGTTAAAGTGATCATCTGTTTCTTAGGTGTTGTCTGGTTGTTGGATTCCTTGATTGCTTATTATTCCAAATTTGATTCTATTTGGGTCACATGTTCTGAACTTCCTATGGATCACAGATCTCTAGTATGAAGCCTGTTACTAACTATGCCTCATTGTCTGTGCAACATTACTTTCAGGTCTTCCTTGGACTCCTGCCAGATCCCCACCGTGCCTGGTGTATGCTGTGGACCTCGCTATATTCCTGCTCGTGTTCTGGTTCAAGTTCTGATACAGGTTATCAGCTGCACTACAGAGCTCAGCATTGCCATTGTCTTTCCGTTGTTATCCTGCTCTATTACTGCTATTCCATTCTATGCTACACTATTTGGTTTACTTGTTATTATTGACTCATACAGACACTGGGGTTTCTTCTTCTACAGTTGCCAACTGCACCGTTACAGTCTATCCTCATCGGAACCCCATCACATCGCAGGGCTTAACTCTGCTCTGGACCTTCATCCTGCCGCAGGGCTCAACCCTGCTCCGGACCTTCATTATGCCGCAGGGCTCAACCCTGCTCCGGACCTTCATTACGCCACAGGGCTCAACCCTGCTCCGGACCTTCATCCTGCCGCAGGGCTCAACCCTGCTCCGGACCTTCATCCTGCCGCAGGGCTCAACCCTGCTCTGGACCTTCATTACACCGCAGGGCTCAACCCTGCTCCGGACCTTCATCACATCGCAGGGTTCAACCTCGTTCCGGACCCTCATCACGTCTCAGGGCTCAACCATGTTCCGGATCTTCATTACGTCTCAGGTCTTAACCTCATTCCGGATCTTGTTACATCTCAGGGCTCAACCCTGTTCCGGACCTCCGTCACAATACAGGGCTCAACCCTGTTATTGACCTCCATTCTATCCTGAGGCCCTAGCCTTGTGCCGTACTCGGGGTTTCACCCCACACCAGTTCAGTGTGTACTTCGAATTTTGTTTCTCACAGGGGTTTACCCCTGCACCTGTTAGTGCATGTCATGAAATTTGTGTTATTGAGATTTAATGTGGAACTTTGCCATACAGTTTTTGTTCTTGAATGATTTCTATTTACTTTTACTCCGTGCCAGTGATATTTCATGAAAAGGTCATTCCTAAAACCACCTCAGTTCATACTACTTAGTAAGCCTGACTCTTCCCAGGAGTCTCAAGTGTCTGTAGCCATGACAGGAACGCAATAATGCGTTCCACCAGCATGGATAATGATATATAGTATACCCTATTAAACATCTTAAAAAATAAAAACAATTTTAACATGTATAATATACATTACAATAAAAAATATTATATTACAATAAAATAAAAATTAAAAATACAAAAAATTATGATAAATTTCATAGTGGGTACTTTAAGTCGAAGATTTCTAGTGGACAACCAGACATGATCACCGACAGAATATTTAGGAACAGCCGAACGTTTTTTATCAGCAAAAACTTTATAATTATGAGAGGCTTTCCTAAGACACTTATGTACCTGTCTCCAAATCCCGGAAAAATGTTGGAGAGTAGCTTTGGCTGCCGGAATGTCCACTGTAGGAACTGACTGAAGCTCAGGAACTTGTTGGCGAAAAAAGGACTTACACCTGCAGCAGACGAATAGTAAAAATTATGGGCAAACTCAGCCCAAGGCAAAAAATCCATCCAGTTGTCTTGAGAAGAGGAAATGTACATTCTCAAGAAGGTCTCCAAATCCTGGTTCACTCTTTCAGTTTGTCCATTTGACTGAGGATGATATGCAGAAGAAAATTGTAATTTAATTTGTAATGACGAACATAACGCCCTCCAAAAACAAGCAACAAACTGAACACCGCGATCAGACACTGTTTCAGAAGGAAGTCCATGAAGACAGAATATCCCCTTGATAAAAATTTGTGCTAGTTTGGGGGCTGATGGAATTCGTGCCAAAGGACAAAAATGGGCCATTTTGGTAAAACAATCCACCACTACCCAAATAACCGTACACCCCCTGGATTCAGGAAGATCTGTAATAAAATCCATGGAAAGATGGGTCCGTACACCCCCTGGATTCAGGAAGATCTGTAATAAAATCCATGGAAAGATGGGTCCGTGGTTGGGTAGGGATGGGTAGTGGATGGAGGGGACCCACAGGAGACTGCCGGGAGGATTTATGTTATACACATTTAGAACAAGAACGTATAAACTCTTGAATATCTTTTTTCATGGAGGGCCACCAATATGAACGTTGCAGGAATTAATACATTTTATGAACGCCTGGATGTCCAGAGAAACGAGAATTATGAGCCCAAGAAAGGAGTTTACCTCATAATTCAGCTGCCACAAATATCCTTCCAGGAGGAGGATCAGGAGAGATGGAAGTTGAAGAAAAGGCCAGAGGGTTTATTATAGGGGAACATTTGATCCTCATTTTGTTCTTTCTCTTCCAACATTGAGCGAGAAAGTGCGTCTGCCTTTTTATTCAATGAACCTGGACGATACCTGAGGATAAAATCAAATCGGGAGAAAAAGAGTTCCCAACGAGCCGTTCAAGCAATGAGCTGTCTTTAAATACAATAAATTCTTATGATCTGTAAAAATGGTAATTGGATGCTTTGCACCTTCTAGCAAATATCTCCATTCCTCTAACGCTAATTTAATAGCTAATAATTCTTGGTCCCCGATGGAATAGTTACTCTCAGCACTGGAAAATTTTCGTGAAAAGAAACCAAAAGACAATGTTCTCCCATTTGCGGCCACTTGGGACAAAATGGCCCCAACTCCATAAGTGGTCGCATCCACTTCCAATATAAATGGTTTCTCAACATCATGTTGAACTAAAATAGGAGCAAAATGCATCCTTGAGAGTCTGGAAGGCATTCAATGCCTCTGGGGACCACACTTTGGGGTTAGCCCCTTTTCTTGTCATAGCAGAAATTGGGGCCACAATCGTTGAAAATGCTTTGATAAACTTTCTATAATAATTGGCAAAGCCTAAAAATCTCTGAATAGACTTTAATGAAGTGGGCAAAACCAATCTTGTATAGCCTGCCACTTCTCGAGGTCCATCTGAAGTTCGGAACCAGAGATAATATACCCCAAAAAGGGTATAACCGGGACCTCAAAAATACACTTAGAGATCTTACCATAAAGCTTATTAGCTCAAAGACGACTTAGTACCTCTTTGACATGAATACGATGATCAGAAAGATTCCTGGAAAAAATTAAAATGTCATCAAGATAAACAATAACAAACTGATAAAGTATATCTGATAAAGTATATCTCGGAAAATATCATTCACAAACTCCTGGAACACTGCGGGAGCATTACATAAGCCAAAAGGCATAACGAGGTTCTCATAATGACCATCTCGCGTATTAAACAGAGTTTTCCACTCATCTCCTTCTTTAATTCTGATCAAATTATAAGCTCCCCTTAAGTTAAGTTTAGTAAACAGTCGAGACCCCTTGACTCTGTCGAACAGCTCTGTAATAAGAGGCAAAGGATATTTATTTTTTACCGTGATCTCATTTAGACCTCGAAAGTCGATACATGGATGAAGTCCGCCATCTTTTTTCTTTACAAAAAAGAATCCCGCTCCAGCGGGAAACGAGGAAGGCCCGATGAACCCCTTCTGCAGGTTGTCTTGCACATACACCGACATGGCTTGAGTTTCAGGGACAGAGAGAGAGTATACTCGACCTTTGGGTGGCACTTTACCAGGAATAAGTTCAATAGGACAATCCCAGGGACGATGCGGTGGAAGTACGTCAGCTGCCTGTTCAGAACAGACATCAGCAAACTCATGATAAGGCTATGGGAGAGAAGGTGGAACATCTACTTTTACTTCAGCCAATTGTACAACAGGAATCAAACTATTTAGTTTGTATTTAGGACTCCAAGAAAGGATTTGAGAACAAGTCCAATCAATATGAGGGTTATGAAGAGTTAACCATGGTAAACCAAGAACTATATCATACATAGAAGTAGGTAATACGTAAACAACTCTAAACTCTCTTCATGCAAAGCTCCAACCCTCAGCTTCATAGACTTTGTTTGATGCGTAACATATCTATTAGAAATTCTAGCCCCATTCACTGTAGAGAGGGAAAGAAAACGGGATAATCTGACAACAGGAATCTGCAACTCTTGAACCAATGAAGACGAAATAAAGTTGCCAGCTGCTCCAGAATCTACCAAGACAGAAAACACTTGACACGAAGAACCAAACTCAGGAATACCAACAGAGATAAAACAATCCTTTTTGGGCAAGTTCTTTGAGAGAACCCCTAGTTTGACTTCCCCTCCATCAACTAGGGACGACCGTTTCCCAGCCTTATTGGACATTTAGCCAAAAAATGTTCAGAGGACACACCGTACAAACACAAATTAGAACGCCTCCTACGTTGCTTCTCTACTTCAGATAACTTAGATTTATTAATTTGCATACGTTCATCAGTTGTACCATGAGAGGAGCGAGACTGGGGAAGAGAAATTTTAGTATGCTCAGTACGACTCCCCTGAACCCCATGTTCTCGCATCCGCAAATCAATCTTAATAGTCAATGAAATCAACTCATCCAAATTCTCAGGAAGATCCCGAGTCACTAACTCATCTTTAAGTTTGTCAGAAAGACCATTCCAATAGGCTGGTCTTAATGCTTCATTATACCACTTGAGTTCTGCCGCTATAGTTTGAAAATGAACCACCTACTGAGGAAAATGGAGATGTTCCCTGTTTCAATCGCAAAATGTCCACAGACGCGGCCACTGATCTTCCAGGTTCGTCAAATATCCTCTTAAAGGTAGAAACAAAAGTTTGGTAATTAGACATTAAAGCATCATTTCTCAACCATAAAGGAGAGGCCCATTCGAGAGCAGTACCAGACAATAATGACATTATATAAGCCACTTTAATACGAGGGGTGGAAAAACTTTACGGTAATAACTCAAAATGAATTTATATTGGAAAAACTAAGAGACAAGTTAAAATCAGATGGGCAGAACATGTCCGAAATATCATCAAGGGTAATGAAAACCACCCTTTTTCATTACACTTCAAGGAAAAACATAACAATTCAGTGAAGGGGCTAAAAAGTTTTTTGGGGTTGCTTGGGTGAAAAATAATTGGAGAACCAAAGATAGAGATATCAGATTGGCCAGAACAGAGATGAAATATATCTATGATTTAACTACTCTCAAACCCAAAGGTCTTGGGGCGTGGCCTAGGATCGCATGGAGTAGCACACAGGGTGAAGTGCTCTCCAGGTCTCAGTCATCCGGATATCTATCCTGTCTTCCCCCCGGGACCCAAAACTAATTGGCTGGCGGTGGAAGCTGTGGTGATCCTCTGGGCCGACCGCTGAACCGCTGCACCACACTGTTGGTGCTGCCGGAGGCTTCCTCGCTGGGGCCTGCTGCTGGGTCTGGCCGAGGGACACGCCGGCCGCGTGACACGCCGGTGGTATCTCTGTCGGGCTCCACTGAACACAGCGCATCTGAGCTGCGCTCTATACTCTTCGGCTGCTGACAAGGTGAGATCACCCGTGGACTCTGCTGGGAGAGGGCCTGATGAGCGGTGGAGACACCACAGTGCGGGCTGTTAACCAGATCACGTGATAGGCCGACGCCATTTTCCATCAATAAGAAGGGTCTGCCTTAAAACGCTGGGGTGCCTGGTGAATCATCCGGAGGTACTGTGATATCATCTCCCTTGAGCTCTGTTGATACCTTTTTTGAAGCCTCTGAAGCCTGGGTATCCTATTTTGCCCTGCAAAGTGTGTTGTATAGATCACCTCAAGTATTTTCTGCCTTTTCTGTGTATAAGCACATAATTGTGCGGACTGTACTATCTGCAAATAAACATGGTGAAACACCATCATCCAGCTGCTGCTGCAAAATTAGTACAATATGCTAGAGGTTCTGGTGCTCAATCTAAAGCAGCTGACCATGGGAGTGAATCCCCTCCTGGTTCGCCAGCTGAGTCTGCAGCCTCGGTCTCGGATACCCCCTCGGAAGTTGCAATGCAGAGGGTTATTGAAGCAGTCACGGCAAACTAGACTCTCCGATAAAATTGGTAAAGTCCAATCGGACCTATCATTAATACATCATGATTTGCAATGTGTCAGAGAACGCGTAGGCGAGCTCGAAACCCGCACGTCTACCCTAGAAGATCATATAACGCCTTTGGGTGTCAGAGTTGGATCCCTGGATACACAGGTACTAGCGGTCCAGAAAAAGCTGTTAGACATGGAGGGGCGGCTGAGAAGAAATAATGTGAGGTTCGTGGGACTGCCTGAAAAGGAAGAGGGCAATAATCCAGAACAATTTATTGAAAAATGGCTGACTGACACTTTCGCTAAAGACTCTTTTTCACCATATTTTTCAGTCGAGAGAGCCCACCGTATTCCTTTTAGGCCCTTGCCACCGGGGGCCCCGCACGCTCATTGCAAAGCCTCTTCACTACAGAGATCGGGATGTTATCCTTCGTTTGGCCTGTACAGATGGCCCTCTGCAGTGGAATGGGTCTCGGATTTCCGTGTTTCCAGATTTTGCCATAGAGATCCAGAAGGAAAGGGCACAGTTCTCAACCATAAAAAGGCGCCTGAGAGATCTCAACATACCTTATGCCATGATTTATCCATCCAAATTGAGGGTGGTTGCCGACGGAGAAAATTCTTTGCATCCCCACGAGATGCAGCTCTGTGGTTAGACCGGCGCAGGCCGGCGAGACTCCCGTTAGCCCAAGACTGAACCTTGCATACCTCTTTTCTGCTGATGTGATTTTTTTTTTAAGTCATTACAACTATCAAAGTCCGTATGTATACGAATATTTGAACTATGACTGATGTTGTTTGTATTGCTAAAACACGTAATATGCAAATTTAAATTTTTATTGTATGCTAAGGTACAAAGAATATTCCTAACGGAGAGTTTATTTTTCTGAAGTTCCAGGTGCACATTTATAGACCTGGAGACCTCATTTGTGTTAAGCCTTAGGGCCATTATATTTTTTGCCCTAGTTACACTGTGTAGGTAGTGGAGTAGGGATATAATTACGCAGGCTTAGTTGATTACTATAAGACGTAGGGGCTAAGAGAAGGGAAGGGGTTTTTTTTTTTGTTTAGTTTAGGGATGAGGTATGCCGTAGTTCAGGCTGGTATACAGGGTGGGGGGTGGTTGAAGAGTGTAAATTGTTGGGAGGTTTTTTTTGTGCCTATTTGCTTCTGTATCCTCTATAGTTGGCAAAGTTTATACTATCTGAGAGCTGGACGTCTGGTCTCCCCATTATATAAATATCATAATATTGTAAGATGAAATCACTAAATGTTAATTTTTTATTTTGGAATGTTAGAGGATTAAATGACAAAATCAAGCGCTCTTTGGTCATTAGGCAAATTAATCAATATGCAGCGGATGTTATTTGCCTAATGGAGACACACTTGGTTGGAGGACGACTGATGTCATTAAAGAAACCTTGGGTGGGTTGGGTGTATCACTCAACTCATACATCAATGTCTAGGGGGGTCTCGATACTGGTTCGTAAATCAGTTCCCTTTGTACTAGATCAGATACAAACCAATGTAGGGGGTAGATATATTTTTCTAAAGTGCAGAATACATTCTATGTCATTGCTCCTTACGATATATGTCCCTCCCCCTTATTCGCATGAAATCCTTAAAAAGGCAGCTGAATTTATAGCTACGTTCCCAGGATTAACGATAGTGTGTGCCGATAACTTTAACAATGTAATGAATTTGTCATTAGACAGACATGTTAGCACACAACTGGCTGGTAGAGATTGGGAGACTGGGTTTGCGAACATGGTCAGTGAGATGGGCTTACTTGATGCATGGAGGCTTACTCACCCACATATAAGGCAATACTCATACTTCTCTCCTAGTCATAGATCATTTTCTAGAATTGACTTGGCCCTAGTAACACCAAACATTATGCCCCGTATACTGAGAATCCAATACCAAACTAGGGGCATCTCTGATCACTCCCTTATTTCACTGAGCATTGATTTAGAAGGCCATAGAGGACAATCATTCTGGAAACTAAATCCGTTTTGGCTAACACGAATGGGTGCTGGTCTCGAACTGGAAGCTGCATGGTCAGAGTTTTTTGATCTAAATAATGAACCGTTTTTTCGACCCAGTTTGTGGGATACTTTTAAGGCATTCCTTAGAGGTATGTTGATACAGAGAGTGGCCAGCCTTAAATCGTTCTATAAAAAACAGGAGCTTGAACTGGAGACAATGTGTAGAGCGATGCAACATACCTTTCTGATAACTCTGAATCTAACAGACAGGACTGGGTGGATCCACAAAAGGCATGGACAAACTGCTTGGAGGATAAGGTAAATTTCAAACTGCTATTTTCTTCTCACCTCCAATATGCCTCAGGGGATAGACCTGGATCATATTTGGCCAATTTAGCTAGAGGCGAGAGATCATCTATAAATGTAGCCCAGATTATTGACCATGATGGAGTGGTATATAATAAGGTACCAGATATTGCCATGGAATTTGCGAAATACTACCGTCAGCTGTATAGTTCTCGTTTGAAAGATGGGATACAGGATATTCGTAACTACTTGGCAGATATATCTCTTCCAAAACTTAGCCCAGAAGGCCGCGATCTTTTAGACTCCCCCATAACCGTAGAAGAGATTTAGTTGGCCATTAACTCCTTCCCCACTGGCAAAGCTCCAGGGGTGGATGGGATCCCTCTTGAATTGTACAGGAAACATAAAGCTTTTTATTTGCCTTGCCTGCTTAAACTCTTTAATCAAATATATGAATATAACAAACTCCCTGACTCTATGTCAGAAGCTCATATAATTGTTATACCCAAGCCTGGTAAGGATTATTTCCTCTACAGATTCATACAGGCCCATATCATTACTACCCACTGATGTTAAGATAATAGCAAAAGTTCTAGCTACTAGAATTAACCAAGTTATACTACAATTAGTTCACCCGGATCAAACGGGCTTTATGCCTGGCAAATCGACTGGCATTAATCTCAGACGCCTGTTTACCCATTTGCAAGTGCCCCGAAGTGGTGACTCAACATCCGTCATAATGTCTCTTGACGCCGCTAAGGCGTTTGATTCAGTGGAGTGGGAATACTTGTGGGAGACACTGGAGGGATTTGGAATTGGCCCGGGATATATAAAATGGGTTAAACTACTATACTCGGCTCCAGTGGCAAGAGCTGCGGTAAATGGATTTGTTTCCTCCCAGTTCCCACTACTAGTACTAGACAAGGCTGTCCCCTGTCACCTATTTTGTTCACCCTTGCCATTGAACCCTTGGCGTGCAAAATTAGAGCTTGTCCTCATATACTAGGACTTACCGTGGGAACTAAAGTAGATAAGATTGCGCTATATGCAGACGATATTTTATTATTTATTTCAAAATATACAGTTACCATGCCGCATGTTTTAAGTACTATAGATACATTTGGTAGATACTCCGGTCTATGTGTGAATTGGGACAAATCCTATGTGCTTCCATTTGTAGATCCTGGCCCAACTGATCCACTGTTACATTACTCGCTACATTGGGTAAATTCTTTTAAATGCCTTGGGATCTGGTTTGCAAAGGATCCCTCAAGGTATCTACCTCTTAATATCAACCCCAAGCTGGAGTTTCTTAAAACTCGAGTCTCTGTTTGGGGCAAATTACCACTCACTATGACAGGCCGGGTAAACATAGTTAAAATGGTCGTATAACCCAAAATACTATATGTTCTTCACCATTCCCCAATATATATTCCACAGCGAATATTTAAACAGATTGATGTTCTGCTTTCCTCTTTAATCTGGTCTAGCGGGAGAGCTTGAATCAAAATTTACACATTGACTAGACGTAGAGATTCAGGCGGTCTGGCACTGCCCTCATTTAGATTATACTACTATGCCACGCAACTGGCACATTTATGGGAGTGGTTCCAAGCACTACAGGTAGACTCAATGCTTAATTATATCATGGCTGAGAGTGGCACGGGTTTGTCTCCGGTTCAACTACTCTTTAGTGATAGCTTGATAACTGTCAAAATCCCCTTGTTTAAACAAGCTGTAATGGTTTGGAGATTGGCCTCGCGGATCCTAAAGGTGGAGGGATTAGATCCAGATGCCCCGTTAGCTCACACAAGGGCGCTTTCTGAGCTTTCTGAGCTGCAAGTTGGGGAAATATGGGGAAGATGGGGAGTGACATCTATCGGGCAATTATATTGGGAAGGATATTTGAAATCTTTTCAGCAAATTCAGGAAGAATTTAAGGTCCCTAGGGCATACTTTTACAGATTCCTTCAACATAGACATGCACTTAATGCTCAATTCAGAGGGGCTCCACTGCTTCTCCATGACTCACCCCTTAAAACAATGATGACATTGATAGGTTCTTGCCGCATGATTTCTATTTTATATAATAAATTATTGGATGGGCATTATGCATCTGACCTAGCGCATATTAGACAAAAATGGGTAAATAATGTTGGTGCACTCTTTGACTAGGCATGGCAAGTAGCCTTGGCCAGTCCACGCAATGCCACAGTTTCTGCTCAATTTCAACAGATACAGCTGTTCATACTCCACAGAGTATATATGACATCTACTAGGCTATACACAATTGGGGTTAGGGCAAACATGCAATGTCCCAAATGTAACTCAATAGAGACAGATTTTTGACACCTTATATGGCAATATCCAAAGATAAATACTTTTTGGCAAGAAATATGTCGTATTATATCAGACACAGGTATACCACAGGATGTCCTCACTCTGGTGTCCTGTGTTCTGGCTAACCTTGAAGATGAGTCTATTGGTAAATACCCTAAACTATTTGTAAACAATATGTGCATGCTCGCTAAAGTGTGCATACCGAGGGAGTGGATGGCGCCTTGCGGCCCGATCATTATAGCATGGATATCGCTGGTAAACAAAGTAGTTTCACACGAAAAATATGTGTTTATAGCCAGGAAGTCAGAAAAGAAATTTCTTAATATATGGTCTAGGTGGCTTGAATCGACATATGCTCGACATGCCAACTAAACTTCTGTTGGTGTTTAGTGATAGTTTGTTGAATCCTGATGGAAAACTGCAGATGTCTGATATAGTAATTTTACATTTATATGATGATTAGCTGAGATTCAAATGACACATATATCTGAGGCTTGTTTGACCGAAATCAATCCCAAACGACCATCTTAGATCCTCTCAGAAATTGTTTTTTCTATATATCATGTGTTGATGTTTGATTCTAACAAATTGAGGCCACGTCCAAGCTCTCTTTGAAATAGAATATACCAATTTATTGTGAATTAACAAATGCCAATATATTGTTTTTACAGTGCTTCAGCACTGTCAGTTTAACTTTATGTCTGTAACTGTTTAGAAAAATCAATAAAAATTTATTGAATTAAAAAAAAACCCCAAAGGTCTTAATCATGATTTCGAGGTCAGATGGTTCCTTTAAATATCGTCCTTTCCAGGGGAAACATGACAGTGCTTAACCATGTGGTCTGAGCACGTGTCAGTGCCATCATATGATCTAAGCCGCAGGTGGGATGACCGCTCTCAAAACATCTAGAGCGGGCAGGTTAATGCCCTTTCTCGGACACCCGGAACATGTCAGTGTGACGCAGAACCCGAAAGTCAAGTCCCGGCTATTAACATCATTTGAGAACCTCGTGCTGTCAGCGTCTTCCGGGTTCTGTGATTAACATACACAGTTATCCAGACCGTCTGCCATTGGCCCGGTAACTTGGGTTGCTAAGCAACCACAACCTATTTAATCACCACTGGATTCATGCAGGCTTTTTTTTATAAGCCCAGAGGTATAACTGGCACTATATCATAGTGATCCAAGAATATGCTATTGGGAGTGGTAAGTCACTTTGGATTACATTCTACTTATTATGCTATATTACTAAGCATTTTAATGTATCTGTAGAGGTATACCCATTATTGTAGTTTGGACACTAAAAAGTTTTCCATCTATATATTTTAGCTCATTCATACTGACACTCTATTTGACAGTGCATCGAAACTCGTAAAGGAGTGTTACACATTGGTTTTGTGCATGGCCAGTACACATATACTACACTGTGTTTACCCGGGTACCATCTCCAGTGTACTTCCATCTTTATGGTACGGCTGTCTATAAACCTATGGTTTTTATTGATTTATATGTTTCTAATAAATCCATCTTCAGTTTACACTACAAAGTGCACTTTTTTTTAGATACTTTTGGAAATGATCGTTTTCCTATAATGAGGACAAATAAGGACCAAAGAAACTGTTATGTGCTTGATATCAGCTTATTTGAAGTAAGCATTCATGTACGAATCAATCACGCATTTATTTTCCACTTATCTGGTGTTCTGACTGGGATTTGAGGATCTGCTGTGAAGTCTGTCAGAGGTGTCACATCTGTGGAGAGGATTTTCTACGCGCTCATTCCCACTCTCAGCATGTCTATAAGAATTTAACTTTTGCATCATTTACAGTATTACACTATTTTTTGTATTTGTCTGTTTTTTCATTTGCATGTGAGAACGGTTCTAACATTGGAGACAAATTACCGTACACAATTGAAGTTGAACACGTTTGGAGCGCAAGACAGGTTGTGTGCATTTTTGTTTAAATTATCTGTTATATGTTTGGTGACTTATTATCTCACTACCTTTGCTACCCCAAGTGCAGCACCATTGTTTTGTATACATTCTATATATTCATACGCTACCATATATATCCTATATAATATTATATACACTAACAGTAGGAGTTCCCCAAGGTTCTGTTCTTGGACCACTCCTTTTCTCCCTATATACGTCCTCTTTAGGTGGACTCATAAACTCCTTTGACCTCCAATATCATCTCTATGCTGATGATACACAAATTTACCTCTCCACCCCTGAGCTCCTTACCCGTATCTCAAACTGTCTCTCTGCTATCTCTTCATGGATGTCCCAGCGCTTTCTTAAACTTAACATGTCTAAGACTGAGCTGATCATCTTTCCTCTTCCACTACCTAATTTCCCACAATTTCATTATCTATTGATGGCACAACTATCGCCTCTAGCCCCAAAGTGCACTGTCTTGGAGTTATCCTAGACTCCACCCTCTCATTTAAACCACATATTCAGCACCTCTCATAGTCCTGCCATTTCCATCTAAAAATATTTCCAGGATTAGACCCTTCCTCACCCAGGATGCCACTAAAACTCTCATCCACTCACTGGTCATCTCCAGATTGGACTACTGTAACCTTCTCCTAGCTGGCCTCCCAGTATCTCACCTCTCTCCACTACAATCAGTTCTCAATGCTGCTGCTCGGCTCATCTTCCTCTCCAGACGTTCTACATCTTCAGATGCCAATTCAAGGTTCTTACACTGGGAAGCAATCGGGAAGCCGACTGCCTATATACTGGCAGCCGGCTTCCCGACTTATCCCGGCAAGGGTGAAATGCCGGGCGTCTAGATGTAGACGCCCGCATTTCCCCGATGCCGGGAGACCGGCGCCCGGCATCACGATCGTAGTGATGCCGGGCGCCGCGAGCGGACAGCCGCGGGGGGGAGGGTTAGGTTTAGGGCTCCCGGGGGGGACTTAGGGTTAGGCACCCCCCCGGGAGGGTTAGGCTAGGGGGAGGGAAGGTTAGGGTTAGGCACTCTCGGGGGGGACTTAGGGTTAGGCACCCCCAGGGGACTTAGGTTTAGGTAGCGGGGAAGGGGGTGGTTAGGGTCAGGCACTTAGAGGGGGGATTAGGGTTAGGCACTTGGGGGGGAAGGTAGGGTTAGGCACCCCTAAGGAGGGTTAGGGTTAGGGGGGTTAGGTTAGTTTAGTGGATACTTACCTATCCACGATCGGGATTTCCAGCACTGTCGGGCTTCCGCTGCGTCGCACTCTGCTCCTGTCGGGCTGCCGCTGATGGGAATCGGCCGGCGGTATTTCATACCCATTCCCTTACACTCGCCTACAAAGCCCTCACCAAATCCTCTCCCACATACATTTCTGACCTTCTCTCCCTTCACACTCCCGCCTGTCCACTTCGCTCAACAAATGCATGCTGCCACTCTTGCCAACTGATTACTTCCTCCCACTCCTGCATCCAAAATTTTGCCCGTGCTGCTCCCTACCTTTGGAACTCTCTCCCTCTCCCTATCAGACTCTCCACCTCTCTGCAAATCTTCAAACGGGCTCTCAAGACCCACTACTTCATCTAGGCCTTCCAGCACTCATCCTGACCCACCTCATGCTCTTTCCTCCCCTATCTTCCCCATCTATGTCACGCCTGTCTGTCTGCCCCTCCCCTTTAGAATGTAAGCTCTCACAAGCAGGGACCTCTTCCCTCATGTGCTTCTCTTTACATTTTCTTTGACTCTTTACTCCCCATTAGGGCACCTAACACATGACTGCCAACTCCCTGCTGCTTATTGTGAGTGTTTAATCACTATTGCAGCAATGTATATAAATCGGGTCCTTGTCCTGCACTGTAATGTACTGTAAGTTACTTGTTTCTAGTTCACTTATTAGTTCTATGTACTATGTAAGGTGCTGCGGAACACTTGTGGTGCCATATAAATAAAGGATAATAATGATAAATAATAATTCATACCTCCCCAGTACCGTTTTTCTGGGACTGTCCCGCTGTCCCACCCGCTTAGCAGAGTAGCAGGTGTGCAGGAAGAGAACAGAAGCCGTGCACAAGCGCACAGCATCTGTTCTCTTGTGTACGGACTGCCACAAGAGAGAGTGCTGGCCAAGAGAGTGAGAGTGCTGGCCATGCCCCCAAAGTAACGAAAACGGGTGAAGCCGCAAGGCTCCGCCCCATTTTAGATATACTCCACCCCTTTTTGCACAAGCCATTCCCCCTTTTCGGCCGCGCGGGGCCCTGGCCCTACTTGGTATGTTAAAATGTTGGGAGGCATGTTATATATGGTACTTGTGTACTTTACGGACTCATTGCAGAGAGAAACCAAGTGTCCTTCACTCATTATTATTATCAATCATGGTAATGTCTACATCCCCTTCACAGAGAGGACCCTGACGTCATCAGCCAGTGTCCAGCGTCATTCCCAGTGTCCAGCGTCATTCCCTACCATCCAAGGGGGCATAGAGGGGGAATATAACCTTGTTTAGAGCGTAGCGAGCCATCGAGCCCAAAGCGTGTCGAGCACAGCGAGCCCGCGAGGGGACAACTTTCTTCTTTAGGTGGGGACGACTGTCAGTACTTGTGTACGTAAAGTACACAAGTACCATTTAAAACATTCATTTGGTTCTTTCTGCAATAAGTCCGTAAAGTACACAAGTACCATAGAGAGAGAGATAGAGAGAGACGCCAACATGACCCATTCCATTAGGTATAAAATGCTCTGCGTCTGGACTTCCCTCTTAATTGATGATTGCAGCCACCTGTGGTGAAACACCTGACTCATCAATCACCTAGTTCAACACAGGTGGCTTCAATCAATAATTAGTTGGGAGTCCGGGAGCAGAGCATTCTGTACCTAATGGAATGGGTCATGTTGGAGGGTAGGTATATATATATACATACAGTATATATATATATATATATATATACAGTATATATATATATATATATATATATTTATATATTTATATATATATATTTATTAACAGTTTCTTATATAGCGCAGCATATTCCGTTGCGCTTTACAATTGGAAACATAAATAGAACAAAACTGGGTAATAACACACAGATATATCGGTAGGAAGGCCCTGCTCGTAAGCTTACATTCTATAGGGAAATAGGCATTGATAAACAAGGATAGGTGCTATATATTGCAATTTTGGTCCAGCCAGAATGGAGAGTTTCTTGGTGGGCTGCATGATCCAGTCACAGAGGAATGTTGGCCAAGTATCAGGAGGATGTGAAAGAAAGACAATGCGTGAGGTTATATGTGAACTGTGAAAGGGGATATAATTAGATATGGAAGCTATGAAGGTTATCTGGGCAGTTCTGGAAACTGATAAGCTTGCCTGAAGAGGTGAGTTTTCAGGGAACGCTTGAAGGCTTGGAGACTAGAGGAAAGTCTTATTGTGCGTCGTAAGGAATTCCATAGAGTGGGTGCAGCCCGAAGAAAGTCCTGTAACCGTAAATGGGAGCAAGTAATGCGTGGGGATGAGAGACGCAGATCTTGTGCTGAGCGGAGAGGTCGGGTAGGGAGATATTTTGAAATGAGTGAAGTTTGTATGTTGGTGTGGTTTGGTTAATAGCCTTATGTGTAAGTAAACGTATTTTATATTGAATACGGTAGAAAACTGACAGCCAATGGAGGGACTGACAGAGTGGTGCAGCAGACGATGAATGTTTGGCAAGGAAGATAAGCCTCGCAGCTGCATTCATAATGGATTGTAATGGCGATAGCCTGTTTTTGGGAAGGCCAGTAAGGAGACTATTGCAATAGTCAATGCGGGAAATAATGAGTGCATGGATTAAAGTTTTAGCAGTGTCTTGTGTGAGATATGGTCAAATTTTGGATATGTTTTTTAGATGTATGTAAATTATTTATTCAGAAATATATATATATATATATATATATATATATATATATATTTTATTATTATTTATATATATATTTATATATACACACACATAAGTGGGTTGGGTATGGGATTCTGGCGGTCGGGATGCCGCCGGTCAGAGTACTGACAGCGGCATCCCGACAGTCAGAATCCAGACACCATCAGATATGTACCCCAACGCTCACCCATACCCCTATGCTACATTCAGCAGCATTGCAACGCTTATGAAATCCCCAGATTGGTCTGCATGTACAGCTGAATGGGGATTTCATTAACAACCCGTGGAAGCATGCATCGTTGGTCGTTCGGACCATACACATTAGACTATATGAACGACATATCGTTGAACAATATCGTTATCGTATATATCGTTCAGTTTTATCGTCAAGTGTGTATGCCCCCTTAGATATATGAGGTGATTCAACCATAGAACATACACAGCCTGCTGCCATCAGTCCCTTTGTTGTCTCTTCCTGTAGCTTTCTGAACTCTGATTGGTGGATAGCTCCATGCAATCCACCAATCAGTATGGGGAGACATCCCACCATTGTGATTGAGCTAGAACCATCCACCAATCAGCATTTAGCCAAATGCAGCCAGACAGGTATGTGACAGGCATCCGGAAGACAGAAAGAAGACGCTGCCCAGCTGCTCTGACTGTATTAATAACATAATTGGTATGACTGGGGATCTTCCTCTCCCTGTCTCATGGCCGCCAGGCATGTGATGCAGCATGCGACTGCACAGGGCTGTCATTAGAAATTGTGGGTCCCGGTTCTGAAAAAATAGGCAGGGCCCCTAGGCCCCCCCTCCCCCTGTTACCGCTAAAGGCACATATCCACTACATGATAAATTGGATGATTTGAATGCTAACAATATCGTTATCGTTCATTGTCCGCAATATCCTGCAGTGGATATGCCGTCAACGACCAGTGATGCGCGCTCCTGCTGGTTGTTGCCACCGTCGCTCATCGCCCGAACCTGCTGTCCAACCTGACGATATCGCCAGCTTGTGCAGGTTCGGGGATGAGGGAGGGTGCCGGTACTGAATGATATATCGTTCAGTGTGGGCTCAATGTCCACTACACAGTATAATGAACGATTACCATATCGTTATCGTTCAATCATTCATATATCGTGTAGTGGATACGCGGCTTAAGTCTCATGAGTCATTACTTACCTTATCACCTTGAAGAATGCTCCTTCCTTCTGGCTTCTTCTCCTCCAGGTACGGCTGGACGTGTGTGTTTATTAAATAAATATATATATATATATATATTATATACAGTATATAGCAAACATGTAAATATTATATATAACACACATACATACACATATATACAAACTAACACATATACAATATATACACACTAACATATACAGTATGCACACACTAACATACATACACATATATACACACTAATATACATACACATATATACACTCTAAAACATACATACACACTTACACATACAGACACATGTTAAAACACATACATACTTATTACTTACACTTCTGATTCAACAGCAGGTTGCTAATGGGGACAGGCATCGCGCATCATTAGGCCTCACCCCCTCCACAATGACGCGATTCTCAGGTGTATGGGGGCGGGGCTTACCGCATTGGCTCTGCCCCCATTGCGTTCAGAGACTGGATCGGTCCATGAGAAGCTTCAAAATTCTCGTTTGAATATTTGCTACTACCACCAAGATCTGCACCTGTATTGCGGGCTGTGCATCGGTGGTAGGAGTGGGCACGGCCCCCTCCCATTCTACCAGTGTCCGAGTCCGGGACTCCAGTGCCGGCATTTCCCCCCTGATGGCGGCCATGCAGCTGCAGTCTGCCAGCAGCCCCCTAATTGTAAAATTGTGACGGCTAGGGGGGCAGTGTGACATCTGTAGCCCTCCCCTGGTCTTGCCTGTTAGAACTTACAGTCTAAGGAAGTGGGAAACTGTAAGGATGAATGGAAAAGAGATAAGGAGGGAGGACATAAGGCATGAGTTACGATTGTGAGGAGGGCTGGGGTGCTTTGATAAACAGGTTCATTTTTAGTCCTTCATTTTAAGTCCTGCAAGCAGTCAGAGAGTCAACTAACAAAAAGGTATGCAGTTATATTTTCACTACATTAATACATTCTTAAGCAATAATTATAATTCCAGAATGATAATTCATTAAACATTAGAGTAATTGCATATCTCAGTAATTTCTTTAGATATACAGCAAACTGCAGGATAAGACATTTCAAAACACATGGACTAGCCAGAGTAGTATATTAGCCAGGTGTATATCTGCTAGCCATAATATGTAAAAGAATGTATCCAGGATACCTAGCACATGAAGAAACCAGCAATCCTCCCTTGGCAGCTTGCAAACAGCTAGAACCAGGGACCAGGCAAAACATTGAATCCTGTGGGAGACTCAGCCAGAACAGAACAACCCACACAGACCCAAGAGCCAGCACCTGATTAAAACTGCTGGTAAACCAATCACAGACGACCATGCCAACACCCAGGCTGACATCATTATAACAGGTGAACAAGTCAGCAACCATTCCAATGATTCAGTCCAGACTCGACCAGCTGAGTACAGATATAATGGTGGAGGAGTAAAAAATATCACCTATTCAGCGGATTTAAGGAACTGTAAAGGAAAGGATGGAAGATAGACAGTTGGAGAGGGAGAGTGGAGGGGGAGAGATCAGTGGAGGAAAAGTAGATTTGTGTATCATCAGCATACACGTGGTAATGGAGAACAAAGGAGATGATGAGATCAGAGCCTTGTGGAACTTCAACAGAAAGAGGAAGAGATGGGGAGGACAGCCAAGAGAGGACAGGGTTACGAAGTCTAAAAGAGTCTAAAGGAGGAGAGGGTGGTCAACTCAGTGATGAATGCAGCTGGCAGGTCAAAGTGGATAAGGATGGAAAAAGTACCCTTACATTTGTGACCTTGGTAAGTTTCCGTGGAGTGAAGGGAGTGAAAGCCAGGCTGAAGTGGGTTGAAGAGGGAATGAGAGAAAGGGAAGGTGAACATACATTGGATGGACAAGACGTTCCAAAAGTTTTAAAACAAAGGAGAGGAGAAAGATGATACAGTAGTTAGAGAGTCAGGATCCAGAGAGGGGTTTTTATAGAATGAAGGTGTATTTAACAGAGGTAGGGACAGTACCGTAGGAGAGAGAGATAAATTAGGTGAGTAAGGTGGGAACACGCATTGAGGGAGAGGAGAGAATGTGATCAGATGGGTAGGTAGATGAAAGGAGGTAATGGACTTTATGAGCAGTGGTGGGGGATTAGGAGGAAAGGGTATGTTAATAGCCAGCAATAGCAGTTGTGAGTAGCAGGAGATGGTTTTTGGGAATAAAAGTTCTGACGTTTAGTAGCAATTTTTAAAAGAATATAACAAAATCATTGGCCATTAAGGAAGAGGGGAGACAGCTGAGGGAATTTGTAGTAGCGAAGAGGTAATGAGTGTTGGAGGATTTAGGGGAGGAGAGAATTTAAATAAGACTATTTGTAGAGAGAGAGAGCAAGGAGGTGTAATGAAGGTGTATATATAAGTGCTAACCTGAAAGGAAAGGCCGTTGTCTGTAGATCCACCCATTGTCCTCTAATTTTTCAGCTATTGCTATGGGGTCAGGAGAGAGAGGGCGAGCACAATTCTTTTTCTCTTTATTTGTTTTGATCAGTTCATCTGATAACATATTGGGACGATGGTGTTATTTGATTGTTATGCTCACTATGTACACTCCATTCCATAAGATTACCAATATCTATTGGACTAATTTGTTTCTCAATATTCATATCATAATGTAAATTGGTATAGTTGATGACCCTATGCTAATATTTGTTTTTGTTTTTTTTAATTTGTTTTTTTCGATTACATGTTACACTTCTCGTCTTAATGTTATATGTAATTTGATATTATGATTGTTATATCTTGCTGTACCATTCATTGCTTCAAAAATAAAGATAAAAAAGAAAAAGAAAACAGGTTATAGAGACCGTCCAAACATGAACTGGGGAGGGTGAATGACCTGCATGGCGGGAATGCGCAAACAGTATTTACTTTCTAGATTTCCCTCATATATTTAAATAACCCTACTGAATAACCCATCTGTACTAAATTTTCATGTATGATTAAGATATACTGTAGGCCTCTTACTGGAGATGGAAGAATGGTTTGCAATCTCCAAAAGCACTTGAGCCCTCTTTGGCAGGACTAACCACATAGAGAACACAATATAAACTACTGCATAAGTGGTATTTAGGTCCACTTAAAGTAGATAAAATGTTTAAAATCATTTCTCCATCTGTTGAAGACACTACAAGAATAAAGCAGGATTAGCCCATGTCTTTTAGCCCCAAACATTCCTCCACTCTGGACTAAGGCATTTCTTATCTGATTTAAGTGGCTTCCATATCCCACTTGACTGATCTCTAGCAATATTCCACACCCTACATTTAGATTGGCAAAGAAACCTTAAATACGTAGTCATCTACATCCTTATCCCCACTTTGGCAGCTATTGGCCAGTCATATAAATCCTCAGAGCGTCCCCCTTTTAGAAAATGATATCTAGGATCCAATTCTGCTATCAAATGTCGGTTCTGTGTTTCACCCCCTCAAGTTCTAAGGTTAGAGGTTATTGGTTGGGAATGTGGGCTGGGACCGAGGTTTGTGTTGCCAATATATATTCTAGGGCTGATTCATAGTTGCATACAAGTCCACTTCGCGAACAGATCTTGCAATTTTAAGCACTGCGCTTATTTATGCTAATGCCGCAACCGATATCATACTGAGTCGCCCACTGGCTGCGGCTTTAAGACCGCACCATCAACGTATAGGACGCACCATCAGAGATTGCGCCTACCCTATGGTAGGTGCCATTTTTCTGTCTGAACATGGCCATTGGTGTAAGTGCAACTGCGCTTTTGGACGCAATCACTCACCGCTACTGGCTAGCTGCCCCCGTTACCTCGCAGAAACGCCCACCGAAATTTCGGTCTGTGTCTTTGGGCCTGATTCAGCATGGATCGCAATTGCAACCGCGTACGCAGATCGGTCGATGGTGCATACCGTGCATGCATTGCAGTGTGCATGTGTGAGTTAGCATTGTGATTGCTCTGCGATCACGCACGCAGAAATTAAGCCATCGCAGAGTGAGTGATGGGACGTCTGCGTTTGGGGGTGGTGATGTGGGAGTTGTTGGAGAAACACAGGCGTGCTAGTCCATTTGAACGCCGTTACTTGGGTATGCATAAATTAGCCACTGCGACAGCATACGCAGCTTGAGTACTGACTGCGTGCGATGAGTTGCAATTTCTGAGACAGGTCAGGGCTGCTGTAATTGTGCGTGAGGGTCCGATGTTACTTGATCGTACCGATGTATACGCAGGTCTGGGAGGTCTTACGGATGTGAGATAGCAGTAGTGGGCGTCTCTATGCTGGCTGAGCTGTGGCTGATGTTACAGATGTATACGCAGGTCTGGGAGGTCTTACGGATGTGAGATAGCAGTAGTGGGCGTCTCTATGCTTGCTTTTCGATTGCAGCTATTAGCATATTTTCGCAGCAGAACTACGTGTGTAATTGCAGCTGCGATCACAATAGCGATCCGTAGTGAATCAGGCCCTTTGTGCGGTAACCATAGAGACGCATATGCTGTGTGACTTGGATGCTTGCACAGACTGAAAACATAGGGGCTGATTCACTATCGTACGCAACTGCATATGCAATAGCGATTATGCACACATTTCAACTGCGATAGTATGCTAATCCATTGCCATCGCTATGACGCTGCAGCACAACACAGGGACGCCCACTTTACTTAGCACACATCTGTAATGTTTAGCAAGACTGCGAAACCATCGGTACAATCGAGTACCATCGTAGCCTCACGCACACTTGCACAAGCTCTGACCTTACTCAGAAATTGACAACAATCACACAGGCTATGAGACCTCAGACTGCATAGGCCATCTCAGTGGATAATTTATGCACGCCCCTGCAACGGCGTTGAAACACATTGGTACGCCTGCGTTCGCCCAACCATCCCCCGTCACCACCCACAAACGGCACTTCCTGTCAATCATGCTGCGATGGGTCTGCGTAGTCACTGCGATCGCAGTCCCAATCCAAATAGTTAGTTTGCGCACACGCATTGCGATGCATACACATGCGCTGTACGCAACAATCAGCCGATTGTGTGCGTATTCGCAATTGCGTACATTGTTGAATCAGACCCATAATCCGCTTGCATCCCACATCGCCACTGCGTCCCATTTTATTTCCATCACTGCAATCTACTTGCCATAGCAATGTTCACTCTGTCCCCCTCCTCTTTGTAGTCTTCTATACACCACTTACCATAAAACTGATATTTAATAAAAAATAATGTAACCATAAAACCTAATGTTTCAGTATAATGTCACATTCAATTACATTGTTTCTAATACATTGCTAATCGTGTCATTTGCTTCTTTTGTCTTTCATCTGTTCCACAATTAAATCCCCTGTCTTCTCAGCGGTGTCAGGAATGTTGAGGCTTGTGCAATGCTACTTGTGACAGGCGAATTTATTTCGTCTCTGTGTTTTGACAGCTAATCTCTGTGACTCTGTTTCCCATTTAATTTCTCAGGAGGATTATAAAATATGAGAAATCCAGACTATAATTACCAGATAAATCTAACACCTTTGTGGTGCAACAAGAAATCAATTTGTCAATTAAATAGCCGGGCCACGGGCGAATGATGACCGTGTCATTGGGTTATTGAAGTGTAAAGTGCCTTAAGTAGTTAAACATGTTCCGTCACATAGAGATAGATACATTTTGTTATTATTCTAACCCCATGCTTGCGGCATCCATCGTTGTATTTGTAATACTTGTCAGTTTACACGGTCTGCTTTGCGTGTCAGAAGAGCTTCCAAGGCTGCAGCAGGTCAGACATACCGCAAGGGTAAGATGGCCGCCAACGTGCGCCGATTTTACCGATATTACCAATTGGTATTACAGCATGGGTGCTAAAAGTGGGCGTCTGCCAATACACATTGCTGTGTGCACTTTTGCGTGCAACTCAGAATCTCAGAATCAGCCCATGATGTCTAATTCGTTAATATATCATCCCTATATCCTATTTATATATTCCATTTACCTTGGTCTAACTTATAACAGAGAAAGAAGCTGCCGTAACAGTGCACTCAGCGACTAATACAAAATATATATTAAAACATGATCTTTATTATTATTGTTTGGTTAGAAATGTTTAAGGTGCGTACACATGGGACGACCGTCAGCGATAACCATATCGTTGTATGATCTCCCGGGTGTGCTGGATGACCGTTATCGATCATCCAGCACGCCACCAACCCACCGACGGCCAACGACCTGCGATCAACGCTCGCGGGTCCCTATAGTAACCTGGTCCATATCAACCAGGTTGGCCTGCATGCACGGGCGATGGACGATATCGTTATCGTCCAAGCGTGCCCGTGCATCGCAGGTCGTGGGTGGGTTGGAAGGGACCAAAAAATGCACGATATGAATGATAACGATATGATCAATATCGTTATCATTCATAGCAAGCATTTTAATCGCCCCGTGTGTACGCACCATTACACTAATGAGATTCAACATATTGACCGGTTTTGGTTACTAGAAGCTAAATATATTGAAAAAATAGGTGTGATTAGATAGAGTAGACATGTGTGTGTGAATATTAAGAACAGTGCTATGTTACTATTAATACACCTACAGTATAGTTCTGTAATACATAGAATGTGAGGCACAAAATATATTATTAAATATTCACTGAAGATATTTATTATTCATTTGTTATTTTTAAGTCCATAGTTGACACTTGACAGTTGTATTGTGCAGAACAGTGACTGCAATCATTGGGCCGGATTCAGAGCTGAACGCCCTGACCAGAGCGCTCGCTCTGAATTAGGGCTCTCCTACCTTTTTTTGGAGCGTCCTCATGGACGCTCGCATAGCTGTGGGTGTAACCCACAGCTTATGCGAGCGTCCATGATGATGTTCGCGATAGTCTTGACCATCGCGACCATCGGGCTTGCGACTGAGACCCTGCGGTAGAGTCTCGCTGCCGCAAGTCCTGGAGTGATTTCCACTCCCACTGACATCACTAGTGATGTCAGTGGGGCCGGCTTGAGACGGTAGACGTTCCCATGGGAACGCCTCCGTCTGGCAGGCACGCCCCCGGCACGCTCACCAAAGGGGGCGTGCTGTCAATCAACATCGACAGCACGCCCCCTTTGGTGCGAGACCCGGAGCGATGGAGAGCCCGTCACTCTCCGGGTCTCGCGCATGCGCACGACGGAGCTTCCTCCGTCGTGCGCATGCGCAGTGGTGGACATCGACCCGCTTACGAGCGTACTGCCGCTCACGAGCGGGTCTGAATGACCCCCATACAGCAGTAATACTCTAATGAGCTGGTACAGAGGACCCGATTCAGAGCCGCTCGCAAAAAGCGAGCGCTCGCTCTGAATCAGGACGGCCGCTTATTTTTTTTTAAGCCGGCCCTCTGGCCGCTCGCTAAGCTGTGGGTGACCACCCACAGCTTTTGCGAGCGGCCAGGTAATGGTTGCGATGGTCACATCGCGACCATCAGGCTTGCGACAAGACCCTTGTGGTAGGGTCTCGTCTGCCGCAAGCCCCAGTGAGCATCCGGCTCTAATAGAGCCGAAAGCTCACTACTGACATCACTGGTGATGTCAGTGGTGCCTCCCACAAACGGAAGGCGTTCCTTCAGGAACGCCTCCGTGTGTCCAGCCGCCCCCCACCCCGCCTTCAAGACGGGGCGAGCTGTGCGCAATGCCCCAACATCGACCCACTTGCGAGCGCAGAGCGCTTGTGAGCGGATCTGAATAAGGCCCAGAGTCACTATTGTCAGTCTTAAATGGACCTTTATTTTAACTATAGTCAACTTTAGCTTAGCTTCAGTGCGATCTTTTCATTTACCATCAGTAGAGCTTTGGCAGAGGTAGATCTGCTGTAGGTTGGGTGGGCTCTACCTGGCCTGGTCTGATGATACCTTAATACCTGTGCAAGATCCAACTATATTGCCCAGAGCTGGATTACGCCGTGTGTACAATGTAGATTATAGTGTTTTTATTCTGGGTGGCTGTGAGTATTTGACCTACTCCAAGGAAGAAGGTACTGTACTTGAACTTGGATTTCTTTCTGGAGATTTCTAAACTCTGTCAGGGACTCTCGTTCTGTTGTAATGCAAATAGAATCTTATCCCCATTCCCTGGGGAAATTTCCTGGTATTGCCATTTAGGTGAGCAATAGAAAGTACATTGGTTGGTGTAATAAATCTTTCTAAGTCCCAACAACAGCAGATGCAGGTAGTGTACGGAGGTGCTCTGTGACATCAAAGCCATGACATAGCACTGCTTTCAATGAGACTGCAAGCAAATCAATGAGCCTTACTGATCTACAGGAATTAACAGGGCATTTACAATGCCTTTGCAGTTAGGATTTAGGGCCTGATTCAGAGCCGCTCGTAAGCGGCCGCTCGTTCGCTCCGAGCGATGTTTGCCCAACTGCACATGCGTACGGATTGTAATACGCATGCGCGAACCAGTCAGTGCGGCCGAAAATCGTTTGTTCGCTAAATAGCGAATGCCTGCTATTTTGAGTGACAGAATGAGGCGTATGTGGGTGGTAACAGGGGAAGGTGCTTGAAAACGGGGAGTGGAGATCCGAACGCAGGCGTGCTTAAAGGTCAAAATGGGCGTTTTAAGGGTGTGCATAATTAATACAGCAGCGTCATTGAGCACGTCACTGGGTTATTTTATAGCCAGAACTACTCGCAAAATTGTGGTAGCAAAAACCAACCACAAGAATAGCGAGCAGTTCATACGCTGGTCGATGTGCTCGATTAATCTAATAAATAGCGGACATGACGTAGGATGCGAGCGGCCAGGGGGCGTATTTTTCCAAAAAACGACCGCAAGTTTTGTTCGCTCGTTCAGACCTAGAGGCGTGAACAGACCGCAAAGAGCGAACGGTTCATTTGAATAGCCACCCCTATTTTCTGGACGAGCGAGCGCTAATTGCGTCCGGCTCTGAATCAGGCCCTTAGTCAATATTATAACTGTGGCCATGTAGACAGGAAAAAGTTAGGAAGAGACAAGCTGATACGAGTTGCTGAGTTTGAATCCCTATTTTGGGTTAAAAATGTGGGGATTTCTTTCAGAACTCTTTGGACACCTCCCCCCTAATGATAAATTACTGGAAAAAAAATCGTAAATTGCGTACTTTGGCGAAAAACGACCGCTCAAATTTTGGGCGAAAAAAAAAAAATTATTGAAAATGGTTTTAACATATTGGGTCTGAGTTTTTTCAATGGGCGGTATGGATGCGTCAAGTGTTTTAAATATCACACGCGGTTGCAGCAGGTGCTTTTTTACGGTTTTTAAAATTATGTTTTTACGACACGAAAATATTCTTGCACCCATTTTAACGTACCCCCAATTTACGTGGAACAGTAATTTATTTGAAAAAAATAGCTTTCTATCTTTTTTCAATGTGTTTTTTTCTTTTCGCCCAAAATTTGTGCAGTCGTTTTTCGCCAAAGTACGCAACGTATGATTTTTTTTCCAGTAATTTATCATTTCGGGAGGGGGAATTGTCCAAAGCGTTCTGAAAGAAATCTCCACATTTTTAGCCCAAAATGGGGATTTTGCATTTTTTTTCGCCTGGTCTGGGATCAAGAGAACTTTTCTCCAGTATTTTTCCGTCTGTTTTGCCGCTTTCACCGTTTTTTTTTTTTTTAGCAAAAACAGACGTTTTCACAACTAATTGAATACGGCCCTGTGTGGGAGATGTACTAAGCTCTGGAAAGTGATTAACTACAATCCACTCTCCGAACTGCCATGTTACAGGCTGTGGGCCTGATTCAGACCCACTCGCAAATTGTGGCCGTTCGCTGGCAAAATAGGGGCCGGATATTTAAATTAATCGCTCGCACTGCATCTCGTAAGGACGCCCTCTATGTCTTAGCGAGCCCCGGCAATAAGCGCTCGCTAGTGTATAAAGACTCCCCCTTGCCACTCACAACACACGTCATCTCTGGTATTTGAAGGATTAATCGGTAACATCGAGGGCCATCGGTGCTGCTCGCAGCGCTTGAGGTAGACCTTACCCTCCCGCAAGCACTGCGAGCAGTTCAGGGTAAAAAACAACCAAGTGACGTATTCAATGACGCTACTTTGCTAATCATGCACACCCATTAAACTCCGTTCTGACGGTCAGACACGCCTGCGTTCACAGCACCACTCCCCCATTCACAAGCACCTTCCCCTGTTACCACCCCCAAACGGCGCTATCTGTCACTCATTCCACTGGGCAGTCTTTTCAGGGCGAGCGAGCAAAATCCGATCGCTCGTACTAGTTTGCGCACGCGCACTGTGACTTATACGCATGCGCAGATGGGCAACCATCGCTCAGAGCGAGCGCAACTTAGCGTCCAAGTCTGAATCAGGTCCCGTATTTGAAAAATTACAGTTGAAAGCTTATTGGTTGGTAGTTTATAATTTTCCAATGTATCACTTTCCAGAGCTTAGTACATCTGCCCCTGCGACTTATAATGACCTATAACATCATCGCAAAATAATAGCAAGACCCAGTTGTTTTTTTTCCAGGTTGTTCCTGTGTTTGGGCCTGATTCAGAGCCGCTCGTAAGCGGCCGCTCGTTCGTTCCGACCGATGTTCGCACAACTGCGCATGCGTACGGATTTTAATACGCATGCGCGAACCAGTCAGTGCGGTAGAAAATCGTTTGTTCGCTAAATAGCGAATGCCTGCTAATATGAGTGACAGGAGGAGGCGTATGTGGGTGGTAACAGGGGAAGGTGCTTGAAAACTGGGAGTGGAAATCAGAACACAGGCGTGCCAAAAGGTCAAAACGGGCGTTTTATGGGTGTGCATAATTAATACAGGAGCTTCATTAACCACGTCACTTGGTTGATTTATAGCCAGAACTGCTCGCAAGATTGTGGTAGGAAAAACCAACCACAAGAATAGCGAGCAATTCATACGCTGTTCGATGTACTTGATTAATCTATTAAATAGCGGACATGACGTATGGTGCGAGTGGCCAGGGGGCGTCTTTTTCAAAATTACGACCGCAAGTTTTGTTCGCTCGTTCAGACATAGAGGCGTGAACAGACCGCAAAGTGCGAACGGTTCATTTGAATAGCCACCCCTTTTTAATGAACGAGCGAGCGCAAATAGCGTCCGGCTTTGAATCAGGCCCTTTGTCTGTAGCTGCAATATGTTCCTGATAGATACGATACACATGGGTCTTCTATAGAGATCATTGATCTCAGTAATCAGATCCATGCAGCATCCGTGTTTTTCTGCTGATCCGAGAGACTGCGCAGAAACCACAATTACATGTCCAGGGGATACGGATCAGGCTGGCTCTCAGGGCTAGGGAGTACGCCATTAGAGCTGGCGTTTGCTGCTAGAATTCCAATGAAAGCATGCTTGCTTCATGAACAGATGGGAAGCCTATCAGAGAAGCTCAGAATCAAGGAGAGGACACAGGGCCTGATTCAGAAGCAATCGCAGCTGCGATTATGCACGCAATCAGATGTCGCTGTGTGCACAAACACTCCACCGGGATCGGGATTGCGATCGCAGTAAGTAGGCAGACCCATCACAAAGTGATTGACAGGAAGTACCATTTGGAGGAGGTGACGGCGTGGGAAGGTCGGCGAAAAGCAGGCGTGCCAGTGCATTTGTTTGAACGCCGGTGCAGGTGCGTGCAAAAATTAGCCACTGCAATGCCATACGCAGCTTGGGCTTGCTGAGGTTAACAATTCCTGAGTAAGGTCAGGGCTTGTGCAAGTGTGCTGTAGGCTCGATGTTACCGATGGTTTCGCAGTCTTGCTAAGTATTACGGATGTGTGTAAGGTAAGGTGGGCGTCCTTATGTTGTGCTGTAACGGCATAGCGATCGCAGAGGATTAGCAGTGAGACTGCGTGCGTATTGCAATCGCAGTTGCAATCCGTACTGTATCAGGCCCACAGAACACAAGAGATTGCAGCGTGTACTCTGTAATGCATCAGATAAGTATCATGGGCAGGAACAGTCTTTTCACATTCACCAAAAAAAAAAATGTATAGCTGCAAAGGATAGGACGGTCAAAACCATCGGTAACATCGAGTACAATCGCAGCCTCACGCACACTTGCACAAGCTCTGACCTTGCTAACCTCATCGCACGCAGTGAAAGGCCAAGCTACGTATGGCATCACAGTAAATAATTTATGCACGCCCCTGCAACGGCGTTCAAATGCACTGATACGCCTGTGTTTCGCGGACCACCCCCCCAGTCACCACCCCCCCAAATGGTACATCCTGTCAATCACTCTGCTATGGGTCTGCGTAGTCACTGCGATCGCAGTCCCGATCTCAGTGGAGTGTTCGCGCACTGTGAAGCATGAGCAGAACACAACAATTGGCCGATTGCGTGCGTAATCTCAGTTGCGATTGCTGCTGAATCAGGCCCCTGGTGCGGAATTGAAGGCCATAGGTGCTGCCGCCTGGCGTGCAGGAAAATGATACCCATCGTCATCATCAGTGCGAACTTGGAAACAGGCGTGTCTACCTTTACGTTTGACCCCACGGGTGTAGTATGAAAGGTCGACATTCTGAACATCGACTGTCTGAATGTCAACACCAAAATATCATAATGACATGTTCATCAGAATGCTGACTACATATTTTAGCCTAAACCTATCCCTAAAAAAAACAAAAAACACTAAAATTTTGACATTATGCACATTTATGATTGATATTTTTCATGTTGACCTAACATCCATGTCGACATTCTGACTGTCCACCTTCAGAAAATGTCAACATTCTGAATGGCGTCATTCGGACCGGATCCCGGCCCTGCATAACCTGCAGTTCCGTCGACACACCCTCTGTGAACTGTGGGCCTGATTCAGAGCTGAACGCTCTGACCAGAGCGCTCGCTCTGAATCAGTGCCCTCCTACCTTTTTTTGGAGCGTCCTCATGGACGCTCGCATAGCTGTGGGTTACCACCCACAGATATAGCGAGCGTCCATGATGATGGTCGCGATGGTCTTGACCATCGCGACCATCGGGCTTGCGATGGAGACCCTGCGGTAGGGTCTCGCTGCCGCAAGCCCTGGAGTGATTTTGGCTCTATCAGTGCCAAAATCACTCCCACTGACATCACTAGAGATGTCAGTGGGGCCGGCTTGAGTCGGTAGGCGTTCCCATGGGAACGCCTCCGTCTGGCAGGCACGCCCACTAAAGGGGGCGTGCTGTCAATCAACATCGACAGCACGCCCCCTTTGGTGCGAGAACCGGACCGATGGAGAGCCCGTCGCTCGCCGGGTCTCGCGCATGCGCACGACGGAGCTCCCTCCGTCGTGCGCATGCACAGTGGGGGAACATCGACCCGCTTGCAAGCGTACTGCCGCTCACGAGCGGGTCTGAATGACCCCCAGTGCACACATGAGAACTCCCAAAATACAGCCCAGCTGCGCCTCTTCAGTTGGCAGAGGAGATGTGACAGAAATGCGTCAGTCTCTGCACTACGTGGGCACAGTGTCGGAGCGCGTGCAGTGTGAATACACAAAAGATGCACTTCGCAAAACCGGCGCATGTTCAACTCTGTTCTACTAGTAATTCTAAATGATCACGGGGGATGGGCAGAACGCTGGCAGCCGCGCATGGGAATCACAGATTAGTAAGATGATGAAAGGAGAGGTTGCAATTCGGAAAGGAAAGAGAAATAGGAGATGTTGTGAGTAATTGCATGTAATTCATCCACAGGTGATCTCACAGGGCCTTGAAACATAGTGGGCCTCATTCAGAGGTGGACGCTATTCTTGCTGCGACTGCGTATCTCTACACAGCGCGACCTCGTCTTTATGTTAATTCCTCCTGAGACGCCCACCGGCTGTGGCGCTAATCCGCCGCCGTGCGCACAAAGATGCACCATCGGACATTACACAAGCCCTATGGAGGCGCAGAATGTCCCTCTGAACATGGCCGCCGCGGGAGCCAATGCGCCTGCAGAAAAAGACGCAGTCGCTGGCCGCGACACTCCAACAACACGCCCACGTCTGGCTAGCCAACCCGCTGTTACCCCCCAGGCACGCCCACTGTAATTACCTCTCTTTGCTGCAAATTTGTTCTGCAGCTTTCGGCGGTAACCATGGGGACACATGCACATTGCGACTCAGCATCGTGCACAGACATAACACATCAGGCGCTTGCGTCCGACGTCGCCTCTGCATCCACCACTGAATCAGGCCCAGTATTGGAAAGATTTACCCACGCAGTAAACATAACATTTTGGGAGACACTGGAGGAGATTAACCATACGTCCCAACATTTATCCAGGCAAAATAGGGACAACATATACTCAGTCCCTCATTTGTGCAAATTAGGCACCAGTGGCGTCACAAAGGGGGCGTGGGCCGCTCCAGGTGTCACCCTCCAAGGGGGTGACACCAAAAGCCGCACACTCATGCACGCATTCCACCCCCTCGCCGCCACACTCCTGCTTGCACCCGCTTGCGCAGCCACTAACACACATGCCCGCACCCGCCAGTCCGTTGCCTGCTACCACCCCCGCCGGGTGTGCGGGGAGAGGGGGGGGTTGCGTGTGAACTGGCGGAGGCAGTATTTTATACCAGTCCGTCCTCTCTTCTCTACCCAGGATGCAGGGCGTGACATCATCACATAAAGGCTATCAGAGCATAAGGACAATAAACGACGGCATACCATAGAGAGGGAAATAATATAGAATAAATTGGTGTTTTCTCAGTTTTATTTGTTATTCGTACTGTAGTTCATAAAATGGTGTAGAAACATCTACTTCATCTAACATGTGCAATAAGAAAAGACTTTAGCACCAATTCAAATATTGATCCACTCTGATCTCCTGTTATCATGGATGGTGGGACAAGCAGTCCGCGCCGTGTGCCTGCCAGATTGCAATTCAGTTCCCATGGGGTAAAGTGCCCATGCACGCTATGGGGGTTGTGCAAGAGGTTACCACCCTATGGAAATGGTTGGATTTCAATGAGATTGGCTCTAAATTTAAAGTGCCAATCAGTTATAAGCCTTATATATATTTTATTGCCAACTTAAATTTAGCAGCAATCCCGCTGGTTCCATAAAATAGGAAACATTACATATTCTCCTATGTGTTTTACAGCAAATTAGGATGTTTGGGACCCCATTGGCTGAACATTGCTGCCTGTACTGAACAGAAAAGATCACCAGTGCCGATCAGAGTATGATGGGGCTCCGAATATGATCAGATCCGGCTGGAGGATGACACTATCTCACCTAATATGCTGCCATTGTCTGACTGTGCTAACAGTGAAGGGTCATGTAACGAAGGATGGTTCAAAAGAGGAGGGGGTCCACGTGCAGTCTCCCTGCAGGCCCTCTCTCTCGCCAGCCCATGTCCCCAGTAGACTCGGGCACTGCTCCTGCGCCATTTTCCTGCTGATTTCAGTAATGCGTCAGTGATGCGCAGACGGAGTGGTAACTATCGTGAGCGAGTGCAGGGCTTGCTATGTGGGCCCCCTGGACCCAGGAGCCCGTGGTCAACGCACACCCTGCACCCATTATAGATACACCCAGGGGCAAATCAATAATGGGTGCAGGGTGCACGAGGCGGAATGGAATTGTAATGCCTAACCCTAACCTCCCCAGCTAGGGCCTAACCCTAACCTCCCCCCAGGGGTGCCTAACCCTAACCCCCCTTCCCCTAGCCTAACCCTCCACGAGGGGTGCCTAACCCTAAGCCCCCCTAATGGCGCCTAACCCTAACCCCCCCTAATGGCGCCTAACCCTAACCACCCCTTCCCCTAGCCTAACCCTAACCGTCCCCAAGGGGTGGCTAACCCTTGGACCCCTTGGGTTGCCTAAACCTAATCCCCCCCCACGGCTAAGTGCTAGGGACGTCCGTACTTACCTCCATTGGTCCGGCGTCCTTTGGCACTCTGGTGTCGGGATGAAGGTAGGCGTCTGTATTTCAATGCCTATCTTCTGTCCCTTGCCGGGATTCTGGAGTCAGGATTTAGACCGGCGGCATTGAGTCCGCCGGTCTATTCACTACATCACGTGCGGGGCACATGGGCCCTGGGTCCAGGAAGGCCCACACTACACACCCATATTTCTAATACTTATCTCTCCGGTGTCCCACGCCGGCGCTATCAGCTCTGAAAATCACCTGGAAATTGTCGCTGCCCAGAGTCTACTGCTGCGGCGCTGTGCTCAGTGCGCTGCCAGAGAGAGAGGAGTGGGCCCCAGACGGAGACTGCACACGGGCCCCCTCCCCTTTTAACACGCCCCTGGATTCACTCTTGCATGTAACGTTTCCAATCTCGTGTGTACATGTATGGCCAAATCTCACAGATCAAGTCTCTTGGTGGTTGGCCTGAGCATCTAGATCACCCTATTTATGCACCTTTTAAACAGTAATTTAGATGCAGTAATGCAGAATAAATACAATGCTACGGAATGCCCGTGAGCTCTGACTGCGCTGTGACATCCTCCCACTCCGTCTCCTCGCATTGCCGATGCTCACGCGAATCTGCATTTTTTGTGACTTGCGCATTGCATCTAATGCCTGTATTCAATTTGAGGCGAATTAACGGATGACGTCATTTTCGCCTATTTGAAATATCCCGAAAAGTCAATGTAAAAAACGGGGATAATTTTTCGCCAGCCTTTAGTAGGCGAAGAAAAATGCAGAATTGGGGTTTAGGAGCGCAGGCTTAAAAAAAATAGCCTGCACCCTTGGGAATGTGCAAAAAAAAGTAAAAAAAAAAAAATCGGGAAATCCCCAAAAAATTATTTTAAATTTTGGGGAGAAAAAAAAATAGGGGAACAGTGTTTAAAAATAGTGAAATAAGTTCAGGGGTATTCTGTAAGTATGCGGCAGGGGTTTTATAGGCTATTAGCGGCAGGTGCTTTTTTGCAGAATTTAAAAACAATTAGTTTAGGGACTTAAAATTTTGCCAGTACCCATTTTCATGTACCCCAAATTTGATGGGAACACTTTTAAAAACAAAAAAAAAAGCTAAGTGCTGTTCTGCACCACTTATTAAATGTCGGGGAAAAACACCTGCCGCGGCTATTTAAAAACCCGACTTTCCTCTGCAGGCAAAAACGGGGGAACCCATAGTGATCCCTCAGGTCTGGACATCTTTAGGGGGGTCCAACAATTATTTCCCAAAAATTCCCGTATTTTTTCGCCGATCAAAGTTTTGCTGGTTCCCGAATTCGCATACTTTAGAATTGAATACGGGGAATAGCGGACACGCGTGTGATACTTTTCCGCTTGGAAAACAGGCAAAGGAGGCGAAAAGTCCAGCAGGCAAAAAGTCTGGACTTTTTGCCTCAAATTGAATACAGGCCTATGGCCCTCATTCAGAGCCGTTCGCTATTTGCGGTCGTTCGTTTAAAAACAAGGGTTGGCTATTCAAATGATCCGTACGCACATTGCAGTCTGTTCACACCTCTAAGTCTGAACGAACGAGCAAAACATACGCTCGTTTATTTGTTAAAAACGCCCCCTGGCCGCTCGCATCATACGTCATGTCCGCTATTTATTAGATTAATCGAGTACATCGACCAGCGTATGAACTGCTCGCTATTCTTGTGGTTGGTGTTTGCTACCACAAATTTGCGAGCAGTTCGGGCTCTAAAATAACCCAGTGACGTGGTCAATGACGCTGCTGTTTTAAATATACACACCCATAAAACGCCCGTTTTGACCTTTAAGCACGCCTGCGTTCGGATCTCCACTCCCCATTTTCAAGCACCTTCCCCTGTTACCACCCACATACGCCTCATTCTGTCACTCAAAATAGCAGGCACTCGCTATATAGCGTACAAACGATTTTCGGCCGCACTGACTGGTTCGCGCATGCGTACTAAAAACCGTACGCATGCGCAGATGTGCAAACATCGCTCGGAACGAGCGTACTGCCGCTAACGAGCGGCTCTGAATGAGGGCCTATATCTCTAAAACGTCACTTGGGGCCTGCACACCAGGGCCCTGATTCAGAGCCGCTCGCAAGCGATGTGTGATTGCAAGCGGCCCCATGTTTAGGCACTGCGCATGCGCCTTGTCCGGCGTGCGCGAGCCCCGCCAAGAGACTGAAGTTCAGTTGCTACGGGGCTCGAAACAAGACGAGACGGCTGTCGATGGTGAATGACAGCTCGCCCCGTTTTGTGGGTGGGTAGGGGGGTGGCCGGACTGATGTCAGTAGTGGACTTCCTGCCCTATTAGAGCTGGAAGTCCACTCGGCCTTGTGGCAGCCTAGACCCTGCCGTAGGGTCTAGTCACAAGGTCGATGGTCGCGATTATCGCGATGATCTCCTGGCCGCTCGCACAAAAACAAAAAAAAACGCCCACAATCCCAGCGTGCGGGCAGCAGCAGCAAGCGGCTCTGAATCAGGGTCCAGGGTCATTCACCTACAGAGTCTCAGGACTGATCCGCACTTCCTCAGGAATGTATTGGGTGAACAAAGATACGCCTTCTGACGGGTGTGTTATAGGAGTGTCGCGGTCGTGTCGCTAGAGGAGTCGCAACTTGGGGCCTGATTTAGAGTTGTACATTAATACAAACGCATTTACGCATTTTGCCACTTAGCAATCGCTAAAGTATGCTAGTGCATCAGCCGGCGGAATTTGTATGGAGACGCCCCCACTGGAGCCCTCGCAGCCACCGGGAACTGGACGCACGGCTGTACACCAGTGGAATAGCTGATACTAGCATGGGCATAAAGATTCGGGCAAAAGATGCTGAAGTGGTCGCAGCAGAATAAGCCCTACTTATGTCGATGTCACACACAGTTGAGCAATTATTTTCTACTACTTATGCATCAAAGTCACACTGCGCATGCATCCAGAGTCCGTGCGCACAGAGTTGCAGTTGCGAATGAGAGGCACAGGAAGTGACTTGGAGGTGGCTAAGAGGACGTGCACAGATGGTCCGTCTTATTGGTGTATTATGGGAGCGTCACTGAACTGGTTGCAAACTCAGATGCATAATCGTTGACATTGGATTGCAGAATCTGCGCCTAGAGTTTTGATGGTGCGTATTTGCGCATCTGAAGATGCATTTGCAGACAGTCCCCCAGACCCCCTAGAAAAGTAAGTGGACCTCCCACATCCTGGCCACTTCCTAACAGTGGGCACTATGGGGAGGTTAATGTCGATAATTCATGCTTGCCGACATTCCGGCTGCCCTCTCCGGGGCGTGGTCACGTGTTTGTGTCATTTTGGCCCCGCCCCCGCTACACAATGTCGTTATTGCCGACATTCTGAAGCAGGGGTCTGGGAGGCTTGCCTGCATTTCCGGGGGGCTGGGAGTGGCACGCGATTTTAGCGAGGTTCCCGGCCGAATCGGGAGGGTAGGCAAGTATGAGATAATTACAAGTAAATGGGCAGAGGGCCGGATTAATATAACATGCTTCTATGAAAATTACATCATATTGACGCCACCCCCTCTCGCTCAATCCCCTGTGATGGTGAGGGGCCTAGAGCAGTGGCATCACTATAGGGGTGCGTGGGGGGGAGGGGGGCCGGGGCAGTGACAGCGCAGTGTGACATTCTCCTGCAGCACTCGGCTCCTTCACAGAGGAGGAGCCGACCGTGCAGGCACTAGTCTCTGGGGACAGTCCAGCATGTCCGGGGATGCTGGACACGCCCCTTGAGTGGTGCTGTCAGGAGTTCCAGGGAGCAAGGCCACGCCCCTTTATGGTGGGCCATGCCCCCTTTTGGGGCATGCATGGGGGGTGGGATTTAGAGTGCGCACATGGTGTCACCATACCCCGTGACGCCTCTGGTCTAGAGATGTGTAGCGCAGGGCCACATCCCCACCTCCAGTCAGCTTCATCTCTCCTCCTGGCTTCACCTGTAGAAGAGAGTTCAAAAGTAGGCAAGTATGGTGTAAGGTATACAGGCTCATTTTGGTACGCACACACTACGCAATAGCGCACATGTATTCCACAAAAACTGACATAGGGCCTGATTCAGAGCCGCTCGTAAGCGGCCGCTCGTTCGTTCTGACCGATGTTCGCTCATCTGTGCATGCGTACGGATTGTAATAGGCATGCGCGAACCAGTCTTTGCGGCCAAAAATCGTTTGTTCGCTATATAGCGAATGCCTGCTACTTTGAGTGACAGGAGGAGGCGTATGTGGGTGGTAACAGGGGAAGGTGCTTGAAAACGGGGAGTGGAATTCAGAACGCAGGCGTGCTTAAAGGTCAAAACGGGCGTTTTAAGGGTGTGCATAATTAAAACAGCAGCATCATTGACCACGTCACCTGGTTGTTTTATAGTCAGAACTGCTCGCAATATAGTGGTAGGAAAAACCAACCACAAGAATAGCGAGCAGTTCATACGCTGTTCGATGTACTCGATTAATATAATAAATAGCGGACATGACGTATGGTGCGAGCGGCAAGGGGGCGTAAGTTTTGCTCGCTCGTTCAGACTTAGAGGCGCGAACAGACCGCAAAGAGCGAACGGTTCATTTGAATAGCCACCCCTTTTTTTTGAACGAATGACCGCAAATAGTGAGCGGCTCTGAATCAGGCCCATAGACCCAAGTCTAAATTGGTCCCCAAGTGCATTGAAAAACAAACGCCAATTTATTATACTGTACTTCGTTTATTTCTGAAGTAAAGAAAAAAAATTACAATCAGTGGGTTATAAAAAAAAATGACCAAAAGTACTATTACAATAAGTAAAATCCCTGACATGCACTCTGCTCTCGCTATAGCCACTGAGCTGTGCACCTGCCCCTATCACTGGATAGATGTCCGTCTGCACACAGCACAGAGCCAGCCAGCCCCTAATCGCATGCTATAAACTGATGGAACAAAAGAACCCAGTTCATAGCGTTAGACTCCAACCATCAAAGCTACACTTGGCAACGTAACAAAATGTAAAGGTCAGAATACATCACAATGGTCATTTGTAGAAAATGCTGGGGCTGGCTTTAGAAATCCTGCTACACGTTCAAATTTAGGGGGAGATGTAGAAGGTTTGATGCATCCCCCCCTTGAATCTTTTTGCTGCAGGAAGGCACTTCCAGCGGGTACCCAGTCACTCCATTGAAGTGATTAGCAGTAATGCGTCCAGATCCTCCACCTTTGAGAGGTTGTGTCGTCTGTGCCAACACGTTACTGGGTGCATAGCAGTATGGGTACAGTGCAGTATACAGATGCCTTTTATTCTTTGTTTAGTTCATGAATTATGAAAAGGAATCGTAAGCCTAAAGCATATCCAAGAGGTGTAACATTTAGCTGCTTCATATTTGGTACCCAGGCACCCTTGGTAACGCTGGCATAAATAAAGGTGACCGACAGCTTGCCATACGCTACATTACAATTTTACCTGCTTTTCAAAATACAGAACTTAGGGCAGGGGTGGGCAATAAACTGCCCTCCAGCTGCTATGGGACAACACATCCCAGCATGCCCTGCCACAAGTTTGCTATTAGGATATGCTAAAACTGTGGCAGGGCTTGCTGGGATGTGTAGTTCCCCAGCAGCTTGAAGGACGCTTATTGGCCTCTTCTGACTTAGGGCCTGATTCGGAGGCGGACAGTAATGAGATCCGCGAATGCTTTTTCTTACGCAGTGCGACTGCGTCTTTATACTAATGCTGCGGCCGATAGAATTTGTACATAGACGCCCACTGTCTGCCACTCACACCTGCCACTTGACAAATAAGTTGCGCCATCATACGCCCCATCGGACATTACAGCAGCCCTATGGTTACTCAGAATGTTCATCGGAACATGATAGCCTGTGCCAGTGCAACTGCGAGAAAAGACGCGGATGCTGGCCGCGACGCGCCCTCTTCTAGCTAGCTGCCCCTCTGTTACCATCCAGGAACGACCAATGATATGGTCTCTCTCTGCTTCCATATACGTTCTGCATCCCCCTGGCGGTAACCATCGGAACACATGCGCACTGCGACTCGGATGCTTGTGCACAATGAAAACATCAGCGACTTGCGAATGAAATCGATACTGCGCCCACCTGTGCATCGAGCTCTCTACAGCTCCCAATATAATGCAATAGAGGAAATGATGTTTGCAATATAAAAACCCACAGAGCTAGCAATCCGAATTGCGATCTTTCTTCAAGCTCCGGGCTTTTCAAACATAAATATATATTTCACTTTTTTTTTTTTTCCCAAAGTGCCACTTATAATGGTGATGTGAATCCAAACATTCATTATGAAAATCCATCTTTTCTTTTGCTAATCTCTGTGGATGAAAGAAAAGTGCTCGTTAGCTCAGTCATTAACCTTTTATTTTATTTTGTTGGGATAGAATAAATGAAAGACTTATGTGGGCGATCGAGTGGCTTGAGAGGGAGGAACGATTTGCAGGAAGACATGGGTTATCAATGACCTGTAATTCATACGCCTGACTCCACAGCCGAGAGAACTGCTCAAGACTTTCTTGAGAGACCCCCGTCCCCACCTAAGTCTACCTTCTATTTGAGCTGTATCCTGCTCAGTCCCACTTTTATGGGTTTTTTTGTGGCAATAATGGATTGTCTTTGCATCCTGCCCATGTATTGATTAGTTTCATTAAATTTTATGGTAGATCTGGTGGGACCGACTACTGGTAAAAAAAATTGTTCAACTGGCCACCTATAGCAGTGGTCTCCAACCCGTAGCTCGCGAGCTACTGGTAGCTCGCAGTCTTAATTTTGGTAGCTCGCCTACAGTAGCTGCAGTACTGCTGTGTCAACTAGGAGGGTAGCCTGCCTAGCTGCAGTACTGCCGAGTCAGCTAGGAGCCCACTAGGTGGAAGCGACCTCTGATGCATGCTCCCCTGTGACATTGACACTGTGGGTGGAGCCACAGGGAAGTTTGTCAAGTGATTGACATAGCCACTACGATCACCAGACGTGCTTCCCCAAGGTTCCACCCATGGCGTCTACGCCACAGTGGAGTGGCACAATATGTGACAAACACCCCGAATGACTCCTGCCCGGCCCTCCTGGAAAATCACATAGCAGCCCTGCCTATATCTTTATCTCCTCCACTGCACTTACCTCCTTGGAGCAGGTAATTAACAATGGAATGTGCCTGTTATTTACAATTTGCAACAATATCACTGTAATAATTAAATTAATTGTTTTATTCTATTTTTTGTTATATTCTATTTTCTCGAGTAGCTCACAGCCCCATTTAAGGTTGGTGACCACTAACCTATAAGGACCAACACTGCTGAAATGAGAACATTAAATAAATAATTGGTGAAAACTGGGCAGGGTGGCCCCCTACAGACACTAGAAGTAGCCCCTGCGGCTAGGTTGAAAATGCGCAGTGAGTGCATTGATTATGTTTGATGAAAGAAAAGAGACTTTGGTTTTGCTAATTGACGGAGTGAGGAGCAGTGTGTAATTCTTCAATGAAATGTTCTTCTGTAAATGTTTTCCATGTGTTTATTTTTCCTTTGTATTTTTGGTACTTTGGGGGAGTGTGGGTCTTGGGGATTCAATTTTTTTTTTTTGGGGGGGGGGGGGGAGTCAATTCCATAAAAACATTTTTTTGTACAAATCGGGTCTCTACAAATCTCTTGCAGACTGGAATTTCGTTTCTGTTGAACTAATGATGGTTGGAAATTGGATGATCACACAAAACTATCACTTATGTTTTTAGACAGTAGGCCACCTCAGGCGTGGGTCTTCCATTTTCAATCTGGATGACAAAAAGATTTTAAATTTTTTAACCACTGTCAAGAGTTTGTATCTGACTAAAGGATAATTTATGCAACCTGTATTGGTAGGTATAAGGATTTTTGAGAAACAAGTATCTGTAACCACGACTTGGATATCTCGCAGCTGCCTCTTCCATGGTGGGACTGTCCTGCTTTTGTGACAATTCCACAAGCCCTTTTGAGGTTTTCCACCTCCCTGCCAACCTAGGAGCACTTGTGGCATCTCCCGAGTGTGTAGAATAAACGTCCACCTTGATACACGCTGGGCAGGACATCTAGACACCGCGGTGGAAAGCCAAGGAGTTTTGCACTAGCATACTTTATAAACAATGTGAATGAGCCCCACCAACAACTGAATTTAAATTTTTTTGGGTGGAATTTTCCAGCAACTGTTACCACTATCTGTTACTCTTATTTTTTATGTTTCAAACATAATTAAATATGCATAAAGAAAGTGACGTTAAAATTCCAATTAAACAACAATAATAGTATTCACATAATCCTCTTAGAAGCATGACTTAATGTTCTGTTGCAGCTCACAGCTTTGATGTGCTTGTTATCCACCAATTTCCAAAGCTATTAAAATCACACCGTGCTTAAATGTATTAAAAGGTATTTTTCACCATTTTATTAGATCCACTCAAGCTCTTTTCTTTACGTGACAGCCCTGTAGATGATTCGGCGTGTGTCGTGTTTAATTGCAGTGGCTTCGATACCATTTCTCTAGGGAACAGAAAAGTCCCCTGTCTCCATGACATCAATGTGTCGGAAAGATAAGAGTTTTGGGTCAGTAGATCGAGCCTGACTATAGCATCCTTTTTGCTCGTCTTCATTGGAGTTTAGCGTCCACGTTGAACGCATGCTCGGTGCTGATGCCAGGGAAGAGCCACCAGGCCGAGCATTAGAAGCTTGGTATGTGTGAATTGGCCCATCGGTGGATTTCTCCTGCCACGGGCAAATTGCTGTCAGGGTTTCCCAGCATGCATTGCGGAAAGATGTCGAGGATATACAAAACAGAATTGGATCCAAAGCGCTATTGAGGTACCAAAGTGGGAGGGATAGGTAGGTCTTCAGTAGGGTATAGACCTTGAGGACGTGTGTGTTCCAGTTATCTATATAGATCTGCATGAGGGATGAGGCAGTGTCGGGGAAGTTGCACAGGAAAAATGCCGCCACCACGGCGCCTGCAAAGAAAATACATTTATTAGTATCTTATTCCAGAGTGGATTCTGCAATCCTGGGGAGGAGTAACAATCTGTGCAAAAGTGTAAACGTCATATGACAAATCCAACTTCCTTCTACCTCTAACATCACTACGGTCATTGAATAAATCCTCTGCCCATCAAGGAACAACCGTAAAAAGACAACTGCTCTACCCCTGTATTTCATTTCTTATTGCATTTGCTTGTATTGTCATTGAAGCATTGTGTTACAAAGCAGATAGTAAAACCATGTCAAACTTTCCCAATTACTAAGTAGAATTAGAACTTTGCATCCATAACAGAATGTTACTGTTATCCTTCATATGGTTCCACACGGGGTCTGCATGGCCTTACATAGTACATAAACAATAGCAGTGCAAACAAACCAAGTAAAATGCGCAAACTTAGCTGGGTACAAACTAGACGACGTGTGTTCCCGGCCGACGGCAGATGTGGCGAACGACTTATCGTGCGGTCTGTACACACCTCACGTCCTGGTGAACGAACGCACAATATGTCGTTCCCCTGCCGCATCCAAATGCATGGGGTCGTCAGTCAGATCCTCAAATTGAGCATCCTGTACGGCAGATGTGAGGATGTGACGGAGGACCCCGCAGGAGCGAGCATAGAGCCTGATTCAGCAAGGATTGCATCTGCGAATGCAATAGCAATTACGCACGCAGTCTCTCTGCTAAGATATGCTAATCCATTGCCGTCGCAGCACTACATAAGGACGCCCACATTACCTTACACACATCTGTAATGTTTCGCAAGACTGCGAAACCATCGGTAACATCGAGTACCATCGCAGTTTCACGCACACTTGCACAAGCTCTGACCTCACTCAGAAATTGCTGACCTCATCGCATGCTGTGAGAGCTCAAGCTGCGAATGGCATTGCAGTGGTTAATTTATGCATGCCCATGCATTGGTGTTCAAACGCACTGGCACGCCTGCGTTTCACCGACCCCGTCACCTCCCACAAACGGCACTTCCTGTCAATCACTCTGCGATGGGTCTGCGTAGTCACTGCAATCACAGTCCCGATTGCAGTGACTGGTTTGCACATGCGCACTGCGATGCATACGTATGCCCAGAATGCAACAATCGGCCGATTGCGTGCGTAATCGCAGTTTTGATCCTTGCTGAATCGGGCCCATAGTGCACGCACACTGGACGATTTGAACGGTTTGTCAGTCTGATCCATCAGAAAACGAATATTGTTTAAAAAACCGTCTAACACCAGCTGGAGCCCAAGGTTCTGTCTCCCTGTTGGCAATAGGGAGGAGATGACGTATGGCTGAGGGAAATGGGGTGAGCATACAGACGGGTGATACAGAAGGGAGAGATAGTGAGTGAAAATGGGCGGTTATAGGGAGGTGGGTATATGGACGCGTTATGTGAGTGTCGCAGGCGGGTCACTGAAGTGATTGCATAATTGGTCACGTTGGAGGTAGTACTCTGATGGACAGGCTGCTCCTAGCAAGGGGCTGATGCAAGTTCCGATGGTGCAACCAATGGTTGAGTCTAAAGACGCACCAAGCAGTATTTGAGGGTCTAAAAATGGCCAAAGTGGGCATCTCAGTCCTTGTACATTGACCCGCATGGCTGTGCACCAGGGAAGGCTTGTAGCCATATTTGCATAATGTCACAGAAGTAATACCGGCTGCAGCGTATGGGTCAGAATCACGGTGTTTTACATCACCTTGAGTAAGATTTTGACAATACTTAGGGCCTGGTTCAGAGATGGACGCAGCACCGATTTTTACGCAGATGAGCGATTATCGGTGGTCTGTGCGTGCTTCTGAGTCACACTGTGCATGCATCAAGTGTCATTACCGATGGCGCTTGCAGTAAGAATTGATTTGCAAAGTGTTTGACAGGCAGGGATGGCAATGGGGAGGGGGTGATTCAAACGCAACAGTGTAGTGACCGTTTTCTAGGCGTGCTTCAGCCTGTGACTGCGATCCTATACACGCTGAAAATGGCCCCAGCGTCTCAGCCTGGCAGCCATTCTGTGCAACTATAGGTTTTCTCAGAAGTCCGATAATCGACTGATCTGCGGCTGAACAAAACCGGAACCCGCTTCTCCTTGGGAGAGAGTAACATGGCAGGAAGAAGGAGAGAGTAAGATGGCAGGAAGAAGGAGAGAGTAAGATGGCAGGAAGAATGAGAGAGTAAGATGGCAGGAAGAGGGAGAGAGTAAGATGGCAGGAAGAGGGAGAGAGTAAAATGGCAGGAAGAAGGAGAGAGTAAGATGGCAGGAAGATGGAGAGCGTAAGATGGCAGGAAGGAGAGAGTAAGATGGCAGGAAGAGGGAGAGAGTAAGATGGCAGGCAGAGAGAGAGTAAGATGGCAGGAAGGAGAGAGTAAGATGGCAGGAAGGGGGAGAGAGTAAGATGGCAGGAAGAAGGAGAGAGTAAGATGGCAGGAAGAGGGAGAGAGTAAGATGGCAGGAAGAAGGAGAGAGTAAGATGGCAGGCAGAGTTAGAGAGTAAGATGGCAGGCAGAAGGAGAGAGTAAGATGGTGGGAAGAGGGAGAGTAAGATGGCAGGAAGAGGGAGAGAGTAAGATGGCAGGAAGATTGAGAGAGTAAGATGGCAGGAAGAGGGAGAGAGTAAGATGGCAGGAAGAGGGATGAGAGTAAGATGGCAGGCAGAGGGAGAGAGTAAGATGGCAGGAAGAAGGAGAGAGTAAGATGGCAGGAAGAGGGAGAGAGTAAGATGGCAGGAAGAAGGAGAGAGTAAGATGGCAGGAGGAGGGAGAGAGTAAGATGGCAGGCAGATGGAGAGAGTAAGATGGCAGGAAGAAGGAGAGAGTAAGATGGCAGGAAGAGGGGAATGTATGAATGGCAGGAAGAAGGAGAGAGTAAGATGGCAGGAAGAAGGAGAGAGTAAGATGACAGGAAGAAGGAGAGAGTAAGATGACAGGAAGAGGGGAATGTATGAATGGAAGGAAGAAGGAGAGAGTAAGATGACAGGAAGAAGGAGAGAGTAAGATGGCAGGAAGAGGGAGAGAGTAAGATGGTAGGAAGAAGGAGAGACTAAGATGACAGGAAGGAGAGAGTAAGATGGCAGGAAGAGGGGAATGTATGAATGGCAGGAAGAAGGAGAGAGTAAGATGGCAGGAAGAGGGAGAGAGTAAGATAGTAGGAAGAGGGAGAGATGTAATAGCGGATGAAAGGATAAGAAATAAAACCAACAATGCCGAGAACAAAAACTGGATTCCTGGTGAAAATATAAGGGTGAGCGTTCATTTCTGTAATGCTATGGTTAGCGCTTATGTGCACGATAATAATGTCCACGAGCATCATTTTGATGCTCGTCTTTTAGGTTCATAAAAAGAATACATGGAATATTAGTGTACTGTGTAATGTGCATGAACGTTCTTTAGTAGTGGTTTGTGTTCATTTGGATAATATTAATTATACATGGACACATGTCTATGCAGCTGTGACATGCGATGAACTAACAGATATTATTGTATATATTATATATCCATGTGCATTAGAATATATTGCATTGTATGGATTTATGAGGTTTCAGTATTAGTCGTGGTATGTCGATATGATCTAAATGTCGACACTCCTATTTTATCCTAACACTGACCATGTTCATGCTGATTTTTACCATTTTTAAGTACATCAAAGCTATTAAATGTGATACGTTTGGGAGGTTGTTAACAGTGAATCTCAAAAATGTTAAAATACTTTTACATTAATAATATTTAAATAGTGTTAAAAAATAAAAAATTTAATGGATATGGGGAATCTTCAACACGATTGGTGAAAAAGGAAGCAATGGTCATAAATTCAGATCGGAGGGGGGGGTAGATGTATCAAGGCTCGGAGACAGATAAGGTGGAGAAGTTGCTCAAAGCAACCAATCAGCGAATAACTCTCTGTTGCCTAGCGCAGTCTTTGAAATGACAGTTAGAAGCTGATTGGTTGCTTTTGGCAGCTTCTCCACTCTATCTCTCTCCAAGGCTGGATACATCTCCCCTTGTTTTTTTGATGTTTGTACTGCAGACATATTTGTAGCCACCGAACCACTGAAATTCAATCAATTTTAAATTGCTTCTATATTCCCTAGCATCTTTCTTCATGAGAGACATCACTGAGGCAGGAGTTAGTTGGTATACAGGTAAGCAGGACAGAACTGATTATTGTATTATAAGCAGGAGATGGTCTGAGGCCTCAAAGACATGAGAGCTGTGTACACGGCTGGTCTTAAAATGCACCTCTCACCTACACTCAGTGGAGGCAGACAGTTTGTGTGATGCACCAAAAGTCGTAAGTGTGCAGGCTCACCAATTCACTTCACTAGGGACCAGTGCGTCATGAGTTACTGACTTGAAGCGCCTCAGTGATATCACCGGTTTCTAGTGAATTGATAGGCTGCCTTCTCATGAAATATTTCTTTCAGGTCACAAAATGGCGGCATGCACTGAGGCTAGGTGACTGGTGCTCTTCAGTGTTGGCAGTGTGGGTAAATAGAAGCTGTGCACCACTGCACATACATGTCCACCTCACCTACCGCCGTTATTTTTAACAGGAACTGTGGTATATGTAGACTGTTATTATAAAATTGTACCCTGATCTAAAGTAGATCATCACGCAAACCAGGCGTGCACTCGTCTTGCATGTGAAGTGTGGCGTGCACGTGCGCGCTGCTCCAACGGGAGAGAAAATGACCTGGAACAGGGGTGGCAAGTACAATGGGTCAGGAGGTGGCAGGTATGGAAGTGGGCGCGGAAGAGAGGGGGTGTGAACAGGGAGAGCTGCTGAGGGTGCGGGGGGGGGGGGGGGCTGAACTGATCCAGCAGATCCTGGGTTAATGTAGTTATTAGATTTTGAATAAACATGTTGTCCATTTTTGAATTTGAGGAACAGCGGCAACTGAACCGTCCACTCCTGAGCACATGCACATAACACAAAAGATCATGATGACAGGTGGGCAAGGTGACAGTACAAGATATATATATATATATATATACATACTATATACAGTATATATACTATATAGACAATAGTGATTGGACGTCCCCGCGCAAGCGAAAAGCATACCATGCATACCATTCAACACAAGTTCCAAATGGCCGCTAATGTGGCGGTTTAGACAAGAACACTTGGTAGGGAGGCCCATGCACTTGCAGTTCTACAGAAACAGCGCATGTTTTTATCAGGACGACAAGGTCACCTGTCACGTTTCTAGGGCGACGCTGGACCGGTATACAGGAAATTCAGTTACCTGAATGGACTGGCCAGCTCAGAGTCCAGACCTTAACACCACTGAGAACCTCTGGGATGAATTGGAGGGACGGCTGTGTTCTAGGCCTTCTCGATTTCGGTGTCACAGCTGGTCACTGTACATAAGGCGGAATGGCAGAACACACCGCCTGCTGCTGTCCAGGAACTTGTGGACAGTTTGCCAAGAAGGGCGTCAGCAGTAATCACTGCACGTGGTGGACCTACAAAGTACTGATCTCGTTGACCTATTTGCTGTCAGTGTCCAATCACTTTTGTCTACATAGTGAACAAACACACCTGAACACGCTTCCAACATCTGCCTCCGCAGATCTACAAAGTAGTCCGCAGGCACAACAAGAAAAATGTTTTTTTTTTTTTATAAAGCATAGGCAAAATTAACAGTAAATAACATGTCCCATATTATAACGCCCTCCTTTTGAACACAACCCTCACTAATGGCCAGTTATATTTTGCATTAACATATATTAATTCCATTAACTCTCACCATATTTATAAAGCATCCACACAATAAGTTTCCCAATGCAACCAATCACCTTTTACCTATCATTTTATACAATGTACTTGATAAATGCTACCTCAAAACTGATTGCTCGCTATGGGCCACTTCTCCACCCGCTACACTGCTTGGTACATCTCCCCCCGTTAACAAAATTTCATATCAATGATGCCCTCTGTTAAGTCTTGCCCTAGTTTTATGTCTTCTTGACGTACATCGCTTAGTCAATACATATATGGTATACTCACCCATCAGCTGACGTGCCTTTTTTTCTGAAAATGGACGACTATGAGGTGGATTAATTTGCTTTGAAGAAAACCGCCAATGAGTTCTTGTGAGTCCGATCTTTTCCCTCTGACGGTGGTTCATACTGAGGTGGTTGAAAATTAGGAGGTGAAAAATAATGATGGTAATCAGGGGCAAGACGAAGAACAAGACGTTACGTGTCTGTATGATGCTCTTGTAAACAATATAGGGCTTTGGTTCCAGCATTTCACATACTGTGGATTCCAGGACAACCTCATCCTGAGAGGTGGCGGTGTAGTCCAGGATACAGGCTGACGTTTCTCCATAGACAACAGCCACCGGTATAGTGCTGAGGAATGACAATATCCAGATGAAGGCCAGTAAGTAAGCCATGCGGGATTTCCGGAGTCCAGTGATGGACCACATTGGGTGACATATGGCAAAGTATCTCTCAGACGTAAAGGCAATGATTGTCCAGCTGGTGGTAGCACAGTAGACTTGTCTGACCATGAAGTATAGTTTGCACACGGTGTCAGAGAGTGCCCAAGGATAATACTGCCAGAAATATCGGTACAGAGTCACCGGGATGGTAAGCAGTAGTAGGATGTCCGCCAGAGCCAAGCTGAAGAGATAGAAGCGGATGGCACTTACTTTCATCCTTCGATTTCTCATTAAAGTTAGGATGCTTATCCCGTTAGCCAGAACCCCGAAGAGGAAAAGGAGACTGTAAAAGACGGTTGCAGGGATCGCCACATAATTAGGCTCCTGCTTTTGGGCACCAATGAAAAGGTGATGCAGCGTCCTACGGGTAGTGTTCGAGCCAACACTATCGTTCCATAAAGATTCATTGTGGAAATTAATGTGGTTTTGGCATTCATTGAAAACGGCTGCTTTTGTCTGGTTCATTTCTAAAGTTTGGAGAGCAGAGTGCTGAATAACACAGACAGAAGAATGAATTAAATGATGTTAGCAGAAAAAGACATATGTACATTGCAGTACTAAGTAAAATTCCCCATTACAATTGAGAAACAACGGTCAGTGATTAAGCAAAATGACTGCATTATCCTGTAGTACAAGTCCTTGATTAGATTGATAAATTGATGTATCTTTCATTATCCAGTGTTAAAGAATAAATGGGCTTACTGGTAAATTAATTGAATACTTCACTGTAATTAACTCAGAACCTTCACCGGTTCATAAAAAGTGACATTCAATGCAAAAGCACTCGGTATGCTTACTTACTAGTCTTGACTCTCATTGTAAGCTTTAGTGTTTTGTGATATATGTGTCATACTGGGAAGGTCATTTATGAAATAAAAAAAGTTATGTGAGGTAGGTAGAAAAATGAAAATCTCTTTAAAAGAGTGGATCTACGTCAAACCAAGGGCGTATTTATAATGAGTGTAGGGTGTGCGGTGCCCCATGGGGGCCCACACCAAACACCCTGCACCTCTATAGTCTTATACTTACCTGCTGGTAGTTTCCAGAGTGCTGCACTGCCGCGGCGGGCCGATATTGCACTCACACTGCGATCACATACGCCGACACAAAGCCATCGCAAAGTGAGTGACGGGACGTCAGCGTTTGTGGGAGGTGACGGGGGAGTGGTTGGAGAAACGCAGGCGTGCCTGTCCGTTTGAACATCTTTGCATGGGCGTGCATAAATTAGCCACTGTGACGGATACGCAGCCTGAGTACTCACTGCGTGCGACGAGGTTAGCAATTTCTGAGTAAGGTCAGTCCTACTGTAATTGTGTGTGAGGGGCCGATGTTACTTGATGTTCCCAATGTATATGCAGGACTGCAAGGTATTATGGATGTGAGATAGCGGTAGTGGGCGTCTCTATGCTGGCTGTGCGATTGCATTCATTAGCATATTTTCGCAGCAGATCTACGTGCGTAATCGTGGCCGCGATTGCAATAGCGTTTCGTAATGAATCAGGTCCTACTTTAAAAAATGATAATAAATACAGTAAACTATTGTACAGAGGGCCTGATTCAGAGCCGGACGCTCTGACCAGAGCGCTCACTCTGAATCAGGGCCGGCCTAGCTTAAAATGGAGCAGCCTCCTGGCCGCTCGCATAGCTGTGGGTGACCACCCACAGCTTATGCGAGCGGCCAAAAAGAGGGTCACGATGGTCAAGACCATCACGACCATCGGGCTTGCGACGAGACCCTGCGGTAGGGTCTCGCTGCCGCAAGCCCAGGAGTGCTTTTGGCTCTATCAGAGCCAAAAACACTCCCACTGACATCACTAGTGATGTCAGTGGGGCCGGACCCAGAGGGTAGGCGTTCCCATGAGAACGCCTCTGTCTGGGTAGCCACGCCCCTGGCACGCCCACCAAAGGGGGCGTGCTGTCACTCACCATCGACAGCACGCCCCCTTTGGTGCGAGACCCCGAGCGACGGCTTCCCCGTCGCTCGCTGGGTCTCGCGCATGCGCACGATGGAGGCGCCTCCGTCGTGCGCATGCGCATTTGGGTAACATCGACCCGCTTGCGAGCGTACAGCGCTCGCAAGCAGGTCTGAATGAGACCCAGAGTACTTTGTGAGGGATTTGTGTTATTTAATATGATGAATGGACCTCTTTACATTGGAAAGTAAAAGTGTGCACGTTAGCTACAGGAGACAGGCTCTGAAAACATTTGGCTTTGCTAAGACGCACAATTGCAATGTTACCATACACTGTATAGGGCAGCTGTGTTCTCCGATACCGCCATTAATGCAAGAGGTAACTGCAATATCTCCTCAGTTCGAGGATTGATACATAGGAAAGATAAAGCGTGACAAATAGGCCCCTAAATCTTATGTAAGAGTATCTGTTTAAGTCAGGGTTATATGACAGAATTCCATCCATTCACTTCACCTGGCCCAGGCTTATAAACGACGCTCCTAGTTGGTGAGGTGTATTCTGATTTATGAGCTGTGTGTGTGTGGTTGGCTCTGTGTTACTAATCTGTCCAGCAGGATGGTTCTGGTCCCCCAGACGTCTGGTGTCAGGTCTCCTGGTATGGTCCAAGACCCTGATGTTTTGGAATGGCCCTAAGAGGTCTCTGCGATCTTCTCTGTACTCTTTCACTCTTCCCCTAACTCTCTTCACTACTTCTACTAGTCTCACTAACACTATGCTCAGCGGCATATTAACGCCCTTGTGCAACGGGGCCCCTCCTGTGAGGTGCCATCTTCCCAGTGATATTCGGGAAGATGGCAGATGCGCACAAGGAAGCAAAGGCTGGGAAAATGGCAAAGCGAAGGAGGAGGGGCCCGCTAGCTGGCACACATTAATTATACAGTGGGTGCAGGGGACCATGTGCACCGGCCGCCCTGTACCCATTATAAATATGCCTATGCCTCTTCTCGAGTGTAACCACCACTTTACTTGTACTTTTACCTGTGTGGTCTTGTAACTGATGGCCAAGCTTGCCTTTTGGAGCACCTGCCAAGGTATGCAAGTTTACTACACAGGACCCAATCCCTGTTGTCCAAGAATACAAGATGAAGCTCGTTCCCTGGTGACCAGTGTACAATAGAGACCCATACTATAGAACCCAATACCCGTGACCAAAGTACAATATAAAGCATACTCTTTGGTGGACAAATGTAAACTATATAGCTGATTCCCTGATGGCTAACGGGTATATACATTAAAGTACGGGTTTATAGATGTGAAGATGTTTCCCATAGCAACCAATCAGATTCTACTTATGATTTATCTAGCACCTTCTAAAAGATAATAGCTAGAATCTGATTCTATAAACCCGCACGTTAGTACATATACCCCCAAGTGTACAATATATCGGTGCGAGCCAGCCAGCATAGGGTTGGATTAAATCTCAGGGGAGGAAAAAGTTAGCTTGAATAATAATGAAGAAGTGGCGGGTAAGGGAGAGTTGTCGAAGAGATAAAAGGTGTATACTTTTGAAATTGTGAACGATATTAATTATATGTGAGGCTGGTTGCAGGGGGCCACTGGCAGCACGGATCCGCGCTAATTTACACATAAGAGGGATTAAGATAGGCAATGAGGAGCACAAAATAGCATTATATGCAGATTACATACTACTCACTAAGGGGCCTATTCATCATCGGGGTCCCCGTTGATTTAGTAAACATCTCACTGTGATGGATACTTTAGTATCCAATTCGCAGCGGGGGAAACTTTACAGCGGAGCAATTCATCATTGCTTCGGTGCGGAGACAGCTGCTGTGAAAAGCAGCTGTCTCCACGGTTAGTAGTGCAGCTGTAGAAGTAACTGCGTTACTTATCTCTCCCCCATTGGCGCGGCTATGCATGTGTGATCCGTGTTCACGCATGCGCAAAGCCGCCAGGGAGGTAGTGAGAAGGTGGCACATCCCTTGAACTTCTTCCCATAGAAAGGAGCGGGGATCGGAGAACAAGCGCCATCTGAAAATTTCCGCATAGTTACCAGGCCATTTATCGTTTGATGAATAAGCCCCTATATGTCACCAAGCTTACTCTCTGCCTCACCTATTTCAAGAAACTGAGAGGTATGGAACAGTCGCCAGATTAAATATTTAGGGATTCATTTCTGAAAAAAATTTGCCATCAGCCTTTTCAACTACCCTAAATTGTTAACACAATTCTAAACAGATATTGACAATTGGAGTGGATGTTATATCTCGTGGGTTTTCAGGGTCAACGCCGTCAAAATTAATTTATTACCATGACTTTTATCCTTATTTCAAACCTAACCGATTAGAATTCCCCCATATGTATTTAAATATTTGAAACACCTCACCTAAAAAATTTAGGGCCTGATTCAGAGCCGTTCGCTATTTGCGCTCGCTCGTCCAGAAAATAGGGGTGGCTATTCAAATGAACCGTTCGCTGTTTGCGGTCTGTTCACGCCTCTAGGTCTGAACGAGCGAACAAAACTTGCGGTCGTTTTTTGGGAAACTACGCCCCCTGGCCGCTCGCATCCTACGTCATGTCCGCTATTTATTAGATTAATCGAGTACATCGAACAGGGTATGAACTGCTCGCTATTCTTGTGGTTGGTTTTTGCTACCACAATTTTGCGAGCAGTTCTGGCTAAAAAAAAAACAGTGACGTGGTCAATGACGCTGCTGTTTTAAATATGCACACCCTTAAAACGCCCGTTTTGACCTTTAAGCACGCCTGCTTTCTGATCTCCACTTCCCGTTTTCAAGCACCTTCCCCTGTTACCACCCACATACGCCTCATTCTGTCACTCAAAATAGCAGGCATTCGCTATTTTGCGAGCACATGAATTTCGGCCGCACTGACTGGTTCGCACATGCGTATAACGATCCGTACGCATGCGCAGTTGGGCAAACATCGCTCGGAGCGAACGAGCTGCCGCTTACGAGTGGCTCTGAATCAGGCCCTTAGTTTGTTTCAAAAAGCGTCCTAGGGTGAGGAGAGACATTTTGCAAAGACCTGTATCCAGTGGCTGTATGGGCGTCCCAAACTTTAAGCTTTATTACTTGGCAGCCAGACTTGCTCAATGTGTACTACGGGATCTACCAAAGTCTGAGAGAGTATGGGTGTCACTTGAAACAGAAACCCTTAAAGAACACTCCATTTCTTCTTTACTATGAACCCCCCAACTGACCCATCCTAAAACTTGCTTACATCATCCAGCTATCTCTCACACTCTAGATATATGGGAATTATCCAACCAGTGGTGTATCTATAATGGGTGCAGTGTGTGCGGGGTACACGGGCCCCCGGGTCCAGAGGGGCCCCGCACCGCACACACTGCACCCATATTATTTTAAAGTTTAAACTTACCTGTCCGTGGTTCCACATCAGGTGTCAGCGCTGCTCAGAACACCGGAAAATGGCCGCCGCAGCCATTTTTCCAGTGCTCTGCGCATGCACAGTAGACTCCGGGCACTAGAGTGTGCTAAGGCTAAGGCTCCGGTGGCTGGCCAGCCACATCAGTCGGCAGCCGGGCCACCGGGGAGAGAGGAGGGGGCCCCGCACGGGGAGTGCATACGGGCCCCCTCCTCTCTTAAGACGCCCCTGTATCCAACTGTCGATTTAAAATTGCTCCACAACCTAGCCCAATAGTACCCCTATTTGACAATCCTGACTTTTGGCCTGCATGTAGTTCAGCTTCCTCTATACACTGGCAGAATGGGGGATTTCAGAGAAATGAATGATATTACTCGTGATCTTATATTCCCCACATTTTCGGATATACAAGCTAATTATTCCATCCCCACCACAAAGTTTTTTCAATACTTTCAAATTCGGCACTTTTACTCCACAGTTAAATCGCGTCTAACTAGTAGTCAGCTCACCATTATAGAGTCCTTACTTTTAAGGGGTGCGAACACCAAGGGCCTTATCTCCTCACTGTATGTAGAACTCGTGCATCCTAGTTCCGAGGCAAAAGACCCTCATGAGATGGCATGGGGGGCTGACCTGGGAGAAACTCTAGACACTGAAGATAGGAGCTATATAAAGAGAACGCATACAAATTGTTTTGTAGATTGTATTATGTCTCTTCCAGACTAAAAAAAAATGCACCCGACATCTCAAATCTATGCTGGAGATGTGGATCGGATATTGGAATGTTTCTACATATATGGTGGAGTTGCCCAAAGCTTGTCCCCTTTTGGAATGAGATTAATACTTTGGTTCACTCTATAATGGACTTACACGTCCCGCTCACTCCTAAATACTTCTTACTACCATTGTGTGTCCCTGATGTCACCCACCACCAACACAAACTATTTTGACATACAGTAATGGCAGCCACATGTCTATTAGCAGCTGCTTGGCAAAAAAAATAGAAGTTCCGTCCATGTGAGAGAGCATAGCCAAAATCTGGCATATTCATTCTATGGAATACATGACTAGCATTCTCAAGAATTGTTTTATACGAAGACATGGGAGCCATGGACCTCTCATTTTATCCCCCTCCCAACATATTCTTGATCACTGCATAGATCCCCTCGATGCTTTACCCTCATCCTTCCCTCGCAGAGGTGAGGCCTTCCACAGAACAGGTTCACTACTTAGTGGATTTGTGGGATTGTCCAGCTGTTAGCTCCCTTCTCCCCTTCCCATCCTGTCTTTCCTGCTTGCAGGCAGCCTCCCCAGATTGTTACTTACTAATTCTCAACTCTTCCCCTTTTCTACACAGGGCCATCTCTTCCATTGGGTTGTTGGGCAGTTGCCCAAGGGCCCAAAACTTGTAGGGGCCCACCAACCCGGCCCCTGCAGCCGCAGCCAATTGTTAAATTTGTGATATTTTTATAAGACGGCCGCCGATGCACTGTATTCCTATCTAACCTCCCCCACCCCATCCCCCCGTTACGAGTGCTCACCTCAGTTCAAGTTTCACTTCATCTGCCAGCTTCAGACCAGTCAGACAGTGGCCCTCATTCAGAGGCAGTCGGAGGATGCAAGCGGTCGCTCAGAAACTGGGCGGCCACTTGCATCCTGTCCGCCCACCTCTGTTGCGGTCGTTAGGCTGTGGGTTAACACCCACAGCTCTAACGACCGCTCCGGTGATGGTCACGATGGTCAGAGACCATCACGACAATCGGGGGTTAAGACAAGACCCTAGGGTAGGGTCTCCCTTGTCGTAAGCCCCGGAGAGCTTCTGGCTCTGAGCCGGAAGCTCTCCACTGACATCACTAGTGATGTCAGTGGGGCCACCCCCAAACGGTAGGCGTTCGAATGGGAATGCCTCCGTTTGGGCTGCCACCCCCCGGCCCGCCTTCCAAACGGGGCGAGCTGTCAATCAACATCGACAGCTCGCCCCCTTTGGATCGAGACCCTCTATGACCGGCGCTGTCGGTCGTAGCGGGTCTCACGCATGCGCACGACGGTGCCGGCGCCATCGTGCGCATGCTCTGTGGGGGGCCATCGACCCGGTCCGAGCGCATCAGCGCTAACGACCCGGTCTGAATGACCCCCAGAGTCTCTCTGCATGTGTGAGGTCTGATGGGCATGCAGGAGGGTTTAATTTTATTGTCCATTTACATTTTTCTCCTGTGAATGGGTGGGTAGGGGCCCAGTGCATTGATTTGCCCAGGGCCCACACTGCTGTTAACCCTGTTTCTACATTCTTCTTTCTAGCATAAAGTAACATTTGGATGAACCTTCCTCATAGTATAACTGAGCCATGACATTGGCACTCATTTGTTCTAATGGTATTCTTTATGCCTGCTGTTTATTATTGTCGTGCTATTTTTCTCATGCAGACCGCTCTGTAGTTCTCGTGTTTATTGTCATACCTGTGTATTTGAAGCTGCCAGCAAGGTATTGGAATCCAGCACTGGCTAAAATTAAAGCCCAGTCCAATGCATTGTGGTCAGGCCCACTCTGGTGACGTGGTGTGGAAATCCACCACTAGAAATCCTGTGACTGTCCCTGCAAGTGTATAATAATAAATAGTCCACATTCTGGCGGCCATGTTCTATATAGCACATTCCGTTGTAGCCTAGTGTACAACATAACCCTTCCCCTGACAACCATGGGTACACTATAGTGCCCCTTTACATGGTAACCAAGTGTACAACTCAGAGGCAATCCCAACCCTAACCATAGCACTATCCTAAATCCTAAGCGGTATATTTACTAAAGTGAGAGTTTTTAGAAATGGTGATGTTCCCCATAGCAACCAATCAGATTCTACTTAACATTTAACTAGCACCTTCTAGAAGATAAAAGCTATAAACTGATGGGTTGCTATGGGCAACATCTCCACTTCTAAAAAGTCTCACTTTACTAAATTTACCCCTAAGCTTCCTATGTCGACAATTTTGTCAATGTGCTTTACAGGTGTCAACATTAATGATGTTGACTTTTTAAACATGTCGAAATAATCAATGTTGACTTTCTGACATTGTAAAAGATGATATACTAAAAGCTAAACACTGTTACTGTGACTGCATACTGTACGAATTTGTAGTACAATATGTTCAAATATTTGACTCCACTAAAAGAACATTGTGCAGCGTTGTCTAGGAAAAGAAGGCATTATAAACTACACTGTGTAAATTATCAGACCTGAACAGAAAATATTAGCATTATAAGATACAGCACATTATAATTATTAACTACTGAGTACCCTGATGGCAAAGCATAAAAGTGTACTATAGTGCACATTACATAGAGAGTGCGATAACAGGGCACTAAATCTAATTGAAAACGTTCAGAGCAGCTGGTTAGCAATTTATTTGCACCAGCAGGTTTATTCAGTAACAACAATTTACAACAATGTTAGTTGATTTAAATGAGCAAGTTTGATATTTTACAGTCCATAATTAATGCCTGTGTGATGGAATCTACGGGAGTCACATTGCTTGAAGTCGGTACACTATTAATTTTATTCTTATTTGCAAAAGCTTAACTACATAAAATGACTAATTTCCAGTCACTTTGCAGTATGTGAAATGTTTCTCTTTCTTACTAATGCAATCCCACGAGAAAGCTATAAGAAGCAGCTTGGTAATTTCCTTTTTACTTGGTTTATTTCTGTAGACTATTATCACTGATTAACAATTGTTCAGATTTGTCCCCTAGTGTAATGTGACTGCCATGGCTGTCAAGGTTACATAGTTCATGATGTGGTGAGCAGAGAGGCTTAGGCACAAACCTCTGGGCTCGGTTTTAACTGTGACATCTTTCCCCTCCTTCTCTCCCCTCTGGCAGTCATTGAGTAAGATTAAATTAGTCACGGGCTTTACCGTGCGGATTTAGCTCCCCTGTAAAGTGCCCGGAGCTATTTAATTATTGCCCGCGGTTAACAAGTGGATAGCTGTAGACCCAGGGTTAAGTGCCAGAGTTATTCATTCACTGCCTGCAAAAAGCCCACGAATAGCACCAATGGCAGGGAGGCTCCCAAAAATCGGGTTCCACTCCCGGCTGCCCAGAAGTGTGGGCAAGTCTCCAAACCCTGTTACCAACTGGCCATTTACCTGGTGAAAGTGGCATTGTGTAGCTGGGCCACGATGATATGATCATATCATCATGCCCACTGGTCCACCCACTTTCCTGAGACACGCCCACCTGCTGAGCCCACCTGGCTGTCTTCTCCCTGAGAGGGTGGCCAAGAAGTTGGCAAGTATGCCCCAATGTTATACAGTACTTAATGCAATAATGGACCCAACTAGACACTTGCTCAGTTGTCCAGCAAAGTCTATGTGCTCTCCATCACTCTACTTTGGTTTATGTACAAAGATTATAATAATTATATGTTTCTGACTAAACATTACCCCCAAGTACATTTTTTCATTGGACGATTTAAAGGGGCATACACACTAGACGATGTGCTGAAAGATATTGGTGAAAGATATTGGGTGTAGACACTGAATGATATCGTTAACGATATCGTTCAGGGACATCATCCTGCGACATCTCTGAACAGGCACTTTCTGACGATAACTTCAGATTGGCCTGCATGTTTGCACGACAGCAAACATCGTTAACAACCCGCGGGAGTTCGCATCGTTGGTCGTTCACTGCATACACGCTGAACGATATGAACGATATTGTTATCCAGTGTCAAACCAGGGGAATGCAATGGCAGGGGCCCGCTGGGGTGTGACCAGCCATTGGGTAGCTGTGGTCATCAACTAGAGGGGCGTGGCAATTCCACAAAGGACACAACCTAGTCTTAAACTGGCCACACATCTAAAGATTATCTGTCCAACCAGCCAACTAGTTGATTGGTTGGAATGAAAATCTGGTAACGTATGGGAGTAAATGATGATCAGCAATTTGCTCCTAAATGCCAGAAAACAGATGAAAATGGTCGGTCAGACAAGTTTGTTAAATGTTTGATCTAAACAATTTGTTCAAACAACAGTTTTTGTCCATTTTCCGGCATTTGAGAGCAAATTGCTGATTGTCATTTGCTTTCATACCTTACCAGATTTTCATTCCAACCAATCAACTAGTTGGATGGTTGGATGTAAGTTGGTCTAGTGTGTGGCCAGCTTTATAATAATCTGTGTACTTTTTTCTCATATCTATCTATCTATCTATCTATCTATCTATCTATCTATCTCATATGTATCTATTTAATATCTATCTATCTAATATCTATCTATTTAACTCATATCTATCTATCTAATATCTATCTGTCTATCTATTTAACTCATATCTATCTATCTATATATTTAACTCATATATATCTATCTATCTAACTCATATCTATCTATCTATCTATTTAACTCATATCTATCTATCTATCAATCTAATATCTATCTATCTATCTATCTATCTATCTATCTATCTATCTCATATCTATCTATCTATCTACCTCATATCTATCATATCTATCTATCTCATATCTATCTTTCTATCTATCCATCCATGTATCTCATATCTATCTATCTAATATCTATCTATCTCATATCTATCTATCTAACTCATATCTATCTATCTCATATCATATGGCCGTATGGCCTCCGATGATGAAGAGGGGGAAACGTGACACCGGAGCAATTCATCATTGCTCCGGTGCGGGGACAGCTGCTCCGAAAAGCAGCTGTCCCCTTGGTTAGTAGCGCAGATTCTTCTGTAGGTGCGTTACTTACCTGCTCTCTGTCATCCCGGCTACGCATGTGTGATCCGAGGTCACACATACGCACAGGGGAGGTAGTGAGGAGGCGGCGGAGGGATCCGCTCGGATCCCTCTTTGCATCCCCGGAACTCCTTCCCATAGAAAGGAGTGGGGATGCGAGACCAAGCACTTGTTCTCAGCAGCAAACTCAGAAAACTGAAAGTTTTCATAGTTTGCTGAATATCAGGGGGTTCATTTGAGACCCTGATGATGAATAGCCCGGTAACATAAATATGCGGAAACTAAAGTTTCCACATGGTTACCGGACCATTTATCGGTTAATGAATAGGCCCCCTAGTCCTCTTCTCACTCCTCCTACTTCCCCACCTCACCTAAACGACAGGTGATAACGTTTGAAGTCATGATCGCATGGTTTGACCAGGCAGTCCTGTTTTCTACCCCTTGCCGGCTCCTAAGCTGCAGTCTGCGACTTCTTTTCTACCCCTCCCTAAAGCAGCAGCTGTCGCTTCCAATTACTACAGAATCCACTTCACCACTGTGCGGAGTCACAGATGCTGGGCCTGATTCAAAGGTAGACACAGGGCCAATATGCGCGCAGTTGGGCAAAGTTTTTTGTTCTGCACATGCATGCAAGTTCGTAGCGCACATGCATCCCAATTGTCTGTGATCAGAATAGGGTCTGAGAATTTTAGTGGGTGTTTCTGGGAAGTAACATGGGTGTGGCGTAGTTGCTTTTAAAGTCGCCAAGCCGCTCGCACAGGAGGCCATACTGCAGCTTGTAGTGCTGGTGTTCTGGGAATGCCGTTCAATTACCGGCGTTCGGAATGCCGGCTGACGGAATACCAATGCTGGAAGCCCGACCTGGTACTAAAGATAGGCGTCTAAAGCCCAACGCCTATCTTTAGCCAGACGCCGAAATCCTGATGGCGGGCATCCCGAACAAAGGTAACCGGGGGATCGTAGCATGTAGCCATGGAGGGGGGGGGTGGGGCGAGAGGGTTAAGTTTAGGCACCCCTGGGGTTGGGCAACCCCCCCGGGGAGGGTTAGGCTTAGGGTGCGGGGAGGAGGGGTTAGGTTTAGGCACCGCTGGGGGGGTCTTAGGGTTTGGCACCATCCCGGGAGTTTTAGGGTTAGGCACCACTAAGGGAGGGTTAGGGGGGGAGAGGGGAGGGTTAGGGTACTTACCTACCCCAGTCAGGATCTTCATGCTTCGGCCTTCCGGCGTCGGTATTTCATCCGCCGAGGCATAGATCCGGTGGCATTACATAGCGATTCCGACACTCGGGGCAGTGCTATACTTCCTAATGCTGATGGCCCCGCCCCCTCATCATGATGTCACTCATATGGATGGCTATCAGTGTGATAACCATCGATGGCAAAATAGCAAGTAGCCATCGATGGCTACCAACTATACAATGGATAGCCATAGATGATTTCACCAACCGAAGGTCATCCCTGGTTTTTAACTGACTGTCCCGTGGGCCAATCACTACCTGGGGGCGGGACTTCTTGTAAAAAAAAACCATTCGGTTATACTTTGACATCAATGGAGGGAAACCATCTGGTTCTCTCCCATCGAATGCAAAAAGCATTCTACATCGGCCATGAACCGTCGATGGCCATCCCTAGTAACTCGTCTAGAATAGCGGAGTTGGCACAGTGCACTGCTCCTCTACTGGTCCAATATACCTGTAAACTATAAAAACCAGATGTACATCAGGGAGCAGAATATATACAGTAGTAGCTATAATAATGTGATCTACATATTGAGCATCAAAGCAGGGACGATGCTGTATTATATACACAGCTGCCTACATTTGGATGCCACAATAGATCAATATCACAAAAGATGTAAGAAGTCTTTAATCATGCCTGTAGCAGGTTTAAGTCAGTATCAGTATACATCTTATCAGTACATTAACTAGGTTCAAAAGTGCCATTCTCATTAGGAGACCTTCTGCTGCTGATTCCTCTTCATCTCAGCACAATGACATGGAGACTGAGTATTCTCAGAGGATCAGCTCGTAAATCTGTGATCCCCGGAGATATTAGCAGAGCCCGTCTCTAGAGAAAAACAAATCAATAGGAATACTCTGCTGCGGAATGATGGACAGAGCTGAATATCGTGCGGACTGTATACTGAATTGACAAGAGCTTCAGTAAAACGAGTCAGTTATCATGACTAAATGGATGGTACTGTAACATAGGATGTATATTGCTGTCTCAAAATTAAATGGGCTTTATATTTATGATACAGAGGCTGGTGTTATCATTCATTGATCGCCTGTGTACGCCACCCTAAATGGCATATTTATCAAATTATGCGGCAATAAGTCTAATTCTTCTTTTCATTATTACCTCAATGAATGAATCTTTCGTTGGTGCAATTTATCAAAAAGGTCCCACCAGCCAAATGAGTGATAGGAGTTAACTTTAGTGATTTTCCAGACCGGTCTTTGCCAAAAATAAGTAAAAAAAAAAAATAATAAGGTGCAAAATAGTCTATAAATATTCTAATAACCTGATTATGATTTTCTTCTGTTCGCGGGATCCTTAGATCATATGACCTGGTACGTGTATAACCGGATCATAGTTAAATATCTTTCCCCATGTAAATTGCTGGGGAAAGATGACACTTGCCCCTTGATAGGACGAAGCTGGCATTAATAATACCCATGTGATACATTTAGCTTCAAATCTGTTCTGAATAAACGCTTTAAATATGAATATTCAATAGCATGAATGGCAGTAGAACATGCACCAGCACGCCTTCTGCTATAGTGTTTTCTGGTCCTCTTTTTTTGGGGAGATGTATCAAACCTCTGAATGAGAAAAAAGTGGCGATGTTGCCCATAGCAACCAATCGGCTTCTTACTGTCATTGCCTAGCGCCTTCTATAAAATGACAGAAGCTGATTGATTGCGGTCTACAACTTCTCCACTTTTTCTCTTTTGAGAGGTTTGATACATCTCCCCCCCTCAATCACTTAAACCCCTAATCCAGGCTTGCCTACCCTCCCGATATCACCGGGAGCCTCCCCGAAAATCAGGTGCAGCTCCCGGCCCCCTGGAAAGACAGACAAGCCTCCCGGCAGCCGCCGATCCCCCTGACCCCTGCAATTAATAGTTAAACCCCCGCAGCGGAGGAGGCCGGTGATGCGATTCACACTGAATCACGTCATTTTGGCCCCGCCCCCTGCTATAATGCCTGTATTATCGCCATTGTGTAGCGGGGGCGGGTCCAAAATTAAGCGCTCACGTGGCCCGCCCCTGCCACGCCTACAAGTACCCATCACCCATCCGGTCACTCCCCTTTGTCCTGGCCACGCCCGGACTCTCCCCCCCCATCCTGCTGATCTGGTTGGTCCCTCCCGGAAGGAACAGCCAAAAAAATATGCCCTAATCCAGATAATTTAATCCCAAATTATACATCTGCGTTAGATGATGTAAATGTCCTGAATGCACAGAGGTTCAAGTAGCATTGGGCGGATTTTGTTCCAAAATTTCAGTCATAGAACGCGCACAAAATGAGCATTATGTGCAGCATGCCAAGCTGGATTTATATGCGCATATGCAATTGGTTTACACCAGGAGATGTGGTTATACAGTGTTATTGCATACTTGCCTAATTTTAAAGTCTCCTCTCTGGGAGAAGTAGGAGAGGAGCCGCAGCTCACCACTTTAAGGGGCGGGGCTGGATTCCTCACGTTAGTAGGCCTCTGTCACTGCAAAATATGGTGTAGTGGTGAGGGGCGGAGCTAAGTGACACTTGGCATCATTTTAGCCCCTCCCCTTCCCTATTGACTGGAGTTACCCAATATTATCTCCCCATCCTGCCCACTTTACTAGGAAGTGGGCAGAATGCGAGAGATCCGGCTACTCTTCTGGGGGGTGCAGGAGGCTACCTGCAAAATCAGGAGTCTGGACAGTATTGATAAATAATAAAGGAACATTTGCCATGTAAATACCATTCAACACAGATGCAAGCACAAAAAAAAATTACTAATTAAGTTCAATTAAAAAACGAACATCGAGGGGTAAATTTACTAAAGTTAGAGTTTTTAGAAGTGAGTTTTAAAAGTGATGTTGCCCATGGCAACTAATCTGATTCTAGATATTATCTTCTAGAAGGCGCTAGTTAAATGTTAAGTAGAATCTGATTGGTTGCTATGGGCAACATCACTTCTAAAAATTCTCACTTTAGTAAGTTTACCCCCTAGTGTCTGGGAGCCTGCTATTGGGCTGTGTGGACCAATTGTAAGTAATGCACCTCCCGAATGGCGTGTATGCAGCTTATTGTGATGTGCATGGATGCATTCATTTGAATACGCCCTTAGTGTAATTTGCCAATGATTGCACGCCTCAATCCCTTCCCAGTTCTGACACTTCAAGCTTAAGGAAGTGTAAGCGCAAAATGCAGCTGAATTTATATGGACAAAAACTTATACAATTTATTTGTGCACCTGAGCTGTACAAAAACGTGCAATTATCACCCAGAGAATGCATTTACACCCAACTCTACCGTACACGAGCGCCACAGCAATTATTATAAAATATAAATGTGCAGTAAATATAAACCCAAATTGCTGTCATTGTGGTAGAAAATGACCTCCAAGTATTTTCAGCTATAAAAACATAACCTGTATGGAACAATATAATAAGCCTTATATAGCATTAGCCTACAGGTGCATATCCGGTAATTACACTTAAATAGTGGTCTCTTTCACACAATTGCTGTTCCAGCAGCTAATTTCTGTCACTTGAAGCCTAAATGAAGTAAACATCTTTATGTCAGAGAAGACAGGCTACCTATCCTTTCAGATATTAATGCATTTAGAAGGAAGTAAATCACTTGATTTAACATTCAAGTCTGTATTCTGCAAACAATGTATTATACTGTGACAGAGAAAGTTTGTGCTATGGAAAGAATTTTCTATTAGCATTTTTTTTTTTTTAAAAGTGCCTCGTTACATTTGCACAATATTCAATGAATGAAAATTATTTAATCTGACAAAAAACAATATATATATATATATACCACAAATATATCAATACATAGCTATAATAATAGGAAATAACCAGAGATAAGAGGAAATAAAACATTATTGTTTTAACTGACCATCAGATTCCATAAAGAACTGAGATAATGCAAAGCTAAATAATATTAATCCAGTCCGTTTGATTAGCACTGACTAATGATAATCTGTCCCCTGGATTCAGTTTGAAGATGTTTAATAGCATATATCTAAAATTAATGTATAAAACTCTTGGAATATTTTTTTGCCATTATTTTTAATGAACGTGTTATTTCTCCAGCCAGGTTTCAATACAAAATGGATTTGTGCATCAAAATAATAATGATGAAAACACTGTACGAATTGGATTGTGACCTACTTTCAGCTGTAACCCAGAGATAATGCTGTGGAGTTGGGAGATGTAATACAGACTCCTCTCTTCAGATGTTGCTTTCAGAATAAATGCCTTCACTACATGAGGTGGTGACAGGGTTAGATGTGGGAGGCTGCTAGATTCTACTGTGAGACTTTCTGCCATAGAGTGTAAGCTCTGACGTAACACAGTTACTTCCATAAACCATAGGCTCACCTGTGCTGCTCATTGGGAGAAAATAGATCGTTGTCCTGTACCTGATAGAAGTGTACGGAAGCTGCTGATCTGTCTGACATCACTCATGAATAATCCTTGTATTATTGAAGCTTCTTGTGTGGTGCAGGTAATGAGTATCTGCCTTTCACTCAGTGATGCATCATTCTCTGTAAGCACTGTGCTGAAGTGACTTTCAGCCAAGGAACCAGATACAGTGGGGTCTATTTACTAAGCAGTGTTAGGAGACAGTTGGGAGTTGATTGGCTGGCACCTTATCACTTTTCACTCTGTCTCCTAACACTGCTTAGTAAATAGACCCCACAGACTCAGTGTAGTTTGGGCGCAATCTATGAAAGGTAGTGGTTAGATTAACTGCAGATTTGAGAAAATAATAAATAATGTGAGTTCACAGATGGAATTAAATTGACAGTAAGTAGGACGTATGGATTTAAACTGACATAGAGGTGCATCTAACAACACAATCTTCCTGCATCTGTATGACTGAAGCCTCCCATCACTGCACTGTGCTGTTGTAGGACTCCGCCGCTTCCAGTAGCCAAGGCCAGGTAGTAGGTACCCACTTGTGTTGTTACTAGAGATGAGCGGGTTCGGATCACAGAGATCCGAACCCACCCGAACTTAGCGATCCGAACCGAGATCCGAGTCGGCTCTGGTTTCCCCCCTGACTCGGATCTCAAAACGAGGTAAATATTTCATCATCCCGCTGTTGGATTCTTGCGGGTTTTGGATTCTATAAAAGGTCCGGCGATTTCTGTCATTTTCCTTCCGGCTGTGGAGAGTAAAGATGAAGGAGGGGGCTGTGATCGCTGTGCTGTGCTGTGTGTGCATAGGGGCTGGCTACTGTTGTCACTTGTCCTATGGGCTGGCTGGCTGGCTGTCCTCCACTAGTCCATACTAGGGCTGGCTGCTCGCTGCTGTGCCTGTTGTCCATAAGGGCTGTGTTACTAGCAGCTGTGCTGCAGACAGAAGAGGGGGGCTTCAGTGGCTCCTCTGTCACTGCAGTCCATAAGGGGTGCTGCTGTGTTGTCCAGGGGGTGCTCTGTCCATCATGGGTGCTCTTCACCCCAAGTGTGAAAAAAATAAAGAAATAGTTTTCTTTTCTGTGTGTGTGTTTTTCCCCCCACACTGCACACCCTGCACCCATAATATACTTACCTCTCCGGAGCCCCAAATCGGCGCGGGGGTCGGACGCTGTAAAAATGTCTGGAAAATGGCCGCAGTGGCCATTTTCCCATCGTTTGTAGCGGCCATTTTCCCGGTGACCTCTGCATGCGCTATAGACTCTGGGCCATACTTGCCGACTATCTGGCCGCCCCTTCCGAGAGGGAGCAGCCAGATCGGCATGACCGGGGGGTGTGGCCAGCAAACGGGGCGGGTCCGGCCAGACGACGAGTGTTTGCGGGCGGGGCGGAGCCATGCAATCACGTAATTTTGCCCCCGCCCCGCTACACACTGCCGATATTACAGGCAGTGTGAAGCAGGGGGCGGGGCCAAAATGACACGATTCCACATGACTCACGTCACCGCCGCCCCCCGCTGCGGGGGCTTTACATGTAATTGCGGTGGGATAGGAGGGGTCGCCGGTAGCTGGGAGGCTTGCCAGCCACCCGATTTTCGGGAGGCTCCCGACCAAATCGGGAGGGTAGGCAAGTATGCTCTGGGCACACTCTAGTGCCCAGAGTCTATAACTACGGTGCTGGCAGCGCACAGCTCAGAGCGCTGCCGGCCTCCCGAACGAAGAGGGGGCCCATGACGGAAACTGCACACGGGCCCCCTCCTCACTAGAAACGCCCCTGCTCAGGCCTCTCTTGAATACAAATATTTGTTTCCTGATTTGCCATGTTGGAAGTTGAATTGCCACATGTCTGTTCCGCCCACTGCTGCCGCTTAGCTAGCTTGGTGCAAATTTTGGGCCAAAACTGGATGAAAACCAAATAGTGAGCTGTGAGGTGGTCAAAATAGACTGGAAACAAGTGGAAATAAATGTTATTGAGGTTAATAATACTGTAGGAACAAAAACAGGCCCATTTTATGTGGTTTAAGCTGTTTTTATGATTTTTTTAAATGAAAAATCCAGATCCAAAACCAAAAATAAAACATGGAAGGGAGGTTTTGGCAAAACCAATCCAGATCCAATGCTCTCTCTGGCACAGGGTACCAAAAAGTCTAGTTACGGCTCTGCGCAGGGCAGAAAAATCAAGGGGAAAATTATGCTGGATCCATTTTCCTGGAGATATACGTCTGCATAATAATGTAATAAAGGGGAAAACGGTGCCAGCTCCATTTTACTATAGATATGCGGCTTCACAACAGAGAAATTAAGGGGAAAAAGGCGCCAGCTCCATTCTATTGGAGATATGCGCCTGCACAATAGGGGAATTAAGGGGAAAATGGTGCCAGCTCCATTTCCTGGAGACATGCGCCTGCACAATACAGAAATCAAAGGGAAAATGGTGCTGGCAGTTTGCCAGAATCCATACTGCGCATGCGCCAGCACAGGATGAAGGGTACTGCTCGGCAGTGGCGTCCCTTCCTCAGGGCCGGATTGAGGGCCACATGGGCCTGGAGCTGAAAATGACCAATGGCCTATTATGAGAAGCAGAGGAGGCGTGATCAGTGCTGGGTGGGTGTGGCCAGTGCCATGTGAGCAAATACACCCCTATTCTCTCAGCCCCAATGTCTCCATAAATATGTAAAAGAAAAACAAATACTTCATTTGGGGCTCTATTTACTACAATCCGCATATTGAATGCGGATTGTAGTGTGATATTACCGAGTGAATTCGCATTGCGAATTCAGGTAATATCACAGGGATTTACTATAAATCCCTTGCAGGGACAGAGCTTGCGATAAAGCTCTGTCCCTGCGGATCCCATCCGTACTCTAGTCGCGGTATTTTCGGAAAAAATACCGCGACTAAGAGCCCGCGCATGTGCCGACCGACCACCGCTACTACCCCCCCACCGACGCTAAGCCCCGCCCCCGGCACTAAGCCCCGCCCCCTGCGATCGCGGACCCCCGCGACCCCCCCTCCCTTCATTACACTTACCTGCATCCTCCTGGCCTCCGGTGGTCTTCTCCGGGCTTCCCGGTCAGGTGATCTCCCATACTGCACTGGGGCCCGATCACCTGATGACCGGGCCCCAGTGCACTGTGGGAGACCAGCTGACCGGAGAGGAGCCATCACCGGAGGCCCGATCACCGGTCCCTGGATTCAGGTAAGTAAAAAAAAAAATTTAAATTTTTTTTTTTCTTTTTTTTACAGCAATCAGCTTGCGGTCTATTTAGACCACATAGCTGATTACTGGTACCGGCTCCCACCTCTGCTCTCCCCGTTAGAGCAGAGTGGGAGCCCGGTAACCGGGGGAGACTCTGGATAACGCCACCTCCAGGTGGCGTTATTATCACAGGGCTTCCCCCGGTATTTTTTTACAATTTATTTTTAGTAACTTGCACACAGATCACATTTCCCATTACAATTATGGGAAATGCGATCTGCTTTACTAAAAATAAGTGATACTGGGGGTTGGAGTAGAATTTTACTAATTCTACTCCAATTGCCCTGTAATAAATACAGGTGAAACTAAAATAATGTGAAAAGGGTGTGAAAAAACCCTTTAACACTTTATTTTAGTAAAAATAATGTTAATAAATAGAGCCCTTTGTGTGGTAAATAGAAATACAATTTTACTACTTATGATTTATGGCTGACCGTGTGGAGAGCGGACGGCCAGTCAACATCATATTGTCATGACAATGGGCCTATTTTTATGTGGAGGCCTGGAGCTGTAGCTCCATCCGCCCCATTGTTAATTAGGTCCTGCCCTCCCTCCCTCTGGTGCACCTGGTGCGGGTATGGACCATTCATTAAACAAATGAAAGCTCATACATGTACATATAACATAAAAACATATTTTGAATTGCAAGCTGCCTATGGGGCCTATTCATTAAACCTAAAAATTCTCTAGAGATAATTAGGTTTAGAACTCGCATGGAGTTCTAGCTAATTATAGGTGGAATTCATCATTCCACCTCTCCATAAGTATCTATTCCGAAAAGCTGTCATTTTTGCGATGACAGCTTTTTGGGAAATAGATACTTTTCCTGCCTACACTACCTTATCGCATCTGGAAACAGTGCTGCGCATGCGCTGTTACATCTGTAAAACCAGCGCATGCGCAGCACTGCCTACAGATGCGTTAAGTTTCGTACCCCCCCGATCCCTCCCCCACCCCCCTCTGCTCACCTCCCCCCCGACCTACCTGTCCGCGCAGCAGCCTCCGGCTCCGTCCTGCTGGTCTGTCATGTGGTTTCCCAGCAGACCACATGACAGATTAGAAAAAAAAAGAACTTTTTTTTTCTTTTTCTAAACTTTCTTGTGCTCTGCTGGGGAGCACACATGTCCGACCAGCCTCCGGAGCCTGAGGACAGAGCAGAGCGCCGGAGGGACTCGTCGGGGGACCTGCACACGCGGATACAGGTAAGTTTCACCTGCTATTCGCCACCTCACAGTGGCGAATAGTAACTGCATCAAATTCCGAAAATTGATAATTTTCGGAATTTGATGAATACCACAATTTCCACATCCCCATACTAATGTACTAATGTATGGGGAGTGTGGAAATTAACGCAGGGGAACTTAGCAAGGAGATATCTGTGATATCTCCTCTGCTAAGTGGCTACATGAATACCAAAATAACGTTATTTAAGGAAAATGTCCTTAAAAACGTTATTTTAGTGTTGATGAATAGGCCCCCATGTGCCTTTAACGTACTTCCCAACATGTTCAAGTCTCTCAAACGGGAGTGGCAATGTTTGTTATGAGTCGGTTTTTTTGAAGAAAAAAAAAAATAAATCTAAATTTTAAAACTGCATGTTGTGGAGACACCTGACTTCGCAGTGTCAGGCAGTGTAACCCTCCCTCCTTTCCTAGTGCCACATGGGTGTGTACACCCCTATACTATTAGCCTTAAGATCTACCTAAATACATGGGAAATTGTATCATTTTGGGAGGAAAATATAAATGCAATGTTAATACTTAAGATTAATGCCACAATAAAGATATTTTGGAAAATCATTTTGTTATAGCCGACCGTGTGGCCAGCGGAGTTGCCTGATTGACAGGCAGAGGCATTTAAGTGGTGGGACCTCCCCACACCGTTACTACCACCACAACTTTGCGTCATTTGAAGCCTAAATGAAGTACACATCTTTATGTTATCCCTGTCAGTGAGAGCCTAACTCACAACAGGGCCTGATTCAGGTTGGTTCGCACGCACCCACTCGCTGCGAAAATATGCTAATGAATGCAATTGCACGGCAACAGCAGCACTATACCAAGACGACCATCACTGTATAAAGCCTGCCCACTTCCCATGACATGCATCCGCAAGTCAGCGAAAACATCGGTAACATTGAGTAACATCGAACCCATACGCACAGTTGTGGTTGACCATGATCTGATGCACAAACTGCTAAACTTCCTGTCGCCAGCTAGCTCTCTGGCTACATATACAATCGCAGGGGCTTAATTATGCATGCCCCTGTACCGGCGTTCAAACGCACATGCACGCATGCTTTCTCCCAATTGCCCCCCCCTTTCTACCCCCAAATGGTCACTTCCTGTCAATCACTATGTAATAGGACTGCGTGCTTACTGTGATCACAGTGGTCGGTTTGCGCACGCGCACTGCAATACATATGCATGTGCAGAATGCAAACATCGGCCAGCTGTGTGCGAACGTAGCCTTGCGAACCAGCCTGAATCAGGTCCTAAATACTTTGCAGTCTAGCATTCAACAGTTAACTAGGCCTAGCAATATTTATCTTCACCAGGCAAATTAATTACTTTAGAGCATAAGGACAGAAACTTATTAGATTTTGATTTAATATACAAAAAAAAGTACAGCGCTTCACTAGAAAAGATGTTACTACACGACATACAAAACATTGCAAAAATACAGATTTAAAAATAAAAATTAGAAACTTAGAACATCGAGCACTTAGATTGTGTCTTATGAATGGTGGGGGGACAGCAAGAAATAGGGTCTTTCAATTTGTTGAGTCTGACACTGAATAAAAGATTAAAATACTTACAATACCTCTAGTGATCAGATTTTGGACCTCATTCAGAGCCGCTCGCTATTTGCGGTCGTTCGTTCAAAAACAAGGGGTGGCTATTCAAATGAACAAAACTTGCGGTCGAAATTTTGAAAAATACGCCCCCTTGCCGCTCGCACCATACGTCATGTCCGCTATTTATTACATTAATCGAGTACATCGAACAGCGTATGAACTGCTCGCTATTCTTGTGGTTAGTTTTTCCTACCACTATATTGCGAGCAGTTCTGACTATAAAGCAACCAGGTGACGTGGTAAATGACGCTGCTGTTTTAATTATGCACACCCTTAAAACGCCTGTTTTGACCTTTAAGCACGCCTGCGTTCTGATCTCCACTCCCCGTTTTCAAGCACCTTCCCCTATTACCACCCACATACGCCTCCTCCTGTCACTCAAAGTAGCAGGCATTCGCTATATAGCGAACAAACGATTTTCGGCCGCACTGACTAGTTCGCGCATGCGTATTACAAACCGTACGCATGCGCAGTTGTGCGAACATCGCTCAGTGCGAACGAGCGGCCGCTTACGAGCGGCTCTGAATCAGGCCCTTTGACAGCTCGTCTGGTATAATTTATGACAAGGGCTAATAACTCCCGCTAAGTTACTTAAATAAACATACATTTTTATAGAGGGGAGCGAGCTGCTCATATCTACATTTTTATTTATCACATATGGCTTTATAGGAATCTTACAATAATAATAATAATAATAATAATAATCTGAATGGATCGGCCTTTGCATAAATATAACATATCATTATAGTGTAATTTCTTGATTTTCTCACATGATAAATGTCTATTTGACATCTATTGTAGGCTCCATTCCCTGATTATAAATATGCATCTGTCTAATAAACACACATTTCTGACCTATGAATGGTATGAAGCTCATGCGGGTATAAAATGAGATTGCAAGCCCTCTTATCTTTGTTTTCTGATTGACTAGCCTACCTGGGGTGATTGGAGTCAGCCAGTACCTCCTAAGTGGTAAGAGATCCCTTCCATCACAGGGCTTAGTGAAGTAACATCTACTTGTTAAAAGAGAAGACGGATATCCTTCATTTCTCCGGTTCTTTACTTATCTCTGCTTCAGATGTCCCCTGGTCAAAGTTAAGGTGCCATAAAATAACACAGGGCTTTTAACAATTATATATACACACACACTGGTATTTCATGGCAATTCTTTACTAAGAATGATAAGAATGTTACTAATGTAGGATATATTTCATAAGTCACCTATAGGTTTTATTATTCACACTTCACTTAACTAATAAAATAACGACACAGACAAGATCTAAATGTTTATTATTTACTAATCACCTATTTATCCAAGATAAAAAATAAGACACAGGCAACTGAATACGTTTACAAAAAGGGAGGTCTCAGCCAAATGTATTAATCAAATTGAAATTATTGATTGATCATAGCAATGGTGGCGAAAGGCAGTGCATCTCAGCCACAGCCCCAGAATTAAATTATTAAATAACATCTGGGGGCGGAGATCCACCCCCTGCGCATAACCGACTTGGGTAGAACCAGTTCCCCTTATATGGCCCAGTACTGGTCCCTCCATGAGATGGTGACCTGGTCCCCCCCTTTAAGGTAGTGACCGACTCGCCGCTCCCAAAGGGGAAATGCTAGTCAAGCCCTGTTGTGCAAAAATTGAGCTGCTGAGGAGCGCAGCCTTCCGCCTGCTGTTCCTCCCATGTCGGAAGATAAAATAATATCATATTCCAACGAATCAATTGAATTAAAATTAAAACAATACCAAACTTTGTCGGGAGGGTGGGAGGGATCACAAACTGGAAAGAGGAAGATGACTCCTCGACCAGCAAATATATACCACCTAAATAAAAACACCTACCAAGAGCTGTCGATTGGCTAAACTACTCCCTGACAACCCAGCAAACCAATTACCAACTAAAATATATCAACCAATCACCGTCCGTTTTGTTCCCATAAAAAAACAGGGGCTTATCTTCTTCTTATTAAATAACATTTGGGGGCAGAAATCCACCCCCCTGCGCATAACCGACTTGGGTAGAACCAGTTCCCCTTACATGGCCCAGTACTTTTCCCTCCATGAGATGGTGACCTGGTCCCTCCTTCAAGGTAGTGACCGACTCGCCGCTCCCTTTGGGGAAATGCTAGTCAAGCCCTATTGTGCAAAAATTGAGCTGCCGAGGAGCAAAGCCATCCACCACGTATGGGTCAAAGACCAAGTACCGCCACCATAAGCCAACCAAACCTCTCCGACTAACGAAATGAGGTAAGGGCTGTGACAAATAGTTCCAAACCCTCTCCTGTCAAATGTTCGCAGTCCGGCAAGTAAAATTCCACCTCCTCAAAGCATATAACACGCTATAACATGCCGACCTAGGTTCACAACAAACCTGGATACTGTTGCATTAAGTTTCCTTCTGTCCCTATCCAAAGCAGCCCCTCTTTGCTCGCCCCTCCAAAACCTACGTGGCATCATCTCTGACCAAACCAATAATACTTGCGGCCAGGGATCCGCAATGACCTGAAAATGCTCCCTTGATAGCATTTATCAACTCAATGCCCTTACAAATGCCCAGGTAATTTGCCCCTAAATGTATTACTAAGCAATCAGGCGCACCCCACTTCTCCTCAGACTGCCACAGCAAGTCCAACAAACCTCTCCATCTCAAACCTCTCACCCCAATCCATTGAGCATCAAAGGGGGCCTGACAAGCCAAAGTATGCCTGCTGGCCCCAAAAATTCCCTCAGGACACCTGTCAGGAAAAAATATCTAAAAATTAGTATGTGTAAAAGAATAATAACGCAAACTGGCCATGGAGGGGGCAACAAGCTGTTTGGGTGACCCAAATGAAGGTGAAAAACTCAAAAACCTCTTATATTTCTAATAAATTTTGAGGGTAAAAATTTAAAATAACGTCGCTCCCCCATTTTATACGGCAGGAAGCTTAAGGCTTTGGGTTTCCCAAAAAGCAATTCTCCCCTAATGTACCCTTTATAAGCTGAAGACTGCCAAAGAACCTGATGCTGCTGCACATGTTGCTTCCCCGATTCTAAAAAAATGTGTCCCACAGTGTTCCAGCAGCAAGTCCATCGCAACCAAACATTTGTTAAACACGCTAGTAAATTGAAACCTAGATAAGGGTGACAAGTCATCATGAATTAACCACTGCACACCCCCTTTAGGACGTTGCTGCAAGAAACTCCTAGCTAACTTCACCGGGTAAATGCTAGGATCCATATGTGTAGCAACAGAGACCCAGCGGCCTCTCCCTAATTGATCAGTTTTTGACCTATTGAATTTTTAACAAAACAATCTCTGTCTTTACTATGACATTGGAGGCTAAAAGCCTGGAATCAATTGAACTCTTACTAGATGCTGTTAACTCTCCCACCCTTAGCGCCCCCAAAAAAGCTGAAGAAAACGCTAAACTAAATAAGACAGCCTTTTAAGGTCCCATGGCAATACCTGACACTGCCACAACTAAATCTTTCAACAAATTGATATCTATTGGCCTGCACGAATCACCAGCCTGAACCTGTTCCCTCTCCCAACCTTTCATAGCTTTAGCAAGAAGGAATGATTTTGTCGGATCGCAAAACCTGAAAATTCTAGAAAAATAAGAAATCCCTGCTAACGCCGCCGACATTGCAGCTTTGGAACGGCCCCTTTCATGCCAATCCCAAACAAACTCCAACATTACCTCATGCAATTCCTTACCCTCACATCTCGCTGCCAAAAAACCCTGCCAATCCCTCCAAGCCGCGGAATAAGATTTAATTGTACCCGGAGCCAAAGCCTTCAGAGCTAGTCCTTCAATGCTGGCCTGATAATCTGCCAGATATAATCAGGGCAAGCTAAACCAACCTCGCTAGCCAATTGTGTCAGAGATCTAAACCTAGCCCACTGAAAACAAGATAGTGCATCTGAGATCCCGTTTTCAATGTCTGGGACATGACGAGCCGTGAACCCTATATTCACCTTTAAGCAAAGCAAAACCAGATGCCTCATCAAACGCAAAGCCTGATGACATTCTGTTCTCTGGTTATTGATGGCCTGCACTACGCCTGTTATTGCACCAGAAAACTATACACTGATTGCTGAGTTCTGAGGCCCGAAGTTCAGCAGCCACCACGATCGGAAAAAGTTCCAAAAGCAACATGTTAGCAGTTAAACCCTCAGATCTCCAAAACTCAGGCCAAGCTGCCGCACACCATTCATTGCTCGGATAAGACCCGAGCCAGAAGCGTCAGTATACTGTACAACTGAAGTTCGCCGTTGGCGACCGATTGCTGCTGCCAAATGCGAACGCCATTGAAGCTCTGCAAAAAAGCCAACCACACCCGCAAATCCTCTTAATTCCACAGACAGTAGGATTAAATGGTGAGCCCTCCTCACCCCGGCAGTAGTCCTCTCCAATCTACGGCAGAAAACTCTCCCCATTGGGATAACCCTACAAGTAAATTTTTATAAACCCAACAATGATTGCATCTGCTTCAGCAAAACTTTCTTAGCGGAGACAAAAGACACCAATACCTCCTGTAACCGGTAAACTTTATTCTCACAGGCAACCTATACAGACCCAAGACCGTATCTATCTCAATACCTAAGTAGGATAACCTAGTCACCGGCCCCTCCATTTTCTCCTTTGCTATGGGAACCCCCATAACTGAGAAAAGCGCCCTTACTGAAAAAAGAAGTTTGCTACAGACTGCTGGATCAGCCGGCTCCATCAACAGCAAGACATCTAAATAGTGGGCAATACCCGATTGCATTGTACCCGCCTGAATGCACCACTGCAAGAAAGAGCTAAAACATTCAAAAAAGGAACTTGATATCGAACAACCCATCGGCAGACATTTGTCCACATATTATTGGCTGCCGACTTTAAACCCCAAGTATTGAAAGGAATTAGGATGAAGGGAAAGCAGCCGAAAAGCGGTCTCAATATCCACCTTAGCTAGTAACGCAAAGCTAAAACCCCAAAACCCTGCACAACACTCAGAGAATCCTCGAAGGATTGTTAAATGACAGAATAATCTGAAAGATCGAGCGTGTCATTTACTGATCCTCCTTCCATGTAAGAGAGGTGCTGTATCAACCTGAACTTACCCTGCTCCTTTTTTGGCACCACCCCTAAAGGTGAAACAGAGACCCTCAATAAGCAGAGATTGGAAAGGACCCACCATGCGACCCAACTCTATGACCTTTTTAACCTTAGTTAAAACCACCTCTGGAAAACCCATAGCAGACTTAAGATTACTTCTAGCTACTACTAAAACTGGGCGCACTAAACGGCACACGAAAACCCTCTTTAAAACCCTGTAGCAAAAAGGCCACTTCGTCCCTCGGAGGACAACGCCCCAACCATCCGTTGCTTTCCTCTCTCCTTGACCCGCTGCTTGACCGCTGGGACGACTACAATCTTTGGCAGGATGACCACCCCCACATGACATGCAGATATGCTTGTATTTACAGCCTGTACCCCTATCACATTGTTCATTGTTGAAGGTGTAACATCTTCCCCTTCCTGGCACATTAAGATCTTGCCTTGCCGGAAAGGGCTGCTTACAGTTAAATGAGCCCTCAACAGGGGCTGGCTGGCAACTTTTAGCCTGGGGGGCAAATGCATGCAGGCGGCCCTGGCAGAGGAGTAGCGTGTAGCCAGGGTGCCCGAAGAACGTGCGTGCTACGGCGCCGCTCCCCCCTCAAGTGTTTCAGGGAGGAGGCGGGTCCATATGGGATTAATGTAAGGTAAAAATAAAGATATGGGGCAGCCCCCTGTCGTAGTGCCCATATGCAGTGCCCCCGTGTGCCACAGGAGAGAACACCCTTATGCAGGCCTCCAGTAGTGTCCCCAGTAGTGATCCCCCCCTATGCAGTGCCCCTTGTGCCCCCAGTAGTGGTCCCCCCTGTTCAGTGCCCCTTGTGCCCCCAGTAGTAAGCCCCTTATATAGTGCCCCCAATAGTGGTGCCCCCTATGCAGTGCCCCCAGTAGCAGTCCTCTCCCCCATGCAGTGCCCCCAATAGTGGTAACCCTTATGCAATGTCCCTTAAATAGTGGCCCCAGTTGTAGTCTCCCCCCTATGCAGTACCCCCAGTATTGCCCTTTATATAGAGCCCCCAGCAGTGGTATCTCGCAGTGCCCCCAGTAGTAGTCCCCTCCCCCTATGTAGTGCCCCTAGTAGTAGTCCCCTCCCCCCTATGCAGTGCCCCTAGTAGTAGTCGCCTCCCCTTGTAGTGCCCCCAGTAGTAGTAGTAGTCCCCCCTTGTAGTTCCCCCATTAGTAGTAGTCCCCCCTTGTAGTGCCCCCAGTAGTAGTAGTCCCCCCCTTGTAGTGCCCCCAGTAGTAATCCACCCCCCTGGTAGTGCCCCCAGTAGTAATCCCCCCCTGGTAGTGCCACCATAGAAATCCCCCCCCCTGGTAGTGCCCCCATAGTAATCCCCCCCCTGGTAGTGCCCCCATAGTAATCCCCCCCTGGTAGTGCCCCCATAGTAATCCCCCCCCTGGTAGTGCCCCCATAGTAATCCCCCCCTTGGTAGTGCCCCCAGTAGCCCCCCCAGTAGAGAGAGAGACTTAATTAATAAAAAAAAAACACTTACCTGAAACTCCCGCTCCTGGTCCCGACGCTTCCACCGGCTCCTCTGGCCGCATTGCATTATGGGAGAGATGTCGTCATGATGACGGCTCTCCCATTACCCACTGCGGGAGCCGGAAGATGGCTCCCGCAGTGGGAGCAGCAGCAGCCGATCAGAGTCTGACAGACTCTCAGCGGCTGCTGATTACAGCAAACACACAGCTGCCGGCTTCGGTCCGGTCAGCGCTACACACGCGGTGCAGTCTGTGTCACAGTGACACAGACTGCACCGGCCCGCGGCCCGCATGACGCTGTGGCCCGGGGGGCACATGGCACCCTGCCCCCCTGCCCAGCCCGCCACTGGCCCTCAACAATGACCTTCCCATGCTGTGTAACTTCAAGCCATACTTCAACATCTTTGAAGCCTAAAGTCAACACCTTGTGGTCATCCTGCTTCTTCCGAAACACTTCGTCATACTGACGCCAAACAATAGCCCTAGCTATTAAATTCATGCCATGATCCATATGCATATATTTGAAAACATTCACATACTCCCCGGGATGAGTTTCTAAGTAACAAGCCGCAAATATATACATGCCAGACAGCCAATTGGCATAACTCCTCCTGTTTTCTCCACCACTGGACTAGCTGACTTAGCTGCATCTAAAGCCTTCTTGGCATCGTGCGTTATTGCAAATAAATCTACAAATTTACCCCTCTTAAATATAGCTGTATTCGCGCAGTGTACCATGTCCCCATCAGCATCCGGCACAGAACTGCTCACCACACTACGCGATTTCCTCTGACTCACGCTTCCCTTTTAGCTGCTGAGTAAAATAACGCATAAGCTTACAAGGTTTTCCTGAAGAGCTGGATGAATCAGTACAATCATCCGAAAATGACTGCTGCATGGCACTGTTGGGAAAAGAGACACCATGCTCACCTGCTCCTGATGTGGAAGGGCTCGCCGAAGGCTCCTTATAGATTGAATCTTGTCCTTCGCTGCACAGTGTGCCCACCGCGGCTTGACTCGCTGATACAGCATCTACTGGCTTCAAGCAGGAGACTTCTGACACCGATGCGACTGACTGCATTGCCAAAACCTGTGGACTACAATATTATCATCCTGCCTAATAGGAGCTGATGAAACCGTCAGGGTGGATGGAGCAGGGGGGGCACCTGCATTACCTGCGGTGGGGGAGGCGGCGTAACTGGAGGGGGAATCAGTGGGAGAGGGGGTTGAAATGCTTGCTGCGGCCTGAACGACGTGCCAAGCGAATGCTGAACCAACGGATAGTGGGCAGTACTAAAACTGACAGGCTGCTGCAAAGGCTGAAAATACGCTTGCTGCATGTATTGCGCAGGGGGGGAGAGCAAACATGGGTTGCTGCTGTGAAAAAGCCATTAGGGGCGGGCAGAACTGCTACTGTGGCATGTCTTGAAAATAAGGTGACCAGCCAAAACCCATCTGGGTTGGCCTCAAGGGAAGCAATCGTGGCATGGGCGATATCAAATTAAGAAGACTAGGTGGCACTGGGGATGACAACACCCACGGAATTACCGACTGCCGCCCGGCCCCGCACTGCGCCGGGGGGCTAAAAAACTGCAGACTATGCGGGGGAGGTGAAAGCAACATGTCCGGGCGCTGAAGCAGAGATGCTACAGCAGAAATCAGCCCTGCAGAGGGAATTCCCCCAGCTCCTGGAGTCCTGAGGGAATCTAAAATGGTGGCCCATGACAACTAGGGCAGGGCCTGCCTTCGGCGCTGAGCACAACCTGAACTGCGGCGATGAAAGCCGGGAAGCAGGGCCAGGGGTGCCTGCAATGCTCGCGGACCCCCCTGGATAGAGAGACCTGCAGGGTGGAAGGGGAGGGAGCAGATCCCACTACAGACCTGGCATCCCCTTGAGCGGCCGACCCAGCCCAGAGGCGCGGGGAGGGACAGAACGAGCGCCAGGGTGAACGCCACTGAGGAGAGCGGATGGCGGGGGGCGTTACGGCGGGGACGGGGCATGCTGAAAAATAGGGACGCTAAGGAGGGGACTCTAAAGGATAAATAAACTGACGGGGAGGGCTGAAAATTAATGTAAAGGAATAGAAGTGAAATTAACGAATAAGGCTTTGGGAAGATATGAAACTGAGGTACAATAAATCAGTGAGACACTGAGTACTTAGCCAGCCTGGGAGGGATCACATACTGGAAAGAGGAAGATGACTCCTCGACCAGCAAATATATACCACCTAAAGAACCCCGCCTACCAAGAGCTGTCGATTGGCTAAACTACTCCCTGACAACCCAGCAAGCCAATCACCAGCTAAAATACATCAACCAATCACCGTCCATTTTGCTCCCATAAAAAAACAGGTGCTTATATTCTCTCCAGCTTATAGAAGCACTCGAGTACTGATGGGCAGATCGATTTCCCCGTACTGAATTAAGCCACATGGCTCAACTCAGTGGAGTGTATCGAGACAGTGTCTCGGGACAAGGCTCTTTAGAGCTGTAGGAAGCAGGGGTGCCGGTGACTCTGAGTGAGTCGATGACAGCTGCGCCCCCCCGCAGCCCAGCACTGCAGATCGTGCTTCTGCGCTGACTCTCCTGGGGGGAGCACAGGCAGTAGCATCGCGACTGCGAGTGAGTCGCTGACAGCTCCGCCCCCTACACTGCTGATCTGTGCAGAAGTATGATCAAGTCGGATCAGCAGTGTAGGGGGTGGAGCTGCCACTGACTCAGGCTCCCACCGACCGAGAGACTAGAGAGATGGGATTCTCAACACAGCAGTCGTTGGGTGACTCGAATCATTCAAACATCTGAATGATTCGAGTCATTGTGTTGAGACACTCACTCACTAGCCATCTCTACACTCGAGTATATTGATATTTCCCCCTGCTATGCCCTGACCTTTACACCCATGCTCATATAATGTCAGATAACTTTATCATTTACTATCTGTGGGAATAAAAGCTTTAGATCACAAATCAACCGAATGTTTGTGTTATGAGGAAGATAGAATGTAATCTCCAATGGCCTGAGGCAGATGTGAACGATTTACCATTCCCTGTACAGTGCTCCGTAATATGGTGGCTCTATACAAATAAATAAAGATAATAACTATAATACCCTTCCATAGCATGCTGGGTTTTGTAGCTCCATAAAAGGCCACAGGATTATATCTCCCTACTGTCCTCATTTCGATGGGACAGTCCCAAGTTGCTGACCTGGAAAAGGGGTGACGCTTACATGCAAATTACCAGAAAATAATTTTTTGGCACAATCTGACCATTTGTCTTATTTTGAAATGGTCTACTACTGCATGGGGCTTTAACAGGGGAGGTGGCACCCCACCCCAGCTGCACCCCAAACTTCCATGCTAGTTCCATACCTACTACTTCTATTGTCTTTTAGTTGCAAATCTAGTCACTGAAGCCTTATGGATCTCCTTTAACTTGTTCAGAAAGGTCTAGGAACCTTGGACCTTATTCCTCAGCCTCCAGATACCCTTCTTTTGAGCTCTGCCCCTATCCTATGTCCCATTGGATCCCTTCTTCCCCCTTCCGTGCATCCTTCTCACACCTGCCCCCTGCCATTCTGCCACCTCACCTTCCTCCTCCCTTACATACTTGTAATGGGAAATGGGATTTGCCCAAATTTTTTCAAATTAAATTATTAAAAAAAATAGCGGCGGTAGCCCTGTGATAATAACGCTGTCTTCAGATGGTGTTATTATGGCTTCCCTCCTGTTTCCCCTACTCCTGCTCTGCTCTGACAGCCAGAAAAGAGCTCAGAGCTGGCACCTGTGATCAGTGATGTGTGTCTAAATAGACCACAGGCTGATTACTGAATAAAATAAACCTTTAAAAAAAAAAAAATAATAACATAAAACTTACCTGCACGCTGCTGGAACCAGGGATCGCTGTCCGGCTCCTGTGACCTGTCAGCTGATGCTGTGAAACTCACAGCCGGCTTCCCAGTTTACAGCACTGATCAGCTGACCGGGGTCACAGAGAGGAGCTGGACGACGATCATTGGGTGCAGCAGTGTGTAAGTAAGTGTTAGCTTAGTGCAGAGGTTCCCAAACGCGGTTCTTAAGGCTCCCCAACAGTTCAGGTTTTAGAGATATCCATGGTTGAGCACAAATGGTAAAATTAAATTGGCTGAGGTGCTAAGTAAGTCACCTGTGCTTAACCATGGATATCTCTAAATCCTGCACTGTTGGTGAGCCTTGAGGACAGCATTTGGGAACCTCTGGCTTAGTGGGAGAGAAAGGAGGGGAAGATCACGGGTGGTCACGGAGTATAGCAGGTGGCACATGCTCGCTCACACTCTCTGGTTATTTGCGAAAAATACCCTGAGAAGCAGGGGGCAGAGGATTTGCAGGGACAGAACATTCTCGCAAGCTATGTCCTGGCTCGTGATATTTGATACATCCTTTCAATGTATTCCAATATCGTATTGCGAATTTGGGCAAATTGATTACATCCCATCCGCAGCTGAGATGCGGATTGTGATAAATATGCCTTTAAATTAGAGATGTGCGCTGACTCTGGATTTTCCAAAACCTCACCACCGTGTTTTGTTTTTCGGTTCTGGTTTTGGATCTGGATTTTTTCTTAAAAAAATCATAAAAACAGCTAAAATCACATAAAATGGGCCTGTTTTTGTTCCTACAGTATTATTAAGCTCAACAACATCTATTTCCACTCATTTCCAGTCAATTTTGACCACCTCACAGCACACAATATTGATTTTTTTCATCTAGTTCAGGGCCAAATGGTTGCATCCAGCTAGCTGGCTCAAAACTGAGTGATAAATACAGTTGAGGACTGAGCAAAGATGATGGTTGGGGTACCCCTTGAGGATTGAAGACTTGATAGTTGATAGTTGGCGCAGCCACTGGCTGAAGAAAGAAGAGTTGATACTTGATAATTGGTGAAGCCACTGGCTGAGGTAAGAAGAGTTGATACTTGATAATTGGTGCAGCCACTGGCTGAAGAAATAATAGTTGGCGCAGACACTGGCTGAAGTAAGAAGAGGTGGTACTTTATAATTGGTGCAGCCACTGGCTGAAGAATTGATAGTTGGCGCAGACACTGGCTGATGTAAGAAGAGTTGATACTGGATAATTGGTGCAGCACTGGATGAGGTAAGAAGAGTTGATACTTGATAACTGGTGCAGCCACTGGCTGAAGAATTGATATTTGGCACAGACACTGGCTGAAGAAAGCAGAGTTGATACTTGATAATTGGTGCAGCCACTGGCTGAAGAATTGATAGTTGGTGCAGACACTGGCTGAAGAAAGAAGAGTTGATAATTGGTGCAGCCACTGGCTGAGGTAAGAAGAGATGAGACTTGATAATTGGTGCAGCCACTGGCTGAAGAATTGATAGATGATAGTTAAATTTTGATGCAGCATCCGGGCTGAGTAGTAGTGGAATGCAGAGCTATGATTAGGAAGGAACCAGTCCTGCAACAGCCTTGAGGGCTGGAAGTCTTGGCAAGTTGCAGCCGTTACAGCCTTGAGGGCTGGTGAGGAGTGACGACAGATCGCCTTTGGGCCGTGTAGCAGTCTCGAGGGCTGAGAACCCTTGGCTCAATGTCACTGTTGTGCGACTTGTGCCTCCAGGTTGACACAACAAGCAGCAGTTGGTTCCGACTTCTTTAAAAAAAATGAAAGGGGCATGCAGGAGATGCTGTCTGTGGCCATTATAATTTCTGGACATTCATAAACCATAACATTAAAAATGTCAGGCAGCAATGCCCCAAACAGCACATAATGGACAGGAATAAAGGTGCAAGATGGAATTGTCCTTGGGCCCTCCAACCCACCCTTATGTTGTGTATATATGAAACAGGACATTCACAGTTTAACAAATCAATCACTTCAACGACAGGGACTGCCACTTGTGGCTGAAATGATTGGTTTGTTTGGACCCCCCACAAAACAAGTAGCCAATGCGCAGTGGACATTGGTGGCAATGATCCCATACACAAACTGGCTTTACAATACAATAGATTAGATGTCGTCATCATCATCCCCATCAGTGTGTGCATCCTCCTCTTCCTCACACAATATTAATTTGTCCCCGCTGGCAAAGGTCTTACTCATTTAATTTGTCATTAATTTTGATGAACATCATTTTTTCCACATCTTGGGGAAGTAACCTCCTACGACAATCACTGACAAGGTTCCCGGCTGCGCTGAAAACTCTTTCAGAGTACACACTGGAGGGTGGGCAACTTAAGTATAGCTAAGCCAGTTTGTGTAAGAGACTCCAAATTGCCTCTATTTCCTGCCAGTAGTGAAACGGACTGTCTGACATGCATATTTGGAGGCTATCCCTGAAATAGTCATCCACCATTCTCTGAATGGTGACCGTATCAGACAAAGTAACGGTAGACATGTCACTCATTGTAACCAGTTCTTTCAGACCCAACCAGATGTCATGAGGTTTTGCTGACTGATCGCATCACCACCAGCAGTGGGTCTCTTAGGAAAATGTCATTTTTTCCTGGCAGCTGTAGAAAATGAAGGAGGAGATGCTGCCGTGTCACATTCCACTTGAGCAGACAAATTTTTCACCACCAACTCTTTGCATCTTTTCAGATTTATGTCCGTCGGAAAGAAAGACACAAGGTATGACTTAAACCTAGAATCAAGTATGGTCGCCAAAATATAGTGATCTGATTTCAAGAGATTGACGACCCTTGGATCCTGTCGAAGCGAAAGAAGGGCTTGATCTACAAGTCCGGTATGCTTAGCAGAAACACTCCGTTTCAGCTTCTCCTTCCCTTTCTCCAGCTGCTTCTGCAAAAGTCTGATTAGGGGAATGACCGGACTCAAGCTGGCAGTGTCTGAACTAACTTCACATGTGGCAAGTTCAAAGGGTTTGAGAACCTTGCACAACATGGAAATTATTCTCCACTGCGCTTGACTAAGGTGCATTCCCGCTCCTCTCCCTATGTCACAGGCTGCAGAGTAGTCTTGGATTGCCTTTTTCTGCTCCTCCATCTGCTGAAGCATATAGAGGGTAGAATTCCACCTAGTTACTACCTCTTGCTTCAGCTGATGGCAGGGCAAATTCAACAGTTCTTGCTGGTGCTGCAATCTTCAACACGCAGTTGCTGAATGTCGAAAATGTCCAGAAATCTTTCGGGCCACTGAGAGCATCTCCTGCACGCCCCTGTCATTTTTTATTTTTTATAAAATCCCCCCCAACAACTAAAATCCCCTCTAACTGACTCTCAATAAATTCTAGAGATTTACGCATGAAGGCAGATTGGCTTTGGTTGGGCAAGTATAGATTGACAAAAGAGAATTTCTGACCAGCAATGGTAGCTTTAACTAGGCAACCTCTGCCATCCCCAATTGGCATCTCAGCGATATCAGATAGCCGCAGATTCTTTGAAAGAGGATAGCCACTCCTCTAGCCTTGGACTAAGAAAAGTTATTCAAATATTCCAGTGGATAATGACAACATTGAAGGGAGGGGGAGGCTCCTTTTTTAAAATGAGTCTCTTGTATAAAAGCTATATCAATTTTATCAACATGTAGGGAGTGTAAAAGACGAGAGCGCTTTTCTGGGATGTTAAGCCCTTGAGCATTATTAGAAAATATAGAGAGTTTAGCCATAATCTCTTGGTGTGGAGAGTACCTTTGAATCAGGAGATGAGATCCCCTTCTGGAATGGTGAACAACATCCGCTTGTGAAAACAAAGACAAGAGAGTTCAAAAGAAAGGTGGAAGGGGATAGAGAGAAAGACATATGAAAAACAAAAAGCAAATCAAAAAAGAAACACATTGTAGTATGCAATACTAACCAGACTATAAATAGACTGGAGAATAGGATCAACTCCGTAAAAAAAAGCCATAGAGGCCCCTAAAAATATTAATACCTTAGTAAATAAGATGAGTGGTAGAAATGCAATATATTAGTAACAAATAAGATCAGACACAGCTTAAACACAATAAAAGTAGAAAATCGTAAAATTCAGATATCTTGTTAAACCTTAAATAAAGTCTACTAATATGGACTAGACATATAGGACTAAAGAAATAACAGGATAAAATGAGAGCATCAGCCAATTATTTGCAGAAAAAAGGATATGAAATAGAGGCAATAGAGTCCCGATTCAAGTAACTTCAGTGTCATCAGGAGCAGAATCGTCACCATGCCTACTAAGGCATCACGCCATTTTATTTTAGATAGTATTAGATTCCTTCTAGAGCACAATTATTTTTCTTTTGATTCAAGTTATTATCTACAGACACGGGGGACTGCCATGGGGACCAGGTTCGCCCTGAGTTTCGCAAGTCTTTACATGGGTAGATTTGAAGATCACCATGTGTGGGAGAGCGGATTTGGGGCGCACCTGGTCCTCTATGGCAGATTTATTAATGATTTGTTTTTTGTTTGGGATGGGGACTCCAATTCTATTCTTTCCTTCACACAACATCTTAACACTAACACTTTTGGGTTGAAGTTCACTAGCACTTACAGTTCATCATCGATTAATTTTCTGGATATCACGCTGACAGTAGTAGATAATCAGATTATGACTTCCACCTATAGAAAACCAGTAGATTGTGGGAATTATCTAAATTATTCTAGTGGTCATTATAATCCTAGGAAGAATAACATACCCAAAGGTCAATTTCTCCGTATTAGGAGAAACTGTTCCAATATAGAATTATTTCAAGATCAAGCCAAAGGATTATATGACACCTTCTTGAAACAAGGATACCCACATGGTCTTCTCGACAAAGCAATAAAGGAAGTCACTGATCTAGATAGGATTTCATTACTTGGTCACAAATCCAAATATTTGAAATCAACTCCAGAGAATGAAGATTTGAAAGAAAAGATTCCTTTCATTACACAATATAATACATCAGCTTATGCTATAAAAACGATTATTTCTAAAAATACTTCACTTTTAAGAGCAGATAGGGTTTTGAGCTCTGTTCTTGACGACCAACAAAGGGTTGTATTTAGAAAGGCATCCAATCTCAAACAATTTTTAGCTCCCAGTTTATTCAGAGGCCAAACCAAAGACCCCAATTTCAGTACGATCTCCTGGTTACCCCCGAAACCATCTGGATTTTTCAAATGTAGTGGAGTAAGATGCATAACCTGCAAGTTTTGTAAGAATAAAGCGACAGAAGTAGTTTCTTTTCATAATAAGAAAAAGTATAATATTTCAAAATTTATGAACTGTAAATCTACATATGTTATCTATGTCATTCAATGCAAGTGTGGCATCCAATATGTGGGTAGGACCACTCGGCCCCTACATGTAAGGTTTGCTGAACACAGACGGAATATACTCAATGGCACCAAAACCCATAGTCTATCTCGACATGCAGTTGTTTGCCTTAAAGAAGATCTTGAAGGTCTTTCAGTTATGGCCTTAGAACAGATTCCTAACACATCGAGAGGAGGTGATAGGTTTCTCAAGTTATGTAGAAGAGAGGCCTTCTGGATATTCCAGTTAGATACTTTGATGTCTTTCGGTTTGAATGATACAGTAGAACTCAATCATTTCTAGTTCATTTAGATTCCACATATATGTTTATATTAGATCCTGTTCAGTTTTAGACTAGTTAGTGACACTTTGGATCCCCACAGGTCACATCCTAGTTCCACCATGGACAGAACCCTTCTAGTTCTGTGATATGTATACATCCCCAGTCTAAGATTCTTATGGCAGTGATCCATTCGTTTTCATTAATATTTTGCTATTAGGTCTTCAGTAGCATTTACATATATGTATGGAGCGTCATATACACATATTTCCTCTTACATATATGATCGAAGCATTTTGGACATTAGTATATTATTATTATTATTATTATTATTATTATTATTATTATCACTATTAGGATTATCATCTTTATTTTCATTATTATTATTATTATTAATATTTTTATTTTTACTATTTTTATTTTTTTTCCCATTTATTGTTATCCATTTAGTTTAGCTTTTGGATTTAATATTTGATTTAGATGTCCATTTGTTAATTGTAGTACTTTGACCAGTTTGTTTATTGTGCATCATTACTAGCATTAATACTATGCATTATAATCTATTATATATTATATATCATCATTATTATTATTTTTATTTATCATTATTGTTATCATCATCTAAGTTTTAGAATATTTATTTATTTTTTTATTTTTCATTATGCTAGGAAGATTGTTAATTATGTGTATTTATATTTTATATTATATTTTATATATATATATATATATATATATATACACAGCCGTGTGTGTGTGTATATATATTTACAATCGTGTGAGGACTGATAACTATATCAACTAAACAAAATATATATGCATAAATCCTGTTTATATATGTAGGTCCGGTTCATATATCCATATATAGATAGTTATTTATCTAGTACATCATAGATTTATTACTGTGTGCATATAAATAACTCTCTATCATAGATATGTAGAGATTTTTTCAATATTTCTTTTTATTTGTCCCATCAGAAACACAAATGGTTAATTGAAATGGTTTTTAATTATCTCATGTGCTAATGTTTAATTAATCATTGTTAGTATAAATAGAGTGTACTTTTGCACACTGGTTACCTCTGATGAAACGGCCTTTTTCATTGGCCGAGAAACGCGTCAGTTGATTTCCTGTGCTTCCCAGACTCAGAGAGCACCCTATAGGTTTACCAGCCGCTGCCAGCCCACCTGCGTTCCAGCACACCGGCAACTCACACAGGAACAGGCGCACACGCTGTTACATTCAGCCTGTCTGGACTTCCACAGATCCACACATTGCCTGCACCTCCGCCCCCGGGTAACCTTCCCACTGGGCCCGAGTGAGACAGCACCACCGCTCACTCCACTCCTGACAGCCCTCTGCCGGGACTTCTGCAGGCACAGACGCCGACATCCATCTTCCTCGCAGCCACCACCCGCTTGACTCCGGTGATAGCAGTGTGGCTCACCGCCTCTCCACGCGGTTTAGCCACTGCCCATCGCTTGGATTTCTCAAGAGGCAGGCAAGTTGTCATATAGCTGTTTGCCGGGACGCCGGCTTACAGCTCCATCTCCATACAGGTGTCAAACTCCACCGCTGCCTGTTATCCCTATAAGTTGTTTGTGCTGCATCAATAACTAACAGTTATTTGGAATACAGATCATAGAATTATTACTAACATCTTCCACTTGCTGTATTAATGCTGGCTCAGCTGGATGCATGAGACGCTTTGCAGTTAATTATATGCATTTCCATTAACCTTTCATTGCATGCGACCATCTTGCTTAATCATGTCTCATTAGCATTTAAGGTGCCATATCAATAATATCTAGTCTGGTCAGATTTTATTCTGTGCACATGTTAATTCATGTTATTAAGATTGTATTATATGTATTTTGAAAGTGTTTTTTTGAGTAATAAATTATTTACCACTGTCCAGCACTCTTCATTGTTTTTATACTATGTGTGGTCCCTCTCTGCTGGGTGCAGCAAGCAACAGGTGTCTACTAATTGAAAGTCATGGAGGGTCAATTTAAATTTCCTTGTTTCTTTAAGAGAGTAGCGAGAGGCACCTGAGGAGGTGTCCAAGTAGGGTTCAAGAGCCCAGTTGAAATCCCCCCCAACAACTAAAATCCCCTCTAACTGACTCTCAATAAATTCTAGAGATTTACGCATGAAGGCAGATTGGCCTTGGTTGGGCAAGTATAGATTTACAAAAGAGAATTTCTGACCAGCAATGGTAGCTTTAACTAGGCAACCTCTGCCATCCCCAATTGGCATCTCAGAGATATCAGATAGCCGCAGATTCTTTGAAAAGAGGATAGCCACTCCTCTAGCCTTGGACTAAGAAAAGTTATTCAAATATTCCAGTGGATAATGACAAGATTGAAGGGAGGGGGAGGCTCCTTTTTTAAAATGAGTCTCTTGTATAAAAGCTATATCAATTTTATCAACATGTAGGGAGTGTAAAAGACGAGAGCGCTTTTCTGGGATGTTAAGCCCTTGAGCATTATTAGAAAATATAGAGAGTTTAGCCATAATCTCTTGGTGTGGAGAGTACCTTTGAATCAGGAGATGAGATCCCCTTCTGGAATGGTGAACAACATCCGCTTGTGAAAACAAAGACAAGAGAGTTCAAAAGAAAGGTGGAAGGGGATAGAAAGACATATGAAAAACAAAAAGCAAATCAAAAAAGAAACACATTGTAGTATGCAATACTAACCAGACTATAAATAGACTGGAGAATAGGATCAACTCTGTAAAAAAAGCCATAGAGGCCCCTAAAAATATTAATACCTTAGAAATAAGATGAGTGGTAGAAATGCAATATATTAGTAACAAATAAACACAATAAAAGTAGAAAATCGTAAAATTCAGATATCTTGTTAAACCTTAAATAAAGTCTACTAATATGGACTAGACATATAGGACTAAAGAAATAACAGGATAAAATGAGAGCATCAGCCAATTATTTGCAGAAAAAAGGATATGAAATAGAGGCAATAGAGTCCTGATTCAAGTAACTTCAGTGTCATCAGGAGCAGAATTGTCACCATGCCTTCGTCTTGATTTCCAGACATGCCGCCATGGTTCTCCTTGGGGCAGTGAAAGGGATGGAGCAGAAGCTGAATCCAGCCAGTTAGAAGAGCAACGGTAGGCAAGCCGATGGAGGAGCAGAATTGAGGAACATCTTCAAAGTCCCGGAGAACAAGAAATTGGCCCTCGTGCGTGACTTGAATGCCAAGGGGAAATCCCCATCTAATCTTAATGTCCCGCTTCCGAAGTTCCTCTGTTAGGGGACGTAACAAGCATCGTTGCTAGATTGTGTTCCAAGAAAGGTCTCCTTTACTTGGCGAACCTTGCGAAGGATCGCTTCCTTAACACGGAAGTAGTGTAATCTGCAGATTATATCCCGGGATCTTTCAGACAGCATGCCTCTGGGGTGTAAAGCCCTGTGCGCTCGATCAAATAGGTGCCCTTGTCATTTTTTTTTTAAATGTTGCACCACCAAATCCATTGTGTGCGCAAAACATGGGATGTGTTCGAATTCGCCCAGATGTAATGCTCGCACAATATTGCTGGCATTGTCAGAAATCACAAATCCCGAGGAGAGTCGAAGTGGGGTAAGCCATTTTGCAATGATTTCCCTGAGAGGTTCTCAGCGGTATGCCTCTTAGTGAAATGATACACAGAGTAGCCTGCCTGTGAATGAGCTGGCATTTGTTAGATGCTGCTACTGCTGTTTGCAATGTTGGAGGCAATACACCTACCCAGTGGGCTGTCACAGTCATGTAATCTTTAGTTTGCCCTGTCCCACTTGTCCACATATCTGTGGTTAAGTGGACAGTGGGCACAACGGCATTTCAGAGGACATTAATAAGGTTTTTTTAATGTCCTTGTACAGATTGGGAATTGCTATTCTAGAGAAGTGGAATCTAGAAGGGACATGGTAGCAGGGACACAGGTCCTCCATTAACTGTCTAAAACCGACTGCATTAATGGCGGATACTGGATGCACATCTAATACCAGCATAGCTGTTACGGCATCAGTAATCCGCTGTGCAACTGGGTGTTTGCTGTCATACTTGTTTGCCAAATCAATGGATTGTGTGATAGTCAATTGTTTGGTTGAACTTGAAAGTAGTCTTCTTCCTGGTCCCCTTCTGGGATGAAGATCCACTCATAGCAACAGCAGCAGCAGGCGTAACACTCAAGGATCCTTTTGAGGAACAACAAATTGGAGAGGAGTCAGTCCTTATGATTTTGAATGCAGGACTACTTCCGATCACGAATGAGGATGTTGATGATGATGCAGGTGTTGGTGTTGGAAATTGCAGGCGCTTGGATCCAGATAGAAGGGAGCAGCTAGGTGACACTGGACTGATTGTTGTTCAGTTTATTGTCCACAAAGTTTCTATGCCCTTTCCAATTTGATGAATGCGCTGCAAGTGAGGTAACAGGGAGGAGGATCCAAGATGGTTCTACTCGCTGTTACATGGCAATGGTTACAAATGGCTTTGCAAAGGTTGTCCGGATTTGGGTGGAAATGATTCCACACATGAGATGTGGATTTTTTTGGTCCTTTGCCCAGGCATGCCAACAATGGGATGTGTGGCAGGCTAACACGCACACACCCAAAAAAAAGATTTTATTTTCACACTGGTGGTGTACACACAAAACAATGTTTTTATTTTTTCACTGGTGGTGTGGCAGGGTAACACGCATACACTAAAAAATATTTTTTATTTTCACACTGGTGGTAAAGAGCACCCCTGAATGAGGCAGCAGCCCCTTGATAAATAAGACACAGGTAGCACAGCACCCCTACGCACCTACGTTGCTGATAAGTGTGGCTAACAGGAGTGCACACACAAAATAAAATACTTTATTTTTTTCACACTGGGGGTTAATAGCACCCCTGATGGACAGAGCACCCCCTGGTGCAACACAGCAGCACAGCCAGCCCCTATAGACAACAGCCAGCCCCTATGGAGTGGACAGGACAACAGCCAGCCAGCCTCAGTATATGGACAACAGCCAGCCCCGCCCCCTATGGACATAAGCAGCCAGCCCCTGACACAACAGTAGCCTAGCCAGCCCCTATGCATATATGGACATAAGCAGCCAGCCCCTGACACAACACTAGCCAGTCCCTATGCAAAGCAGAACAGAACAGCACAGCTCCCAGCTCCCTTAGCACAGCTATCAGCTCCCTCCCTCTTCAATCTCCACAGCCGGAATGAAAAATGGCGGCAAAGGCGGGACCTTTATACAATCCAAAACCCGCTAGAATCCGACAGCGGGATGATGAAGTTTTGCTTCATTTTCAAATCCGAGTCAGGCGGAAAAACCCGAGCCGACTTGGATCCCCTAAGTTCAGGTGGGTTTGGATCTCTGAGATCCGAACCCGCTCATCTTTACTTTAAATGTTTAAAATGTTTTAGCATATGCTGAAATCAAATTGGTTGTTATGGTGAAGCAAGGGTGAGTCTTTTCTGAAGTCATTATTAAATGTGTTAATTACAGTTCCAAATGAAAACGCATAAGCATTCATAACACTCCTGTGCAATAAAAGTGCCTTTTAAAATCAGCATTGTTAGAGAAATAGTAAATGAGCTAATAACTTCATTGAAAGCAATTTCACCCGTCATTGCTATTGGGCGATGTGCACCGATTATCCATGTTTCAGCTGATCAATTATCATTAGTAACACATTCTGCTTTGACTCAGAGCTACGCAAACAAGGAGCCTCAAATATACAAGTGTGCTGATATACGCGCTGTCTGGGAACGCAGTTGTAATCTCGGACACACTCACAACACACTCATGTCCCCGCCCATATTTGCGATCAACTCTGGACACCTCCCGGACTCCGCCCTTAAACTCCCAATTCTGTGCTAATGTCTTTGCGATGACAGAGAGTTCGCAAAGTCCTTCGAAGTTCTATATTCGGGCATGTTCATAGCGCCTCTTCAGGCTGTTTTGCGCATGTGCATTTGCAAAACGTTGCTCAACTCCGTAAGTATTGGCATTGCATACAGATCTGTATCAGGCCCAGAGCTTCAGGGCCTGAATTAGAGGTGGATGCAGTTTCAGCCACTAATGCGACTGCCACAGCCGTGACTGTGTCTTTATTCAAATGCCGTGGCCGATGGTCTTCCTAATGAGACCCCTACTGACTGTGGCGCTAATCTGTCACTGTGCGTATTAAGGCACATCATCGGTAGCACCATCGAATATAACACCAGCTCTATGGAGGCGCTGTATCTCCATCTGAACATGGCCGCCGTGGCCTTTTTCCCGGCATTCTGTACATGCGCAGTGGGGAAATCACTGGGGAAATGGCGGTTGCACCATTTTCCCAGTGACCTGCGCATGCGCAGTAGACTCTGGGCACACACTAGTGCCCAGAGTCTACTGTTGCGGTCAGTCCACTGCTGGCCGCCAGGGAGTGAGTAGGGGGCCCCAGATGGGGAATGCACACAGGCCCCCTCCCTCTCTTAATACGCCCCTGACCGGAACCACTTTTTCTCCATACGGGATTGCAGTGCAGGCTAAGGCACGTCCCTAAAACTGGTCGGGACACGCCTAAGATTTTTGCCACCCCCCTCCCAAGCGGTCCCTGACTGGCAATCACTTTGCAAAGTAATCCTCACAGCGAGCTCCATCGCAATAATACCTTGGCGTGTGCGCAAAGCAAACGCAATGCCTGTGCAGTCTACCGGTAATTGCTCAACTGCGTAAATATGAGAATGGCGGCCATCCCTGAATCAGGCCCATTGTCAATAGATATGTACATCAATAAGATGCCAGCTAGCTAAGATTAAAATAATTAGCATTATAGATGGAAATGTTACAGACTGCATTATGCGGAGAACCGGATTTGTCTGTTAATAAGATTCATACAATCTGTATTGTCCTATCTCTATGTCCGTGTTTCAGTCATTTATTTAATTATCCTATTTAATTTACCTTAAAGTGCCAGTATATGGTTAATAGTTATGAAGTAAATAATGCAACACAAAGGCTGTGTCCTACTGAGGAACAGGAACAATGGGCATACTAAATTAACAGCAAAGATTTGTGATGCGGAGACTTTATTTGCTGCTTGTAGGCTGAACTGGGCAGATAAAAACAGCTAATCTGATTTAATCATCCATCTTGAAGAAATTAAATTAAATCATTGTTGTCATGACAGTATCTTTCATACATTTACTCCTATGTTATTTCCAATTTATTGAAGTGTATTAAGGAAGTGCAAAACATTTCCCTATAAGAAGCATCTACCCAAACACAAATTATATATTTTTCTTTTAATAAAGACGATGGGAAGCAGGCAGGGTGCGTTCTTCGTGGTACAAGTGGACTTTATTATCAGCAGCTATAGAAAAACAAAACTACAGTATGCATCCGAAAGCAAGAGTATTTTATTACCAAATGATGATATTACAGACTTTAATGACACTGCTCTATCGTATATTGAGAACAGACAAAACTCAGTATAAAAACACTCCCGGGATGTGCGGTGCGGCAAAGCCAAGCCACGTTCACCAGGACATCGTCAGAGGATGATTTGGCACAAAACCATAGTTTGGCACTAGGTTTAAATTGTCAGAGCTCTCCATTCAAATGGAGGAGGCGTGTATCAATCCTCCAATCCGGTTTGTTTTCCTAGCGGCCAATCACTGTTGAAACTTGTGTAACTCTCACCCAATAGAAACTGTGGTATGGTACATCAGAAGCTAAAGTAATTTATATTTAAATATTTATATTTGTTAACTACTTCTTTTGGTTTACTATATTAAACTACCTGACTCGGGTTAATACCAAACCCCAAAGAGGTTATGAGAAGTCACGACTGCTGCTGTTTCAAAGTATCTTCTTTTCCTCAATTGCTCAGACAGTGTACAGAATTGCTCTAAAAATAAAAAAAGAGTTGCTTTAATTACTTAGGAAAATTTGGGTCCTTTAAGAGGGAGCTTACAATTAATAGGGTAAGATCAACAACAGAAAACCACGCCCCCTATTGGCAGAGTATCAGTAGGTGTATGGGGATCCAGAGCCTATTAACTTGAAACTGCTTTCCCATAACCTATTATCAGACTGTGTGACAGTGCGGTACGCAGCAGTGATGCTGGATGTAGTATGTAGTCCACCAGACAATTTATTTACCCACCAGGAGGGAATAAACTTGGTTACAGTATATATATGATGTTGAGTATGGTGCCAAGTTGTTTGGTGCTGGTGGCGGTTACTCCACATGTGGTACAGCTTTACCAGTTCTTAGGTTTATTGAACAAGGTGCTGTAGACCAACAAGTGTAATAAGACCCAGGGATATGACAGGTATCACTGTAGCATATAGAAGCAGACTGGAACTTTAGGGTATTGCTGGGCGTTGTAGTACTCCAGCCGTGTGACGGTAAATGCACCAGCGGATGTTAGTAATCAGAGGCAAGAGCAGGATTTTTACAGAGGGGGTTTACACACACACAAATATACTGTATATATATTTATATATACACCTGTCACAACTCCTGGGTGGATAGTGGATGTAACCCATATTTGGGGATTGGCATGACCTAACTACTGAGGTGCGGAGTCTGATGTGCCAGCGGTATTCACCAGGGACCCTCGCAAGAAGATATGGACTTGGCTGCGTCCGACACACAGGTCGCGGCCCTAAGGATAGGTTCCCCTATACAGGTGCTGGTAAACTTTGGATGAAGCGGAGAAGACGTATAGCTTAGTCGACAGGCCGGGTCAGAACCAAACGGACTAGACGGTACCAGAGAGCAGGCGTAAACAGGTCACAGGGAATAGCCTAAGTCAAAACCAGATATCAGATGCAGTACCAGGGGTCAGGCGCAATAAGAGTCACAAACGAAGCAAAGGTCAGAAACAGGTAAAGGAATATCACAGGTACGCTGGAGTATGGTAAATGAGCCTATACTCTGGCACCTGTCTGGTGCCAGAGACTCCCTCTTATAGAGGAAGTTAAAATCTCACTAGTGATGTCAGTAGGGCCACCCATAAACACCAGGCGTTCCTAAGGGAACGTCTGCGTTTGTGCAGCCACCCCCCCTCCCGGCTGTCGATGGTGAGTAACAGCTCGCCACATCTTGTAGCGAGACCCGTAGCGACTGAGCTGCCGTCGCTGGACGGGTCTCGTGCATGTGCACGCCGGAGACGGAGCATGCGCAGTGGGGGACCATCGACCCGCTTGCGAGCGGGTCTGAATCAGGCCCTATGTACAGTACAATATGGGTAAAATTGAGCACGGACATATTTCCTTTCAGTTTTGTTTCAAAATGTTGCCCATTGTTCTCATGGCTGCTTCCAAACAAGGCATATTTATCTCAACCTGGGGTATATTTATCTCAACCTGCATCTCTGCAGGTGGGATGTGATAAATTGCAATTTCAAAATAAAGCTGTCCAGCATTTGTGGGCTACATGCAAAAGCAGCCAGCATTTACCCTGCATGCAATAAATAAATAAATAAATGTATTTGCACCCCTTGCAGTGCAAAATGGTTTGTCCAGGTACAGAGTTACTTGCTCTATCTTACTCTATTCCCAAAGCTGAATCAGGCCCTATATTCAGAATGTAGTTATAATATTGACATTTACAATGTCGCCACTCATACTGTCAACACCACAATGTTAACGGTTATTAAGTCGACATTGTTGAAATGTTGTCATTGAACATGTCGGCATCTGCAGAATGTCAACATGTTCACAATGCAAACATTCTACTTGAACCACCAGTTGAGGGTTAGAGTTAGGCAGCAGCAGTGGAGAGTTACGGTTAGGCTTTGCCAGGGGAGGGTTAGGGTTAGGCTGCAGCAGCGGAGGTTTAGAGTTAGGTTGCGGCAGTGCAGGGTTAGGATGCAGCAGCGAAAGGTAAGGGTCAGGCTGCGGCAGCGGAGGGTTAGGGTTAGGCTGTGGCAGTGGAGAGTTAGGGTTAGGCTGCGGCAGCGGAGGGTTAGGGTTAGGCTGTGGCGGTGGAGAGTTAGGGTTAAGCTGTGGCAGCGGAGGGTTAGGGTTAAGCTGTGGCAGCGGAGGGTTAGGGTTAGGCTGTGGCGGTGGAGAGTTAGGGTTAAGCTGTGGCAGTGGAGAGTTAGGGTTAGGCTGCGGCAGTAGAGAGTTAGGGTTAGGCTGCGGCAGTAGAGAGTTAGGGTTAGGCTGCAGCAGCGGAGGTTTAGAGTTAGGTTGCGGCAGCGGAGGGTTAGGATGCAGCAGCGGAGAGTTAGGGTTAGGCTGTGGCAGTAGAGAGTTAGGGATAGGCTGCGGCAGTGGAGATTTAGGGTTAGGCTGTGGCAGTGGAGAGTTAGGGTTAGGCTGCGGCAGTGGAGAGTTAGGGTTAGGCTGCGGCAGTGGAGAGTTAGGGTTAGGCTGCGGCAGTGGAGAGTTAGGGTTAGGCTGCGGCAGTGGAGAGTTAGGGTTAGGCTGCGGCAGTGGAGAGTTAGGGTTAGGCTGCGGCAGTGGAGAGTTATGGTTAGGCTGCGGCAGTGGAGAGTTAGGGTTAGGCTGTGGCAGTGGAGAGTTAGGGTTAGGCTGTGGCAGTGGAGAGTTAGGGTTAGGCTGTGGCATTGGAGAGTTAGGGTTAGGCTGTGGCAGTGGAGAGTTAGGGTTAGGCTGTGGCATTGGAGAGTTAGGGTTAGGCTGTGGCATTGGAGAGTTAGGGTTAGGCTGCGGCAGTAGAGAGTTAGGGTTAGGCTGCGGCAGTGGAGAGTTAGGGTTAGGCTGCGGCAGTGGAGAGTTAGGGTTAGGCTGTGGCAGTGGAGAGTTAGGGTTAGGCTGCGGCAGTGGAGAGTTAGGCTGTGGCAGTGGAGAGTTAGGGATAGGCTGTGGCAGTGGAGAGTTAGGGTTAGGCTGTGGCAGTGGAGAGTTAGGGTTAGGCTGTGGCAGTGGAGAGTTAGGGTTAGGCTGTGGCAGTGGAGAGTTAGGGATAGGCTGTGGCAGTGGAGAGTTAGGGATAGGCTGTGGCAGTGGAGAGTTAGGGTTAGGCTGTGGCAGTAGAGAGTTAGGGTTAGGCTGTGGCAGTAGAGAGTTAGGGTTAGGCTGTGGCAGTGGAGCATTAGGCTGTGGCAGTGGAGCGTTAGGGTTAGGCTGTGGCAGTGGAGCGTTAGGGTTAGGCTGTGGCAGTGGAGCGTTAGGGTTAGGCTGTGGCAGTGGAGCATTAGGGTTAGGCTGTGGCAGTGGAGCGTTAGGGTTAGGCTGTGGAAGTGGAGCGTTAGGGTTAGGCTGTGGCAGTGGAGCGTTAGGGTTAGGCTGTGGCAGTAGAGAGTTAGGGTTAGGCTGCAGTAGGGGAGGTTAGGGTTAGGCACTAGCAGGAGTGCAGAGAGGGGTGGAGTAGTGAATACTAATTACCTGTCCCGGGCCAAGGCTTGTTGGAGGGGCTCGTGGGGGCCCAGGTCAGTTGCTATGGAGGACATTATCCCCCTTTGCAGTGCCGCTTCCTCCTTGCTACCCCTTCCTTTCCTTCTGTGTGTCAGCAGCAGTAGTGCCTCCTCTCTCCCAGCATAATCTTGTGTTACCCGGCCCGTGTGTGAGCACCAACGCCCCTGCCATTGGCCCTGCCATTTAGCAGCGGTGTATAACTTGTATGTCAACCTTGTCAGTGCCCGCAGGGAGCACCACCCGCTGAGGCCTGTCCCATACCCTGCCTCGGGGACACCCGGCCATTGCGTCCGACAGTGACACAGAGGAGTTCTGCGGTGTGGCTGCCCCCCGAGGATGTGAATCTTTCTGTCCTGTGAATATATGTCCTGTATGTGCATCACCCTCTCTCAGCCGCTGAGGGGGACAAATCACCACTTTTGCAGCATTCCAGCATCACGCTTACTATATATTTTTTTTATTTTGGGGAGGGGGCGTGGCTCAACCTCCTGGAATTGGCCACGCCCCCTGTACCCGAGCCCATCTCAGCTCTTGACAGCCCTGGGCACTAAGTGGAGGAGTAGACTACGGGAGGAAAGGTTAGAGTTAGGCACTAGGGGGAAGGTTTGGGGTTAGAGTTAGTCATATTTACTGCCAGAAACGCAGAAGGATTCATTAGAAGTCTTCAGGACGTCACCGTCGGACCTGGAAGACACCACTGGAGCCGTCACACCATGTAAGTCACCACTAGACCACCGGGAACCTTTTGTGGGCATTTTAATAATTTTAACATTTCATCAGTGTCAACATGATAGTCAATGTGGACATGGCAAGCGTGCCGACATGCTGCATGTCAGCATTACGACCGTGATGAATGTCTACAAAATATACCACTCCCCTGTATTCTTATGTTATTTTCAAGGCATGCTTGTTACATTTCTTGTTGCATTGCACTGCTGAATATATGGCAGGACTAAATAGTTACAGTGCTTTAATATTCTTATTAAACAATAGTGCATGAAAGCTACATATAAATAAATGGATGTAACAATTTCTTCCGTTAAATTTATAGTTATTCTCTATTTCCACCTTTCCGTTCCCTGTCTAATGTGATAAGAGGCGGAGAAGGAGGAGATAAATTGGTATTATGACATTGTATCTCTGTGGTACTGGCTGAAACAATAAACTACAATAAAGACAATTAACACCCAGTGAACAAACTTATTTGATAGTGTTAAAGGCACTTTCCCCAGCCTGTTACTGATGAACCCACCTCCCTAATTGGCAGAACCATGAGACTCCAATATCTGGGACCTCCCGCTGGTGCTGGTAATAGTCACTTGTCCAGACTGGAACCCTGGAGATGTTTGAATGAATGCACCGCTCAGTGTCAATAAAGCTGCTTGATTGAGAAGTGGCAGCTATTAATTTGTGTTTTCAGTCAAACATTTCCACGGGTGCGTCTCTCTGGAACGGCGAGGCTGCTGGGTAAAGGGCCACATGGTTTTAGGGGGAGTTCATCTGCAAAATAAAAAATGTGCATGGACATCTTCATTAAATGGCCAATGATTCTAATGTCAGTGATTATGCTTTTAGTGCACCATGATTAAATTACTGTTTTTATTTTATTATATATATATTATATATATATATATATATAAATATATATATCTGTGTCTGGGTATTTATTACACTATTAGATACTGCCTATTTTCCGCAGGGGTAGGCAACCTGTGGCACTTCAGCTTCTGTGGCACTACATTTACCAGGATGCCATGCCATGGTTTCGGCATATCCCAACAGCAAAACTGTTCAGGGCATTGTGGGAGATGTAGTTCCACAGCAGCTGGTTGCCTACTCCTGGCCTACACTATAGGGTCTATTTATCATAGGTCGCTGACGGTCGTAGAGCCATTTGAACCAGAGGGACTTCAGCAAAGTCTTTATATTTACTAAGGTGCAGGTTTTTAGAAGTGGAGATGTTGCCCATAGCAACCAATCAGATTCTACTTAACATTTATCTAGCACCTTCTAGAAGATATTAGCTAGAATCTGATTGGTTGCTATGGACAACATCTCCAATTTTAAAAACCTGCACTTGCATTACTGCATACTGGCTGTGCTCTACAGTACACTGTAACCTGGCTATGGGGCCTATTCATCATTACTAAAAATTTGATGGAGGTAATTAGGTTTAGAACTCGCATTCCTCCTCTCCATAAGTATCTATTCCGAAAAAGCTGTGCAGAGAAAATGTAATCACATCAGGCCCTAGGGCCAAAACTAGGATTTTTGTCACCCAGGGCAGGGCAGTAATTTGGTGCCCCCCCATTATGCCACGTGCATAATACCCCTTACACCATTATGCCACACACAGTAATGCCTCTTACACCATTATGCCACACACGGTAATGTCCCTTACACATTTTGCCACACATAGTAATGCCCCTTATACATTATGCCACACATGGTAATGCCCCTCAAACCAATATGGCGCACACACAGTAATGCCCCTTACACCGTTATGGCCCACACCCTGCAGCCTCTCACCTCGTTCCTCTGCCCCTCCAGCAGCCCAGCAGGTGTGGCTTTAAAGCCGCATGAACCGCAGCCCTGCCTTGAGAGACACAGCACCTGTCGCTGTCATTCTACTGTACAGCTGGTGATTGGCTGCCAGTCTGCGTGCTCCAATTGGCGCACGACCGTTGCCACATTAGAATGACAGCAGTGGGCACTGTGTCTCTCAAGGGCTGTGGGTGGCTGGCTGCAGGTGCGGCTTCAAATCCAGACCTGCTGCACACGTGCACCTTTAAATTCTGCGCCCAGGGCACATGCCCCCCTTCTCCTGCCCAGGTGCGTCCCTCCTGCCCCAATAGAGCTTGTTTGTCATTTTTTTCAGTAGTAACTTAATGGGATGGGGGGGCCCTAAAAAATTAGGTGTACCGGGCCCCATGATTTCTGTTGCCGCCTCTGGCTGCAACTGAGGGCATGATTCAGCTTTGGGAGTAAGATATAGCAAATAACTCTCTTGGTAAAACCATGCTGCACTGTAGATGGGACAGATTTAAAATGTGTAGAGATATGTAGATTCGCGAGGGGTGTGTCCAAACTGAGATCTAAATTGCAGTGTAAAAATAAAGTTGTACAGCATTTGTGGGCTACATGCAAAAGCAGACAGTATTTACCCTGCATGCAAAAAAATTTATGTATTTGCACCCGTTGCAGCAGTTCAACATGGTTTGTTCAGGTACATAGGGCCTGATTCAGACCCACTCGCGAGCGGCTGTCCGCTCGCAAGTGGGTCGATGTTCTGCACTGAGCATGCGCACGACGGAGGGAGCTCCGTCGTGCGCATGCGCCAGACGCGACGAGCGAAGGACTTTCCTTCGCTCGTTGTGTCTGATCAAAGGGGGCGTGCTGTCGATGTTGATTGACACCACGCCCCCTTTGGTGGGCGTGCCTCCCTGACGGGGGCGCTCCTAAGAGAACGCCTACCGTCAGAAGCCGGCCCACTGACATCACTAGTGATGTCAGTGGGAGTGATTTTGGCTCTGATAGAGCCAAAATCAGTCCGGGCCTTGCGGTTGAAAACCTCAACCGCACACTCCGGCTCGCAGTTTCGATGGTCGCGATGGTCAAGACCATCGCGGCCATCAAACGGCACGCTCGTATAGGCTGTGGGTGGTGACCCACAGCTATACGAGCGTCCAGGAGGACGCTCCATAGTTATGGAGGACGGCCCTCATTCAGAGCGTGCGCTCTGCTCAGAGCGTACGGCTCTGAATGAGGGCCATAGTTACTTGCTATTTCTTACTCTATTTCCAACTCTGAATCGGGTCCTTATAATAGGAGATCACTATTAAAGGACGATACTGCAGCATAGCCAACCAACAGGACTAAGGCTTGGCGGCTCAGAATTACAAAATAGTGAACATGTGCGGAATCTTGGTGTTGTCCTGGATAGTGACCTGACACTTAGGGGCCTGATTCAGAGCCGGACGGTATCTGCAGTCCGTTCGCTATTGCTGATAGTTGCTAATCTGGGCATGCGTATGCATCGCAGTGCACATGCGCGAACTACACTGTGCGATCACAGATCCCTCGCTTGCACAGCAAAGCCAGCCCAGCAGAGTGAGTGACAGGAGAGGCCGTTTGTGGGTGGTAACAGGGGCAGTCCAGTAAAAACGGGGGGGTTGGAGATGCGAACGCAGGCGTGCCCAAGTGTTTCAACGCCGTTTTAGAGGCTGGCATAATTAACAGGCAGCGTCATAGTACACGTCACCAGCCATTTTTATCCTCAGTTTTCCTCGCAATGCTTGCGGTAAAAAACAGCTACCACAAGCACTGCGTTCACATCCGATAGTGGTCGATGTACCAATGTTTTCATAACCTTCCAGCAGATGATGTGGGGCAGTGGGCGTCTCTGCATACGCTAAGGAGAGTCTGTATACACAAAGTGAACGTTCGTACAGGTACGATGGGCGTGCTTATGCCTTGGCAAGAGATCGCTCCCCGCCGCGTCACTTTCAAATATTTGCATACTCATCATGCGAGCGTGCGCTCATAGCGACTGGGTCTGAATCAGGCCCTTAGACATCAGTTATCATAGCCAGAATCAAGCACTTCATTCCCTCAGATAATCTACCTACAATTATACATGCATTTATATCATCACGCCTATACTACGGCAATGCCCTCTACTTGGGTCTGCCAGCAAAATAATTGCACCGCTTGTAGATGGTACAAAATGCAGCTGCCAGGCTGTTAACTAACCAGTCCTGTTCCTGCCACATAACACCCATTCTCTACTCCCTTCACAGGCTGCATGTAAGATGGAGAATCTGTTTCAGGACTGGCTTACTGACTTTCAAAGCTTTACATAACCAGGGCCCAAGGTACCTAAAGCAGCTTCTGTTTCCTTACTACCCCGCTTGTTTCCTGCGATCTGTTTGCGATAGACTATTAGCAGTACCTAGAACATCCCTGAATTTATCTGGGGTCGAGCTTCAGAGCCTGCTCCAGGTGTTCCAGCACCCTGTGCGAGAAATGTTGGAGTCCCCCCCCCTGTGTCTAAACCTAACATCCCCCTCCCCTCTACCTAAAACTAACCACATCCCGAGATGCTGACTACACCCCCACAGCCCCCCTTCACCACCTGTACACACACACAGACCCTTCACCATCTATACACACACACACAGCCCCTTCACCACCTGTACACACACACAGCCCCTTCACCACCTGTACACACACACAGGCCCTTCACCACCTATACACACACACACAGCGCCTTCACCACCTGTACACACACACACACACAGCCCCTTCACCACCTGTACACACACACAGCCCCTTCACCACCTGTACACACACAGCCCCTTCACCACCTGTACACACACACAGCCCCTTCACCACCTGTACACACACACACAGCGCCTTCACCACCTGTACACACACACACACACACACACAGCCCCTTCACCACCTGTACACACACACAGCCCCTTCACCACCTGTACACACACAACCCCTTCACCATCTATACACACACACACAGCCCCTTCACCACCTGTACACACACACAGCCCCTTCACCACCTGTACACACACACAGGCCCTTCACCACCTATACACACACACACAGCGCCTTCACCACCTGTACACACACACACACAGCCCCTTCACCACCTGTACACACACACAGCCCCTTCACCACCTGTACACACACAGCCCCTTCACCACCTGTACACACACACAGCCCCTTCACCACCTGTACACACACACACAGCGCCTTCACCACCTGTACACACACACACACACACACACACACACACAGCCCCTTCACCACCTGTACACACACACAGCCCCTTCACCACCTGTACACACACAACCCCTTCACCACCTGTACACACACACAGCCCCTTCACCACCTATACACACACACACAGCCCCTTCACCACCTGTACACACACACACACACACACAGCCCCTTCACCACCTGTACACACACACAGCCCCTTCACCACCTGTACACACACACAGCCCCTTCACCACCTGTACACACACACAGCCCCTTCACCACCTGTACACACACACAGCCCCTTCACCACCTGTACACACACACAGCCTCCGTTCACCACCTGCACACACAGCCCCTTCACCACCTGTACCCAAAGCCCCTTCACCGCCTGTACACACACAGCCCCGTCACCACCTGTACGCACACACAGCCCTTTCACCACGTGTATGCACAAACAGCCCCCTTCACCACCTATAAGCACAAAGAGCCCCCCTTCAGCATCTGTACACACACACAGCACCTTCACCATTTGTACACACACACAGCCCCTTCACCATCTGTACACACACAGCCCATTCACCATCTGTACACACACACGGCCCCTTCAACACCTGTATGCACAAACAGCCCCCCTTCACCATCTGCACACACAAACAGCCCCCTTCACCATCTGTACACACACACAGCCCCTTCACCACCTGTACACACACACAGCGCCTTCACCATCTGTACACACACACAGCCCCTTCACCACCTGTACACACACACAGCGCCTTCACCATCTGTACACACACACAGCCCCTTCACCACCTGTACACACACACACAGCCCCTTCACCACCTGTACACACACACAGCGCCTTCACCATCTGTACACACACACAGCCCCTTCACCACCTGTACACACACACACAGCCCCTTCACCATCTGTACACACACAGCCCCTTCACCACTTGTACACACACAAAGCCCCTTCACCACTTGTACACACACACAGCCCCTTCACCACCTGTACACACACACAGACACAGCCCTTTCACCACCTGTATACACAAACATCCCCCCTTCACCACCTATATGCACAAACAGCCCCCCTTCACCATCTGTACACACAAACAGCCCCCTTCACCATCTGTACACACACAACCCCTTCACCACCTGTACGCACACACAGCGCCTTCACCATCTGTACACACACACAGCCCTTTCATCACCTGTACACACACACAGCCCCTTCACCACCTGTACGCACACACAGCGCCTTCACCATCTGTGCACACAAACAGCCCCCCTTCACCATCTGTACACACAAACAGCCCCCCTTCACCATCTGTACGCACACACAGCACCTTCACCATTTGTACAAACCCACAGCCCCCCATCACCACCTGTACACACACACACAGCCCCTTCACCACCTGTACGCACACACAGCCCCTTCACAACCTGTACACACATACACAGCCCCTTCACCATCTGTACACACACACACAGCCCCTTCTCCATCTGTGCACACACACAGCCCCTTCACCACCTGTACACACACACAGCCCTTTCACCACCTATGTGCACAAACAGCCCCCCTTCACCATCTGCACACACAAACAGCCCCCTTCACCATCTGTACACACACACAGCCCCTTCACCACCTGTACACACACACAGCCCCTTCACCACCTGTACACACACACAGCCCCTTCACCACCTGTACGCACACACACAGCCCCTTCACCACCTGTACACACACACAGCCCCTTCACCACCTGTACGCACACACACAGCCCCTTCACCATCTGTACACACACACAGCCCCTTCACCACCTGTACACACACACAGCCCCTTCACCATCTGTACACACACAGCCCCTTCACCACTTGTACACACACACAGCCCTTCACCACCTGTACACACACACACACACAGCCCTTTCACCACCTGTATACACAAACATCCCCCCTTCACCACCTATATGCACAAACAGCCCCCCTTCACCATCTGTACACACAAACAGCCCCCCTTCACCATCTGTACACACACAGCCCCTTCACCATCTGTACACACACACAGCCCTTTCATCACCTGTACACACACACAGCCCGTTCACCACCTGTACGCACACACAGCGCCTTCACCATCTGTACACAGACACACAGCCCCTTCACCACCTGTGCACACAAACAGCCCCCCTTCACCATCTGTACACACAAACAGCCCCCCTTCACCATCTGTACGCACACACAGCACCTTCACCATTTGTACAAACCCACAGCCCCCCATCACCACCTGTATGCACACATAGCCCTTTCATCACCTGTACACAGACAGCCCATTCACCACCTGTACACACACACAGCCCCTTCACCACCTGTACACAGACACACAGCCCCTTCACCACCTGTATGCACAAACAGCCCCCCTTCACATCCTGTATGCACAAACAACCCCCCTTCACCACCTGTACACACACACAGCCCCTTCACCACCTGTACGCACACACAGCCCCTTCACCACCTGAACACACACACAGCCCCTTCACCACCTGTACGCACACACAGCCCCTTCACCACCTGAACACACACACACAGCCCCTTCACCACCTGTACGCACACACAGCCCCTTCACCACCTGAACACACACACACAGCCCCTTCACCACCTGTGCACACACACAGCCCCTTCACCACCTGTACACACACACAGCCCTTTCACCACCTATATGCACAAACAGCCCCCCTTCACCATCTGTACATACAAAGCCCCTTCACCACCTGTACACACACAACCCCTTCACCACCCGTACGCACAGTCGCACACACAGCGCTTTCACCATCTGTACACACACACAGCCCTTTCATCACCTGTACACACACAGCCCCTTCACTGCCTGTACACACACACAGCCCCTTCACCACCTGTATGCACAAACAGCCCCCCTTCACCACCTGTACACACACACAGCCCCTTCACCACCTGTACACACACACACAGCCCCTTCACCATCTGTACACACACACAGCGCCTTCACCATCTGTACACACAAAAAGCCCCCATTCACCATCTGTACACACAAAAAGCCCACCTTCACCACCTTTACACACACACACACAACCCCCCTTCACCACCTGTACACACACACAGCCTAAGCCCCCCATCATCACCTGTACGCACACACAGCCCCTTCACCACCTGTATGCACACACAGCCCTTTCATCACCTGCACACACACAGCCCCTTCACCACCTGTGCACACACAGCCCCTTCACCACCTGTGCACACACACAGCCCCTTCACCACCTGTGCACACACACACAGCCCCTTCACCACCTGTGCACACACACAGCCCCTTCACCATCTGTACACACACACACAGCCCCTTCACCACCTGTACACACACACACACACACAGCCCTTTCACCACCTATATGCACAAACAGCCCCCCTTCACCATCTGTACACACACAGTCCCTTCACCACCTGTACACACACAACCCCTTCACCACCTGTACGCACACACAGTGCCTTCACCATCTGTACACACACACAGCCCCTTCACCATCTGTGCACACACACAGCCCCTTCACCACCTGTACACACACACACAGCCCCTTCACCATCTGTACACACACACAGCGCCTTCACCATCTGTGCATACACACACAGCCCCTTCACCACCTGTACACACACAGCCCTTTCACCACCTATATGCACAAACAGCCCACCTTCACCATCTGTACACACACAGCCCTTTCACCACCTATATGCACAAACAGCCCACCTTCACCATCTGTACACACACAGCCCCTTCACCACCTGTACACACACAGCCCCTTCACCACCTGTACACACACAACCCCTTCACCACCTGTACGCACACACAGCGCCTTCACCATCTACACAAACAGCCCCCCTTCACCATCTGTACGCACACACAGCCCCTTCACCATTTGTACACCCCCACAGCCCCCCATCACCACCTGTACACACACACAGCCCCTTCACAACCTGTATGCACAAACAGCCCCCCTTCACCATCTGTACACACAAAAAGCCCCCCTTCACCATCTGTACACACAAAAAGCCCACCTTCACCACCTTTACACACACAGCCCCCCTTCACCACCTGTACACACACACAGCCTAAGCCCCCCATCATCACCTGTACGCACACAGCCCTTTCATCACCTGCACACACACAGCCCCTTCACCACCTGTGCACACACAGCCCCTTCACCACCTGTGCACACACACACAGCCCCTTCACCACCTGTGCACACACACACAGCCCCTTCACCACCTGTGCACACACACAGCCCCTTCACCATCTGTACACACACACACAGCCCCTTCACCACCTGTACACACACACACACACAGCCCTTTACAGGCAGCGTCATAGTACACGTCACCAGCCATTTTTATCCTCAGTTTTCCTCGCAATGCTTGCGGTAAAAAACAGCTACCACAAGCACTGCGTTCACATCCGATAGTGGTCGATGTACCAATGTTTTCATAACCTTCCAGCAGATGATGTGGGGCAGTGGGCGTCTCTGCATACGCTAAGGAGAGTCTGTATACACAAAGTGAACGTTCGTACAGGTACGATGGGCGTGCTTATGCCTTGGCAAGAGATCGCTCCCCGCCGCGTCACTTTCAAATATTTGCATACTCATCATGCGAGCGTGCGCTCATAGCGACTGGGTCTGAATCAGGCCCTTAGACATCAGTTATCATAGCCAGAATCAAGCACTTCATTCCCTCAGATAATCTACCTACAATTATACATGCATTTATATCATCACGCCTATACTACGGCAATGCCCTCTACTTGGGTCTGCCAGCAAAATAATTGCACCGCTTGTAGATGGTACAAAATGCAGCTGCCAGGCTGTTAACTAACCAGTCCTGTTCCTGCCACATAACACCCATTCTCTACTCCCTTCACAGGCTGCATGTAAGATGGAGAATCTGTTTCAGGACTGGCTTACTGACTTTCAAAGCTTTACATAACCAGGGCCCAAGGTACCTAAAGCAGCTTCTGTTTCCTTACTACCCCGCTTGTTTCCTGCGATCTGTTCGCGATAGACTATTAGCAGTACCTAGAACATCCCTGAATTTATCTGGGGTCGAGCTTCAGAGCCGGCTCCAGGTGTTCCAGCACCCTGTGCGAGAAATGTTGGAGTCCCCCCCCCTGTGTCTAAACCTAACATCCCCCTCCCCTCTACCTAAAACTAACCACATCCCGAGATGCTGACTACACCCCCACAGCCCCCCTTCACCACCTGTACACACACACAGACCCTTCACCATCTATACACACACACACAGCCCCTTCACCACCTGTACACACACACAGCCCCTTCACCACCTGTACACACACACAGGCCCTTCACCACCTATACACACACACACAGCGCCTTCACCACCTGTACACACACACACACACAGCCCCTTCACCACCTGTACACACACACAGCCCCTTCACCACCTGTACACACACAGCCCCTTCACCACCTGTACACACACACAGCCCCTTCACCACCTGTACACACACACACAGCGCCTTCACCACCTGTACACACACACACACACACACACACACACACACACACACACACACACACACACACACACACACAGCCCCTTCACCACCTGTACACACACACAGCCCCTTCACCACCTGTACACACACAACCCCTTCACCACCTGTACACACACACAGCCCCTTCACCACCTATACACACACACACAGCGCCTTCACCACCTGTACACACACACACACACAGCCCCTTCACCACCTGTACACACACACAGCCCCTTCACCACCTGTACACACACACAGCCCCTTCACCACCTGTACACACACACAGCCCCTTCACCACCTGTACACACACACAGCCCCTTCACCACCTGTACACACACACAGCCTCCGTTCACCACCTGCACACACAGCCCCTTCACCACCTGTACCCAAAGCCCCTTCACCGCCTGTACACACACAGCCCCGTCACCACCTGTACGCACACACAGCCCTTTCACCACGTGTATGCACAAACAGCCCCCTTCACCACCTATAAGCACAAAGAGCCCCCCTTCAGCATCTGTACACACACAGCCCCTTCACCATCTGTACACACACAGCCCCTTCACCATCTGTACACACACACGGCCCCTTCAACACCTGTATGCACAAACAGCCCCCCTTCACCATCTGCACACACAAACAGCCCCCTTCACCATCTGTACACACACACAGCCCCTTCACCACCTGTACACACACACAGCGCCTTCACCATCTGTACACACACACAGCCCCTTCACCACCTGTACACACACACAGCGCCTTCACCATCTGTACACACACACAGCCCCTTCACCACCTGTACACACACACACACACAGCCCCTTCACCACCTGTACACACACACAGCGCCTTCACCATCTGTACACACACACAGCCCCTTCACCACCTGTACACACACACACAGCCCCTTCACCATCTGTACACACACAGCCCCTTCACCACTTGTACACACACAAAGCCCCTTCACCACTTGTACACACACACAGCCCCTTCACCACCTGTACACACACACAGACACAGCCCTTTCACCACCTGTATACACAAACATCCCCCCTTCACCACCTATATGCACAAACAGCCCCCCTTCACCATCTGTACACACAAACAGCCCCCTTCACCATCTGTACACACACAACCCCTTCACCACCTGTACGCACACACAGCCCTTTCATCACCTGTACACACACACAGCCCCTTCACCACCTGTACGCACACACAGCGCCTTCACCATCTGTGCACACAAACAGCCCCCCTTCACCATCTGTACACACAAACAGCCCCCCTTCACCATCTGTACGCACACACAGCACCTTCACCATTTGTACAAACCCACAGCCCCCCATCACCACCTGTACACACACACACAGCCCCTTCACCACCTGTACGCACACACAGCCCCTTCACAACCTGTACACACATACACAGCCCCTTCACCATCTGTACACACACACACAGCCCCTTCTCCATCTGTGCACACACACAGCCCCTTCACCACCTGTACACACACACAGCCCTTTCACCACCTATGTGCACAAACAGCCCCCCTTCACCATCTGCACACACAAACAGCCCCCTTCACCATCTGTACACACACACAGCCCCTTCACCACCTGTACACACACACAGCCCCTTCACCACCTGTACACACACACAGCCCCTTCACCACCTGTACGCACACACACAGCCCCTTCACCACCTGTACACACACACAGCCCCTTCACCACCTGTACGCACACACACAGCCCCTTCACCATCTGTACACACACACAGCCCCTTCACCACCTGTACACACACACACACACACACACACACACACACACACACACACACACAGCCCCTTCACCATCTGTACACACACAGCCCCTTCACCACTTGTACACACACACAGCCCCTTCACCACCTGTACACACACACACACACAGCCCTTTCACCACCTGTATACACAAACATCCCCCCTTCACCACCTATATGCACAAACAGCCCCCCTTCACCATCTGTACACACAAACAGCCCCCCTTCACCATCTGTACGCACACAGCCCCTTCACCATCTGTACACACACACAGCCCTTTCATCACCTGTACACACACACAGCCCGTTCACCACCTGTACGCACACACAGCGCCTTCACCATCTGTACACAGACACACAGCCCCTTCACCACCTGTGCACACAAACAGCCCCCCTTCACCATCTGTACACACAAACAGCCCCCCTTCACCATCTGTACGCACACACAGCACCTTCACCATTTGTACAAACCCACAGCCCCCCATCACCACCTGTATGCACACATAGCCCTTTCATCACCTGTACACAGACAGCCCATTCACCACCTGTACACACACACAGCCCCTTCACCACCTGTACACAGACACACAGCCCCTTCACCACCTGTATGCACAAACAGCCCCCCTTCACATCCTGTATGCACAAACAACCCCCCTTCACCACCTGTACACACACACAGCCCCTTCACCACCTGTACGCACACACAGCCCCTTCACCACCTGAACACACACACAGCCCCTTCACCACCTGTACGCACACACAGCCCCTTCACCACCTGAACACACACACACAGCCCCTTCACCACCTGTGCACACACACAGCCCCTTCACCACCTGTACACACACACAGCCCTTTCACCACCTATATGCACAAACAGCCCCCCTTCACCATCTGTACATACAAAGCCCCTTCACCACCTGTACACACACAACCCCTTCACCACCCGTACGCACAGTCGCACACACAGCGCTTTCACCATCTGTACACACACACAGCCCTTTCATCACCTGTACACACACAGCCCCTTCACTGCCTGTACACACACACAGCCCCTTCACCACCTGTATGCACAAACAGCCCCCCTTCACCACCTGTACACACACACAGCCCCTTCACCACCTGTACACACACACACAGCCCCTTCACCATCTGTACACACACACAGCGCCTTCACCATCTGTACACACAAAAAGCCCCCCTTCACCATCTGTACACACAAAAAGCCCACCTTCACCACCTTTACACACACACACACAACCCCCCTTCACCACCTGTACACACACACAGCCTAAGCCCCCCATCATCACCTGTACGCACACACAGCCCCTTCACCACCTGTATGCACACACAGCCCTTTCATCACCTGCACACACACAGCCCCTTCACCACCTGTGCACACACAGCCCCTTCACCACCTGTGCACACACACAGCCCCTTCACCACCTGTGCACACACACACAGCCCCTTCACCACCTGTGCACACACACAGCCCCTTCACCATCTGTACACACACACACAGCCCCTTCACCACCTGTACACACACACACACACACACACACACACACACAGCCCTTTCACCACCTATATGCACAAACAGCCCCCCTTCACCATCTGTACACACACAGTCCCTTCACCACCTGTACACACACAACCCCTTCACCACCTGTACGCACACACAGTGCCTTCACCATCTGTACACACACACAGCCCCTTCACCATCTGTGCACACACACAGCCCCTTCACCACCTGTACACACACACACAGCCCCTTCACCATCTGTACACACACACAGCGCCTTCACCATCTGTGCATACACACACAGCCCCTTCACCACCTGTACACACACAGCCCTTTCACCACCTATATGCACAAACAGCCCACCTTCACCATCTGTACACACACAGCCCTTTCACCACCTATATGCACAAACAGCCCACCTTCACCATCTGTACACACACAGCCCCTTCACCACCTGTACACACACAGCCCCTTCACCACCTGTACACACACAACCCCTTCACCACCTGTACGCACACACAGCGCCTTCACCATCTACACAAACAGCCCCCCTTCACCATCTGTACGCACACACAGCCCCTTCACCATTTGTACACCCCCACAGCCCCCCATCACCACCTGTACACACACACAGCCCCTTCACAACCTGTATGCACAAACAGCCCCCCTTCACCATCTGTACACACAAAAAGCCCCCCTTCACCATCTGTACACACAAAAAGCCCACCTTCACCACCTTTACACACACAGCCCCCCTTCACCACCTGTACACACACACACAGCCTAAGCCCCCCATCATCACCTGTACGCACACACAGCCCTTTCATCACCTGCACACACACAGCCCCTTCACCACCTGTGCACACACAGCCCCTTCACCACCTGTGCACACACACAGCCCCTTCACCACCTGTGCACACACACACAGCCCCTTCACCACCTGTGCACACACACAGCCCCTTCACCATCTGTACACACACACACAGCCCCTTCACCACCTGTACACACACACACACACAGCCCTTTCACCACCTATATGCACAAACAGCCCCCCTTCACCATCTGTACGCACACACAGCCCCTTCACCATTTGTACACCCCCACAGCCCCCCATCACCACCTGTACACACACACACAGCCCCTTCACAACCTGTATGCACAAACAGCCCCCCTTCACCATCTGTACACACAAAAAGTCCCCCTTCACCATCTGTACACACACACAGCCCCTTCACCACCTGTACACACACACAGCGCCTTCACCATCTGTACACACACACAGCCCCTTCACCACCTGTACACACACACAGCGCCTTCACCATCTGTACACACACACAGCCCCTTCACCACCTGTACACACACACACAGCCCCTTCACCACCTGTACACACACACAGCGCCTTCACCATCTGTACACACACACAGCCCCTTCACCACCTGTACACACACACACAGCCCCTTCACCATCTGTACACACACAGCCCCTTCACCACTTGTACACACACAAAGCCCCTTCACCACTTGTACACACACACAGCCCCTTCACCACCTGTACACACACACAGACACAGCCCTTTCACCACCTGTATACACAAACATCCCCCCTTCACCACCTATATGCACAAACAGCCCCCCTTCACCATCTGTACACACAAACAGCCCCCTTCACCATCTGTACACACACAACCCCTTCACCACCTGTACGCACACACAGCGCCTTCACCATCTGTACACACACACAGCCCTTTCATCACCTGTACACACACACAGCCCCTTCACCACCTGTACGCACACACAGCGCCTTCACCATCTGTGCACACAAACAGCCCCCCTTCACCATCTGTACACACAAACAGCCCCCCTTCACCATCTGTACGCACACACAGCACCTTCACCATTTGTACAAACCCACAGCCCCCCATCACCACCTGTACACACACACACAGCCCCTTCACCACCTGTACGCACACACAGCCCCTTCACAACCTGTACACACATACACAGCCCCTTCACCATCTGTACACACACACACAGCCCCTTCTCCATCTGTGCACACACACAGCCCCTTCACCACCTGTACACACACACAGCCCTTTCACCACCTATGTGCACAAACAGCCCCCCTTCACCATCTGCACACACAAACAGCCCCCTTCACCATCTGTACACACACACAGCCCCTTCACCACCTGTACACACACACAGCCCCTTCACCACCTGTACACACACACAGCCCCTTCACCACCTGTACGCACACACACAGCCCCTTCACCACCTGTACACACACACAGCCCCTTCACCACCTGTACGCACACACACAGCCCCTTCACCATCTGTACACACACACAGCCCCTTCACCACCTGTACACACACACACACACACACACACACACACACACACACACACACACACACACACACACACACACACACACACACACACACACACACACAGCCCCTTCACCATCTGTACACACACAGCCCCTTCACCACTTGTACACACACACAGCCCCTTCACCACCTGTACACACACACACACACAGCCCTTTCACCACCTGTATACACAAACATCCCCCCTTCACCACCTATATGCACAAACAGCCCCCCTTCACCATCTGTACACACAAACAGCCCCCCTTCACCATCTGTACACACACAGCCCCTTCACCATCTGTACACACACACAGCCCTTTCATCACCTGTACACACACACAGCCCGTTCACCACCTGTACGCACACACAGCGCCTTCACCATCTGTACACAGACACACAGCCCCTTCACCACCTGTGCACACAAACAGCCCCCCTTCACCATCTGTACACACAAACAGCCCCCCTTCACCATCTGTACGCACACACAGCACCTTCACCATTTGTACAAACCCACAGCCCCCCATCACCACCTGTATGCACACATAGCCCTTTCATCACCTGTACACAGACAGCCCATTCACCACCTGTACACACACACAGCCCCTTCACCACCTGTACACAGACACACAGCCCCTTCACCACCTGTATGCACAAACAGCCCCCCTTCACATCCTGTATGCACAAACAACCCCCCTTCACCACCTGTACACACACACAGCCCCTTCACCACCTGTACGCACACACAGCCCCTTCACCACCTGAACACACACACAGCCCCTTCACCACCTGTACGCACACACAGCCCCTTCACCACCTGAACACACACACACAGCCCCTTCACCACCTGTGCACACACACAGCCCCTTCACCACCTGTACACACACACAGCCCTTTCACCACCTATATGCACAAACAGCCCCCCTTCACCATCTGTACATACAAAGCCCCTTCACCACCTGTACACACACAACCCCTTCACCACCCGTACGCACAGTCGCACACACAGCGCTTTCACCATCTGTACACACACACAGCCCTTTCATCACCTGTACACACACAGCCCCTTCACTGCCTGTACACACACACAGCCCCTTCACCACCTGTATGCACAAACAGCCCCCCTTCACCACCTGTACACACACACAGCCCCTTCACCACCTGTACACACACACACAGCCCCTTCACCATCTGTACACACACACAGCGCCTTCACCATCTGTACACACAAAAAGCCCCCCTTCACCATCTGTACACACAAAAAGCCCACCTTCACCACCTTTACACACACACACACAACCCCCCTTCACCACCTGTACACACACACAGCCTAAGCCCCCCATCATCACCTGTACGCACACACAGCCCCTTCACCACCTGTATGCACACACAGCCCTTTCATCACCTGCACACACACAGCCCCTTCACCACCTGTGCACACACAGCCCCTTCACCACCTGTGCACACACACAGCCCCTTCACCACCTGTGCACACACACACAGCCCCTTCACCACCTGTGCACACACACAGCCCCTTCACCATCTGTACACACACACACAGCCCCTTCACCACCTGTACACACACACACACACACACACACACAGCCCTTTCACCACCTATATGCACAAACAGCCCCCCTTCACCATCTGTACACACACAGTCCCTTCACCACCTGTACACACACAACCCCTTCACCACCTGTACGCACACACAGTGCCTTCACCATCTGTACACACACACAGCCCCTTCACCATCTGTGCACACACACAGCCCCTTCACCACCTGTACACACACACACAGCCCCTTCACCATCTGTACACACACACAGCGCCTTCACCATCTGTGCATACACACACAGCCCCTTCACCACCTGTACACACACAGCCCTTTCACCACCTATATGCACAAACAGCCCACCTTCACCATCTGTACACACACAGCCCTTTCACCACCTATATGCACAAACAGCCCACCTTCACCATCTGTACACACACAGCCCCTTCACCACCTGTACACACACAGCCCCTTCACCACCTGTACACACACAACCCCTTCACCACCTGTACGCACACACAGCGCCTTCACCATCTACACAAACAGCCCCCCTTCACCATCTGTACGCACACACAGCCCCTTCACCATTTGTACACCCCCACAGCCCCCCATCACCACCTGTACACACACACAGCCCCTTCACAACCTGTATGCACAAACAGCCCCCCTTCACCATCTGTACACACAAAAAGCCCCCCTTCACCATCTGTACACACAAAAAGCCCACCTTCACCACCTTTACACACACAGCCCCCCTTCACCACCTGTACACACACACACAGCCTAAGCCCCCCATCATCACCTGTACGCACACACAGCCCTTTCATCACCTGCACACACACAGCCCCTTCACCACCTGTGCACACACAGCCCCTTCACCACCTGTGCACACACACAGCCCCTTCACCACCTGTGCACACACACACAGCCCCTTCACCACCTGTGCACACACACAGCCCCTTCACCATCTGTACACACACACACAGCCCCTTCACCACCTGTACACACACACACACACAGCCCTTTCACCACCTATATGCACAAACAGCCCCCCTTCACCATCTGTACGCACACACAGCCCCTTCACCATTTGTACACCCCCACAGCCCCCCATCACCACCTGTACACACACACACAGCCCCTTCACAACCTGTATGCACAAACAGCCCCCCTTCACCATCTGTACACACAAAAAGTCCCCCTTCACCATCTGTACACACAAAAAGCCCACCTTCACCACCTTTACACACACAGCCCCCCTTCACCACCTGTACACACACAGCCTAAGCCCCCCATCATCACCTGTACGCACACACAGCCCCTTCACCACCTGTATGCACACACAGCCCTTTCATCACCTGCACACACAGCCCCTTCACCACCTGTATGCAAAAACAGCCCCCCTTCACCACCTGTACACACACACAGTCTGAGCCCCCCTTCACCATCACACAGCCCTAGTTCACCATCTTTACAAAGTTACAAAGACATAGAGGCGTCAACAGACCGCAAAGAGCGAGCGCTCAATTTAAATAGCCGGCCCCTTTTCCTGAACGACCGTTCGCAAATAGCATCTGGCTCTGAATCAGGCCCACAGTGCCTCAAATGCCGGGTAAAAGCAGTGTTTTTCGCGTTTTTCTCTGTGAAAGTGGTACAGTATGACTCATGCGTTTTACTAATGACCCTTCACTAATGTTTCTCATTTCTATCAAGCTTATTCTGTATTTTGTGTTCTAAACGCAAATGTAAAGCACTTTGAGTCCTATTGAGAGAAAAGTGACATATAAATAACATTATTAGCATTATATCTGCGACCTTGCTGACCTAGGTATCAGCGAATACCAAACCAAGGGTATCTGAACGGCCTTGGAACAGAGGGCCTGATTCAGAGCCGGACGCTCCGACCAGAGCGCTCTCTCTGAATCAGGGCCCTCCTACATGAAAATGGAGCGGCCTCTTGGACGCTCGCACAGCTGTGGTTGACCACCCACAGCTATAGCGAGCGTCCATGATGATGGTCGCGATGGTCAAGACCATCGCGACCATCAGGCTTGCGACGGAGACCCTGCGGTAGGGTCTCGCTGCCGCAAGCCCTGGAGTGATTTTGGCTCTATCAGAGCCAAAATCACTCCCACTGACATCACTACTGATGTCAGTGGGGCCGGCTTCAGACGGTAGGCGTTCCCATGGGAACGCCTCCGTCTGGCAGCCACGCCCCCGGCACGCCCACCAAAGGGGGCGTGTTGTCAATCAACATCGACAGCACGCCCCCTTTGGTGCGAGACACGGAGCGACGGCTATCCCGTCGCTAGCCGGGTCTCGCGCATGCGCACGACGGAGCTCCCTCCGTCGTGCGCATGCGCAGTAGGGCACCATCGACCCGCTTACGAGCGTCCTTCGCTCGCGAGCGGGTCTGAATGACCCCCAGAATTGCATTAACCTGGTGGTTGGAGAGATCTGGGGATAGATGGTTACTGCTAGCACGTGGTACTGGGCCCATAACCTGTTAGCAGAGTGTAAGGTGACAGCAGATAGTAGTAGCAGAGTGTATTGTCACATATATGCGTAGCGGATTGTGGACCTGATTCAGACCCGCATGCTAGATGCGATCGCTCGCACCCAGCGTATGCAAATTCGGCTAAGTGATGGCATGGCAGGCGCTCGCTTGGAAAGGCATAAGCATGCCTACATTGTTTTGGCGAGCGATCACTTTGTCTCTATAGACGCCCTTTAGCTTATGTAGAGACGCCCACTAGCGCACGTCATCTCCAGGAAGTGTATTAAAACATTCGTACATCGAGGACAATCGGAAGCGATCGCAGCACTTGTGGCTGTTAATTATGCACGCCTCTGAAACGGCGTTGAAACACCCAGGCACGCCTGCATTCGCACCTCCTGTCCCTGTTACCACCCACAAATGGCCTCTCCTGTCACTCATTACACTGGGCTGTCTTTGCTGGGTGAGCGAGCGGATTCCGATAACTCTGAGTAGTTTGCGCACGTGCAGAATGAAGCGTACGCATGCGCGGTCTCTTACCATCGGCCACAAACGAGCGAGTGGCTGCTTGCGAGCGGCTCTGAATGAGCTCCTGTGTTTGGTACAGTAGACCTCCAGAGATGGAGTTAAAGCCAGGTAAACTGGTACTGGCCAGTATGCTTATGGTATAGTTTGTGTTATGCAGGTGTTGGTGCTGGTGGCGGTTAGTCTGCATGTGGTACAGCTTAACCAGTTCTTAGATTTAGAAGAGAAATTAACATAAAACACAAGGATATCACAGGTGGTAGGCAATCTGTGCTTGAGCAGCCTGGAGCTTAGGGTAATGCTGGTCATTGTAGTGCATAGGTTGTGAGCTGGGCGAATGCACGAGCAGATGATAGCCACAAAGTCCCTCTGTGTATCGTGGTGGTATAGTGCACTTACAGATATTGGGCCTTATTCAGCAAGAATTGCAATTTCAAAGCTGCCCGCAGGCAGTTTTGTAATTGCGATCCTTGCAATAATACAATTGCAGCAGGAGGTGTATGAAAACCCCTGCTGCATTTGCGATCACAGCACTGCGACACACATGGCCCCCATAGCCGCACACACACGGCCCCCATAGCCGCACACACACGGCCCCCATAGCCGCACACAAACGGCCCCCAAAGCCGCACAAAAACACGGCCCCCATAGCCGCACACATACACGGCCCCCATAACCGCACACACGGCCCCCATAGCCGCACACACACGGCCCCCATAGCCGCACACAAACGGCCCCCAAAGCCGCACAAAAACACGGCCCCCATAGCCGCACACATACACGGCCCCCATAACCGCACACACGGCCCCCATAGCCGCACACACACGGCCCCCATAGCCGCACACACACACGGCCCCCATAGCCGCACACACACGGCCCCCATAGCCGCACACAAACGGCCCCCAAAGCCGCACAAAAACACGGCCCCCATAGCCGCACATACACGGCCCCCATAGCCGCACACACAGCCCCCATAGCCGCACACACATGGCCCCCATAGCCGCACACAAACATGGCGCCCAAAGCCGCACACACACGGCCCCCACAGCCGCACAAACACACGGCCCCCATAGCCGCACACACACGGCCCCCATAGCCGTACACACACGGCCCCCATAGCCGCACACACACATGGCCCCCATAGCTGCACACACACAGCCCCCATAGCCGAAAACACACACGGCCCCCATAGCCACACACACGGCCCCCATAGCCGCACACACATGGCCCCCATAGCTGTACACACACAGCCCCCATAGCCGAAAACACACGCGGCCCCCATAGCCTCAGACTTACTGACACAAACACTACCCAGTGACACAGGCACACTTACCTACACAGACACTCCTTTCTGGCATGGCCACCCCTCACTGACAGATAAAACTTACTAATAATAATAACACTTACTGACACACACACCTATTGACACAGATACCAAATACTGAAGATTCTCCTTACTGACACTACTTTAACGGTACGTTATTATACCGTACATACATACAGACAAACACCCCTTACTGACACAGATACAACTTACTAACACATATAACCCTTACGGACACACACATAAAACTTATTGACACACACACACTTACTAACAGAGACACCACATACTGATTGATACCCCTTACTGACATACACAGTTACTGACACCAGCTACTGACACACTCACACTTACTGTCAGAGACTTATGCATTTATTATGCAGGCACACAGCACAAGAAGAGACACAACCTCACCCCGCGCAGCTCCCTCCATCTCTCCCGGACTATAGCAGGTCGGTGCTAACCTCTCCTCGTAGGCAGCAGTCTTCTCCTCTTTCCCTCTCTGATTGCTAAGGTGTTGGGGCTCCTAGAGCAGGTCCTTGCACACAGCACGAGCAGCATAATGTTAGCAACAGGTGGGTGCAGGGCCATCTGGGGCAGACTGAAGCCAGGAAGCCACACACCCCCTTCAGTGCACTGCAGACTACAGTGCAGAGTGCAGACACTGGGGGAGTGTGCGGCGCTCTGTGTTCCTCTGGGAACGGTTTACAGAGGCTATCTCTGAAGAGGATTTCCGACTATATGCTATCTAGTTTTAGCTGGACCCCTTGGGACCCGCTGGGCCCTAGGTGGCCGCTTATGTTTCCTTGCGGAAAATCCGCCACTGGGCAGGGGCGCTGTTTGGGCCTGTCACTTTTCCTGTTTACTGTCATTCTCACTTATAGCTTCCTCCTCTTCCCCAGCATCTCCTGGCCTCCCCTTTCTCTTCCCCATGAGGCCATGGCCCTTTCTCAGGTCAGTGGCGTAACTTCATCAGAGGTGCCCGGAGGCAAGATAAATGTTGGTGCCCCCCCCAAACTAAAATGTACGACCCCCCAGCACCTATGCCAGCCCCAGCTGCCGCCGCCCCCCTTATGCAGTTCCTTTTATATAATGCCCCTATGTAGTGCTCCCCAGTAATGGTCCCCGTATGCAGTACATCCAGTAGTGAGCCCCCGGTAATTGCCCCCAGTAGTGAGGCCCCTGTAGTTGCCCCCAGTAGTGAGCCCCCAGTAGTGAGACCCCTCTAGTTGTCCCCTGTAGTGAGCCCCCTGTAGTTACCCCTGTAGTGAGCCCCCTGTAGTTACCCCTGTAGTGAGCGCCCTGTAGTTGCCCCCAGTAGTGAGCACCCTGTAGTTGCCCCCAGTAGTGAGGCCCTAGTAGTTGCCACAGTAGTGAGCACCCTGTAGTTGCCCCCAGTAGTGAGCACCCTGTAGTTGCCCCCAGTAGTGAGGCCCCTGTAGTTACCCCCAGTAGTGAGGCCCCTGTAGTTGCCCCAGTAGTGAGCCCCTGTAGTTGCCCCCAGTAGTGAGCCCCTGTAGTTACCCCTAGTAGTGAGACCCCTGTAGTTACCCCCAGTAGTGAGGCCCCTGTAGTTACCCCCAGGGGTGAGGCCCCTGTAGTTGCCCCCAGTAGTGATGGCCCCCACCGCGCGCACTCACACAAAACAAACAAACACCTTTATCCCGCTCCTGTGCTGCTGCCGTCCATCCCCGGCGTCTGCTCCTCGGCACTATGGGAGTGACGTCATTACATCACTCCCATAGTGCTCTGCGGGACCCGGAAGACGGAGCTCACTCCTGAGCTCCGTCCCCGGTGTCCGCTCCTCGGCACTATGGGAGTGATGTTATGACGTCACTCCCATAGTACACTGCGGGATTGTCCCCGGGATCAGCGGCGCTCCTTCTCCATGCAGCTCCCGGGGACAATGGAGCCAGGTGCCCCCTTCAGGGCTGACGCCCGGCGGCAAATGACTCCATTGTCTCCGGGAGTTCCGCCACTGTCTCAGGTGCACTATTTTAGGTCCCTATTTAAAAAAATGGGGGTGGCGGGGGCTCCAATGCTCTCTCTGGCACAGGGCACCAAAAAGTCTAGTTACGGCTCTGTCACAAGGATTTGTCTTCTGAAACAAATCAGACTCTCAAATAACTTATGCTCCCAGGAGATCTGTCTTTACATTGCTGATGACAAAGTTCTAATGTGTTTGTTGCAATGGGAGAAAGGAATATAAAAGCAATGTACTGTATGTAATACAGATTGCATGAAGGTGCAAATACCAATAAATAAAACCTCAAAGTGCCACAATTCTAAAACACTTTCCTTGTATTATGTTTATGTCAGCATAATCCCCCATCCGTCCATGTCCTGTGCAACATAGGCAAAGACCGTTCAAGCGAGGAGGCGGCCTGTAGTCATTCCCCTTGTGCCCCCCTTTCCCTCTCACCAGCGCATTAGCATGTGCCAGGGTCTACTCCAGGAAAATGATGCCGGCTCCCATCTCCCAATCATTCCTGCAGCACTTATCAGAGAGGTAAGCTTAGTCTATGGGCACAGGGTGTGTGGTGCACTCCCCCCCCAATGCAGATAACCTCATTCTACCAGATCCTGTAACATGTATATAATATATATATATATATATATATATATATATATATATATATATGTATATATATATTATATATATATGGCTCTTCTCAATAACATCAGCTTACAAAGGCAAAGCATGAAGTATCTTACACACAGATCACAAGGAACAATCTGTTTATGTGCTGCTGGCACAGACTGATGATGGTACATCCTTTGTAACTTGGCATTAGGGAGAAGTCTCCCACCTCTGGTTATAGCAGTAATTGTCAGTGACTCATTGTGTTCATGTTGTGCTCTTGTACCATAAAGAATTGTTCAGAATTCTACATAGTAGAGCAAGAGATTCAGGGAAAGAAAGAACCATTTGTGCTTGTAATACTATAACTGACTCTACTGCAACCTATTCAAAGTGAAATAGGGACTGTGACTCCTTCTCCTTGGCTGCTACTCCTTGCTTGCAACTCCCTCTCCTTGCCTGCGGCTACCCCTCCTTGCCTGTGACTCCCTCTCCTTGGCTGCTACTCCGTGCCTGCAGCTCCCTCACTTTGTCTGCGGCTCCCTCTCCTTGGCTGCTATTCCTTGAACGCTGCTACCTCTCCTTGGCTGCTACTCCTTACATGCGGCTCCCTCTCTTTGACTGTGGCACACTCTCCTTCGCTGCTACTCCGAGTCCTTACATGCAGCTCCCTCTCCTTGCCTGTGGCATCCCTCTCCTTGGCTACGACTCTCTCTAATGGCTGCGGCTCCCTCTCCTTGGCTGCTACTCCTTGCCTGCGGCTCCCTCTCCTTGCCTGCGGCTACTCGTCCTTGCCTGTGGCTCTCTCTCCTTGCCTGCGGCTCCCTCTCCTTGCCTGCGGCTCCCCCTCCTTGCCTGCGGCTCTCCTTGCCTGCGGCTCCCTCTCCTTGTCTGCGGGTCTCTCTCCTTGCCTGTGGCTCCCCCTCCTTGCCTGTGGGTCTCTCTGCTTGCCTGCGGCTCCCCCTCCTTGCCTGCGGCTCCCCCTCCTTGCCTGCGGCTCCCTCTCCTTGCCTGCGGCTCTCTCCTTGCCTGCGGCTCCCTCTCCTTGCCTGCGGTTCTCTGTCTATGCCTGCGGCTCCCTCTCCTTGCCTGTGGCTCCCCCTCCTTGCCTGTGGCTCCCCCTCCTTGCCTGCTTCTCCTTGCCTGCGGCTCCCTCTCATTGGCTGCAGCTCCCTCTCCTTGCTTGTGACTCCCTCTCCTTGGTTGCTATTGCTTGCATGTGGCTCCCTCTCATTGCCTGTGACTCCTTCTCCTTGGCTGCTGCTACTTACATGCGGCTCCCTCTCCTTGCCTGTGGCATCCCTCTCCTTGGCTGCGACTCCCTCTCATTGGCTGAGGGTCCCTCTCCTTGGCTGCTACTCCTTGCCTGTGGCTCTCTCTCCTTGCCTGCGGCACCCTTCTCCTTGACTGCGACTCCCTCTCATTGCCCGCAGCTCCCTCTCCTTGCCTGTGGCTCCCTCTCCTTGCCTGCAACTCCCTCTCCTTGACTGCGGCTCCCTCTCCTTGCCTGTGGCTCCCTCTTCTTTCCTGCGGCACCCTTCTCCTTGACTGCAACTCCCTCTCATTGCCCGCAGCTCCCTCTCCTTGCCTGTGGCTCCCTCTCCTTGCCTGTGGCTCCCTCTCCTTGCCTGCAACTCACTCTCCTTGCCTGTGGAATCTCTCTCCTTGCCTGCAGCTCCCTCTCCTTGACTGTGGCTTCCCCTCCTTGCCAGTGACTCACTCTCCTTGGCTGCTGCTGCTTGCCTGCGGCTCCCTCTCGTTGCCTGTGGCATCCCTCTCCTTGGCTACGACTCCCTCTCCTTGCCTGCGGCTCCCTCTCCTTGCATGTGACTCCCTCTCCTTGGTTGCTATTCCTTGCATGCGGCTCCCTCTCCTTGCCTTTGGCTCCCTCTCCTTGGCTGCTACTCCTTACATGCGGCTCCCTCTCCTTGCCTGTGGCATCCCTCTTCTTGGCTGTGACTCCCTCTCATTGGCTGCGGGTCCCTCTCCTTGGCTGCTACTCCTTGCCTGCAGCTCTCTCTGCTTGCCTGTGGCTCCCTCTCCTTGCCACTGGCTCCCGTTCCTTGCCTGTGACTCCCTCTCCTTGGCTGCTACTCCTTGCCTTCGGCTCCCTTTCCCTGCCTGTGGCACCCTTCTCCTTGGCTGCGACTCCCTCTCATTGCCCGCATCTCCCTCTCCTTGCCTGTGGAATCCTTCTCCTTGCCTGTGACTCCCTCTCCTTGCCTGCAACTCCCTCTCCTTGCCTGTGGAATCCCTCTCCTTGCCTGTGGCTTCCCCTCCTTGCTAGTGACTCACTCTCCTTGGCTGCTGCTCCTTGCCTGCAGCTCCCTCTCCTTGCCTGTGGCATTCCTCTCCTTGGCTTCGACTCCCTCTCCTTGCCTGCGGCTCCCTTCTCATTGTCGTACCTGCTTGAGATGAGATTGGATTGTGACTGGAATCGTGGTTTCTGTGTCCATTTGTAACATATAGAAAATAACAGTACACAATGCTGGATTGAACAGATAAGCACACAGTTGGTTAATTTGCAATACTCAGCGCAGCAGCTGCAAATATAGCTATATGTTTATGACAACACTTTTCTCTTCCCCATCCTCAACTGGGTGTCTTTATTTGTGTAAAACGAGTGTATACTGCATTATAAAATAACTTTTAAAACACTGTTGGATCACTTTTAGGTGTTTTGCATAAATGGGTGTGTTTCCGCCGTTGCGTCCAATCGCACGCAGTCATCATTATCAATTTTAGTTTTCGTTGCACTCAATGTAGGCAGACAGTCTGTAAGATTCTAAAGACGCTCTGTTTATTGCTGCTGGTATGGGCCATACAAATCAGTGTTTCCACTTTCAAATTTCAGACTCTCCACCTGTATTTCCTGGTCCAAATCTCAAATTTTGCTGCAAATTTCCCTCTCACAAGTTGCTTAAAACACTGTGGTACATGCATAAAATTATATATTTAACATGAGAGCCACCAAATCTAAGTGGTGCATGTGTGGTACCCTGGGTGTTGTAGTGGGCACAGATAAGTAGGTGTAGACAGGGCCAGATTAACAATGGGGCAGATGGAGCTACAGCTCCAGGCCTCCACATAAAAATAGGTCCATCAGCATGACAGCATGATTACCAGCTGCCTAACTGGCCATACATTTTAAGTATTTAAATAGGTTTTCTTTTGCAATTTTTCTATTTCTATGTAGTTAAGGAGACATTGTGCCTCAGTGTAGGGGGTGTACACACCAAGGTGACTTTGACCACACCCACACAGCACCGATCGCAGCTCTTCCCCTTGCCAGTATAGGCCCTTGAACATTTTAAGCTCCAGGCCCATGTGGACCTTAATCCGGCCCTGGGTGAAGATGGTAACTTACCACTGAGATGGCACCTCCAGTGGATCTTCATTCTCATTCTCCTTTGGCAATGGTTCCACGAGCTTTATCCACCTCTGGCTGTAGCAGAGAGGCAAGCCCCATACACACAGTAGCACAACATATCGTGACAGCCTTGGTAAATATAATAATCAAATGGATTTATTAAAGGGGGTAGGAAGACGTCCCCTCCTCATGAATTTACCCATGGCTGAGGGGCTCACGCAAAAAAAAATGTTTTATTTTTTTTCCTCCGAAATTAGGCCATGTTCCCTAAAAAATACCGGGGCCCAGCCCCACTCTCTACGAGGCGGTGAATAGTTGCATCTGTTCATAGTCTGGAGAGCCTGGGGACAGCTCAACATCTACAGGACTGCCGAGCATGCCCCCAGAGTAATGAAAAGGGGGCATGCATGCAAGGCTAAGTCCCTACCGCAAAGCCATGCCCTCTTTTCGGACAGGCGCACCAATGGCATGCAAAGAGTCCCAAATTGACTACAAAATGTTGGGAGGTATGAGATTTAGCAAAAATCTAAAAACTGTTCAGTATATTACTCTAAATGCACAAAAAGAGCCTAATTCATACTTGTACACAATCACCGATATTCACGCAAGTGAGCGAATATCTGCAGACTGCGCATGTGTAGCGATTGCACTGGGCATGATGCTTTCGCGATCGCACTCACACTGGGATTTTTATCGTAGAGTGATTGACAGGGAGGGACCATTTGGGGGAGATAACAGAGTGGCAGTAAAAATGCAGGCATTTTGTGGGCATTTTCAGGGCGTGTATCTGTTGTCATTTGCGATTGTATATGTAGAGCTGCAGTTCTGAAGCCTAAAAATTCCAATTTCAAATGCAATTGCATACAAAACATGAATTAGGCCCAACGTTTTGTCGTTTGAGTACTTTGTTGTTGGATGATAACTGACCTACAGTATAATATGCAGGGGTGCCAATAGGGGGGGCAGGTACTAATTATCTGGGCCCAGGCTTGTTGGAGGGGCCCAGTGGGGGCCTGGGTCCGCCACCACCTCACCTCACTCTTACCTGTCAGCAGAAGCCTCTCTTTCCCATGCCCAGCATATGCTATTGTGTGCTGTGCTGCAGTGGGGACAGGGAGGCTGCTGCCACTGAGCCTGTGCAGAGGGGGGGTGGTCACAGTGATTGTGCCCTTCCTCATAGATTTACACCTGGCTGAGGGGCTCATCAAAAAAATATTTTCTTCTTTTATTTCTCCTGCGACTAGGCCATTCCCCCCAAAGAGTACCGAGTCCCAGCCCCGCACTCTATGGGTCTGATAACATGCATGTATTTGTAATCTATAATTGGTAATAGCAATAAGCTTAGCACCTAATGCTGTTCCTTCCTGATTTCAGAGAGCTATAGCTTTGGATTTCCATTGATAAGGGACAATAAACACAGTTCCACTTGTAATATATCCCAATTATCTTCAGCAGTGCACAGTAGCAATAATTCAGTCTCAAAGTGCTCTATAACTCCGCTTAGTATTCACACAAAATAGCTGCTGCTCTTCACAGTGACAAACTTAGGCATTGTTGCTCTGGTAGCTCAAACAAGAACAATATCATGCTGTTTACTCTAACATTCTATTGATAATTCTCAGTATCTCTCGTACACTCTTGCAATAGCTCTGTAACAGTTCTCAATGGTTCTTAAACAGTTCTCCATAGCTCCTAAGCAATTCTCAGTAGCGTTGCAGCTCAGTAGGGATGTCTCCCTTTTACAGCTGACAACGCTTTGCCCAGTCTCTTGCCTCTCACTGCAATTCTGCAGCAGCTCACCCTACTCTGCAGTCCAATCTTCAGCTTCCTATAGTACAATGTCCTTTGGCTCCTGTCAGAGCCAGGGGTATCACACATGCACTGTCCAATTTCATCCTAGTCTCCTCCCTGAACCCTATCCCATTCACAGCGACCAACCCATCCCCCACCGGTCTCCTCCCTTTTAACTTAGATTACTCCTCCCCCTCCCCGTTCTGATCCATCCTGCTGTGACAGCATGGGACAAGCTTACAGAGAGCAAAGTAGTAAGACTTAAAAACCTGCTGGGGACGGCAGCCATTCCGTTTATTATTATTAAAATTAAAAAGTAAAAAAACTAATATGCTAATGCAATTGCAGCGCCGAACCTGCACGCGGCCACTGTGCAAAGATATGCAAATGTTGCAGACGCCGTCCACTGCTGTCATCGCAAATCCATGCAACTGAGTACACATATGCAGCTGCCGTTGCAGATCATTCGATAATTGGCTATCCTATCCTAGCCCTATGGGCACGCAGAATGGGTGCATGAACTGAGATTTTGGAAGCACTTTATTTGCGTATGGGATCACAGTTGTAGACTGAGACACAACCCAAAAATGGTCACGGCACACCTGCGTTTTTACTTTCACTCCCCGTAACCGCCCCCAAAGGGTCCCTGAATGCTCAATCACTTTGCAAAGAAATCCTCCCTGTGAGCGACTGTGATGCATGCGCAGTTGGCCGAAAATCGCTCAACTGCGTAAATATCGGCATTGGGTACATATCTGCGGTGAGCAAAGTCCATCAAAGCTGCGATTTTACACAGATCACAATTGCTACAATATGCTAATGACTAACTCGCCGTCCAGTGCTTAGAGACGCCCCAATGAAAGCATCTCACATCCGCCGCTCGCGCACAATACTGGAAACATTGAAGGCAGATCAGGTGTCGATCAGCCTTCGGAGTAAGGCGAAGCTGTCGCAGCTGCAATGGCATTTCCGTCCACATCTGAATCAGGCTGTATTCCTGGTAGGAAGGGGTAGACGGGGCGACCAAATCAGCATTGGAACTAATTCATCGATGGTGATTAAAGATTGCAAAATCACCATCAATGGCAAAACCATCATTCATCAGAACTAAAACATCAATGGTTCTGATGCTTCATTATTCGATTCCCATCCCAATCTTTTGAGAACATTGTGATTGATAAAGCTTTTGACATTATGGGGGAAATGTAGTAGCCTGCGTCTTGCGGGTATCGGTGAGATCCCGGCGAGTCTGTCTGCGCGCGACTGAAAATGGGGGCGTGGCCTAATGACCATAGGTCATGCCCCCTATGTGACGTTGTTTGGAGGCGTGCCCACCTGGCACGCCTCCAAATAATGTCAGGCTGGGGGGAGCCTCACTAGGTGGGCTTCCCTAGCCCTCTCCCACCACTGAATGTGAATGGATACCGTACGCATGCACGCGATATCCATTCAGACTCCGGGGTCCGGCACCGCTGCACAGCTGCGGCGGTGGGGGTCCCCAACCTCCCGATTTGACCACCCGTGGGCCACTTCGGCTGAAATCGGGATGTTGGGGAGGGGTGCGCCCCCTATGGGTGGAGCCCCTGTTCGACCACACTGGTCGAACACCCCTAGAGCCGGCCCTGGATGCCGGCAAGTTGCAGCCCATTATATATCCCCCTAAATATGTAATAGTGTACGGGTGATATTTCACCACATACTGTACTGCACAGTTGATTTACTCTGCCAGAATATCTGGACTGAAGGAAAACCCCCTTGATTTTCGAGAGAGCATGTAAATTTTTTCCACTGGGGCTCAGACCTGCTTTCAAGATTGGGACGTGCTGTGATGATACAAATTGTCATCAAGTATTGCTCACCTCAATTACCAGTGTCAAACGCAGGGCTGGATTAAGGGGAGCGTGGGCCTGGGGCTGAAAATGATCAAGAACCTATTGTGAGTAATGGAGGAGCTCTGACCAGTGCTTTGTGGATGGTGGCCAGTGCCATGTAGACATTGTATACCCACTACACACGGAATCGGTATGAGATACCGCCGGATGCAAATCCCGACAGTGGCTGCCCGATATGGGTGAAAATCCTGATTGTTCCCAGGTAAGTATTTACTAACCTAACCTCCACCCCCTAACCTTAACCTCCTTAGGGGTGCCTAACCCTAACCTTCCCCCCCAGTGCCTAACCCTAATCCCCCCTCTAAATGCCTAAACTAGGGATGTGCAGGCTCGGTTCTACTCGGTTCCGTTCGGGTGTTTTTATCGAATCTTATTGGGTATCAGCTGTCACGAGTTTTGGATAGCCAATAAGATTCGTTAAAAAAACCCGAACGGAACCGAGTAGAACCGAGCCTGCACATCCCTAGCCTAAACCTAACCCCCCCTTCCCCGCCGCCTTAACCTAAGTCCCCTGGAGGGGTGCCTAACCCTAAGTCCTCCCCGGGGGGTGCCTAACCCTAACCCTCCCTCCCCCTAGCCTAATCCTAACCTCCCGGGGGGGGGTTCCTAACCCTAAGTCTCCCCCGGGAGCCCTAAACCTAACTCTCCCCCCCACGCGGCTGTACGCAGCGGCGCCCGGCATCACTTCGATCGGGATGCCGGGCGCCGGTCTCCCGGCGTCGGTAAAATGACAGGCGTCTACATTTAGACGCCTGTCATTTAACCCTCGCCAGGATAAAACAGTCGGGAAGCCGGCCGTCAGGATTACGTCCGCCGGCTTCCCGAATGCATACCCTACACACTATCAATCCCAATGTCTCCTGAAATACATAATAGTAGAAAAATTGCATCATTGTGTGAGGAAAATAGAAATACAAATTGTTGTGTTTTTTTTTTTTTTCGAAACTCTATTTTATTGATTTTTCATACAACAATCAAAAAGAAAATGATACAGAGAACCGAAACAGTTTGAGCTTATACAGATCACACAGGCAGTACACAATCAGCAGTCTGGAAGCTTCTAAAGCCTGTAATGTTGGACTCGGGCAGTAATATATGAGCAGACATGCGGCCAGTACAGATAAGAAATCAGCTCCCAACTGTCATGTTACAGGCTGTATTTGAAAAATGACAGTTGGGAGCTGATTGGTTGGTTGTTTATCACTCTCCACTTTATCACTTCCCAGAGCTTAGTACATCTGCCCCAATGCGTGATCCAAGCACATAAGCAGGAGTATGAGCAATGTACAAATACATATACAATATAACAAGTAAAAAAATTCAGAGTAAAAGAATAAAGAACAATGCACCATGATGTCCTCGCCACTTGCAAGCGGCTTTTGTTTTCCGTCCGTGCGTGCAGCCGAGTCGCACACGTCCCAACGGTTACCGCACAAAGACGCAGACTGAATCTGCACACAGATCCTTGCAATTTCGATGGGAGTTTCTGGGAGGTAACAGGGGGATGGTTAGACACACACAGGCATGTTGTGGTCAGCGACTGTGTCCAAAGACACAGTTGCACTGACGCTGGCGGCCATGTTCAAACAGAGAAATCGCCTCTGCCATAGTATAGGTGCAATATCCGATAGTGCGTCCGATGGTAGATCTTAATGCGCACAGCCTGCATTCATCAGTCTGCTCCCACTACTGGGCCCGGACAGAGACAGAGAGGGGGGCCCGTGGAGTAATGGGCCAGTGGTGGCTGGGATCCCAGTGCATGCCATCAGTGAGGATCCGCAGAGCCGGGCAGCAGCTGCCTGTCACTGACACTGACTGTAGCTAGCTACATTTGTTGGTGGCAGGCCCCTCCCCCGGACCAGCCACCTTACCATGAGCTCAGAGCAGCCAAGAGCAGTACATGCGTGAGCTGAGCTCCGTTCTTCCCTTCCAGCGGTTCCGCTGCTCTCACTCTTGTCTTTACCCTTGCTGCAACAGACTTCAGTAAGGGCACCACAGAGCACTTAGACAGAGGTAAAGGGGTGGGGGGGGCACAGAACGACGTCACGTTCCACTTCAGCTGACAGTGTTTTCACCAGCAGGTCTTTGCTTGTGTCGGCCGGAAAGAGAGACACCACATTGGCTTTAAACCTAGGATCGAGCACGGTGGCCAAAATGTAGTGGTCTGATTTCAACAGATTGACCACCCTGGAATCCTGGCAAAGCGAATGAAGGGCTTCATCCACAAGTCCCACATGCTGAGCGGAATCGCTCCGTCTTAGCTCCTCCTTCACTTTCTCCAGCTGCTTCTGCAAAAGCCTGATGAGGGGAATGACCTGACTCAAGCTGGCAGTGTCTGAACTGACTTCACATGTGGCAAGTTCGAAGGGCTGGAGAACCTTGCACAACACGGAAATCATTCCCCACTGCGCTTGAGTCAGGTGCATACCCCCTCCTTTGCCTATGTCATAGGTGGATGTATAGGCTTGAATGGCCTTTTGCTGCTCCTCCATCCTCTGAAGCATATAGAGGGTTGAGTTCCACCACATCACAACCTCTTGCTTCAGGTGATGGCGGGGCAAGTTCAAGAGTGTTTGCTGGCGCTCCAGTCTTTGGCACGCAGTCGCTGAATGGCAAAAGTGGCCAGAAATTTTTTGGGCCACCCAAAGCATCTCCTGCATGCCCCTGTCACTTTTCAGAAAATTCTGCACCACCAAGTTTATTGTGTGAGCAAAACATGGGACGTGCTGGAATTTGCCCAGATGTAATGCCCGCACAATATTGGTGGCGTTGTCAGATATCACAAATCCCCTGGAGAGTCTAAGTGGGGTAAGCCACTGGGCGATGATTTCCTTCAGTTTCTCTAAGAGGTTGTCGGCGGTGTGCCTCTTACTGAAACCGGTGATACACAGTGTAGCCTGCCTTGGAACGAGCTGGCGTTTCTGAGCTGCTGCTACTGGTGACGCTGCTGTTGTTGCTGCGTAAGGTGTTACATCTAACCAGTGGCCTGACACAGTCATATAGTCCTTAGTCTGCCCTGTTCCACTTGTCCACATGTCCGTTGTTAAGTGGACATTGGGTACAACCGCATTTTTCAGGACACTGAGGACACTTTTTCTGACGTTTCTGTACAGTCTCGGTATCGCCTGCCTAGTGAAGTGGAATCTAGAAGGGATTTGGAACCGGGGACACACTACCTCCATCAATTGTCTAAATCCCACTGCACTAATGGCGGATACCGGACGCACGTCTAACACCAACATAGCAGTTAAGGCCTCAGTTATACGTTTTGCTTCAGGATGACTGCTGTCGTACTTCATCCTCCTCACTAAGGATTGTTGGAGGGTCAATTGTTTAGTAAAAGTAGTGGTGTTCCTACTTCCTCTCTGGGATGATGAACGACTCCCAGCAGAAACAGCAGCAGTGGCAGCAGTAGGCGTAGCAATGCAGGATCCTCCGGAGGAATCCCGGATATGAGAGTCAGTCATGCCAGTGATATGGCGTGCAGGACTACTTCCGATCCTGGCTAAGGAGGAAATTGACGAGGAGGGAGTTGACGGTGTGGTTTGCAGGTGCTTGGATACAACAGGACAAAGGGATTTAGGTGTTCCTGGACTGCTTACGGTCTTAGCCAAAGTTTCTGAACTTGACAGTAACTTTCTATGAATGCGCTGCAGGTGACGTATAATGGAGGATGTTCCTAGGTGGTTAACGTCCCTACTCCTACTTATTTCACCTTTACATAAGGTACATACAGCAAGACAGTTGTTGTCCGGATTTGGATAGAAATATTGCCAGACCAAAGAAGTGGAATGTTTGGTCTTCTGCCCAGGCATGACCATGATGGGCTTTTTCATCCCACGAACAACAGCTATCTCCCTCGGAGCCTGATTTAAACAAACCACATCACCATCAGAATCCTCCTCGCCAACTTCCTCCTCAGCGCCAACTACACCTGTATCCTCATCCTGTTGTACTTCAACAGTGACATCTTCAATTTGCATATCAGCAAGTGGACTGTGGATGCTCCTTTCAGCCCTTGCAGAGGGCGTGCAAATGGTGGAACGAGCCACCTCTTCCCGTCCAGTGCTGGGAAGGTCAGGCATCGCAACCGCCACCACACTTGGACTCTCCTTGGGGATTTGTGATATCTTCTTAGAACGCACAGTTCTTCGCTGTGCTTTTGCCAGCTTAACTCATTTGATTTTTTTAGCGGGATGAGGGCTTCCATCGTTATATGACGCTGAACCACTAGTCATGAACATAGGGATAGACCTTAGCCGTTCCTTGCCACTCCGTGTCGTAAATGGCATATTGGCAAGTTTATGTTTCTCCTCAGATGATTTAAATGTTTTTTTTAAGGTCATTTTCCTGAACTTTGTCATTTGGGATTGTATATGCCCTCTACTATGACATTGGGCATCGTCCTTGGCAGACGACGTTGATGGCATGTTATCGTCTATGTCTTGACTAGTGGCAGCAGCTTCAGCACTAGGAGGAAGTGGTTCTTGATCTTACCCTATTTTATTTTTATCGGAGAAAGTTTGGTCCTCCATTTATGTTATATTGATATATACGTGCGGCTAAGGCGCACACAAACACAGAAAATTATTTTTTATTATTGTTGGAAACTAGTGCACTTTGTGGGTTATACCACCCTTTAAGAAATGAGCCAGCCGGCTCTTTACTTATGGGACACAGGCGCACGCTTGGCGCTGCTCCTTTGTTGATGCACGTGCAGCTACAGTGCACACAATTCGCAAAGACAGAAAAAAAAAGAAGAATTTTTTATTTTTTGTGGAGTGCCCTTTGAGGGTTACACCACCCTTTAACAGACAGACGCACGCTTGGCGCTGCTGCTTTGAGGATGCACGTACAGTGCACACAATTCACAAACACAGAAAAAAAATTTTTTTTGGAGTGCACTTTGGGGGCCAGCTGGCCCTTTACTTATGGGACACAGGCGCACGCTTGGCGCTGCTCCTTTGTTGATGCACGTGCAGCCGCAGTGCACGCAATTCACAAACACAGAAAATTATTTTTTATTTTGTTTGGAGTGCACTTTGGGGGTTACAGCACCCTTTAACAGACGAGCCAGCTGGCCCTTTACTTATGACACAGGCGCACGCTTGGCGCTACTTTGTTGGTGCACATGCTGCCACAGTGCACACAATTCACAACACAGAAAATATTTTTTTATTTTGTTTGGAGTGCACTTTGGGGGTTACAGCACCCTTTAATGGACAAGCCAGCCAGCCCTTTACTTATGGGATACAGGCGCACGCTTGGCGCTACTTTGTTGATAACCGTGCGGCCACAGTGCACACAATTCACAAACACAGAAAATAATTTTTTATTTTGTGTGGAGTGCACTTTGGGGGTTACAGCACCCTTTAACGGTCAAGCCAGCCGGCCCTTTACTTATGACACAGGCGCACGCTTGGTGCTACTTTGTTGATGCACGTGCGGCTACTGTGCACACAATTCACAAACACAAAAAAATATATATTTTTATTTTTTTTGAAGTGCACTTTGGGGGTTACAGCACCCTTTAATGGACAAGCCAGCCGGCCCTTTACTTATGGGACACATGCGCACGCTTGGCGCTGCTCCTTTGTTGATGCACGTGCAGCCACAGTGCACACAATTCACAAACACAGAAAATATTTTTTATTTTGTTTGGAGTGCACTTTGAGGGTTACAGCACCCTTTAACGGTCAAGCCAGCCGGCCCTTTACTTATGACACAGGCGCACGCTTGGTGCTACTTTGTTGATGCACGTGCGGATACTGCGCACACAATTCACAAACACAAAAAAAAATATATATATATTTTTTTGGAGTGCACTTTGGGGGTTACAGCACCCTTTAACGGACAAGCCAGCTGGCCCTTTAGTTATGGGACACAGGCGCACGCTTGGCGCTGCTCCTTTGTTGATGCACGTGCAGCCGCAGTGCACGCAATTCACAAACACAGAAAATTATTTTTTATTTTGTTTGGAGTGCACTTTGGGGGTTACACCACCCTTTAACAGACGAGCCAGCTGGCCCTTTACTTATGACACAGGTGCACGCTTGGCGCTACTTTGTTGGTGCACATGCTGCCACAGTGCACACAATTCACAAACACAGAAAATATTTTTTTATTTTGTTTGGAGTGCACTTTGGGAGTTACAGCACCCTTTAACGGACAAGCCAGCCAGCCCTTTACTTATGGGATACAGGCGCACGCTAGGCACTACTTTGTTGATAACCGTGCGGCCACAGTGCACACAATTCACAAACACAGAAAATAATTTTTTATTTTGTGTGGAGTGCACTTTGGGGGTTACAGCACCCTTTAATGGTCAAGCCAGCCGGCCCTTTACTTATGACACAGGCGCACGCTTGGCGCTACTTTGTTGATGCACGTACGGCTACTGCGCACACAATTCACAAACACAAAAAATATATTTTTTTTTGCACTTGGGGAAGCACCCCTGATGGACAGAGCACCCCCTGGACAACACTACAGCACCCCTTTAGGACTGGGACACTGCACAGGACTTTGGAGTGGACACAGCCACAATGGACAACTGACTGCACAACACAGTCCAGCCAGCCCCTATGGACTTTGGAGGAGTGGACACAGCCCCTATGGACAACAGCAGCACAGCACAACACAGCCAGCCCCTATGGACTTTGGAGGAGTGGACACAGCCCCTATGGACAACAGCAGCACAGCACAACACAGCCAGCCCCTATGGACTTTGGAGGAGTGGGCACAGCCCCTATGGACAACAGCAGCACAGCACAACACAGCCAGCCCCTATGGACTTTGGAGTGGACACAGCCCCTATGGACAACAGCAGCACAGCACAACACAGCTAGCCCCTATGGACTTTGGAGGAGTGGACACAGCCCCTATGTACAACAGCAGCGCAGCACAGCACAGCACAGCACAGCACAACACTACACTGCACTACACCCACCCTCCTTCTTCACTGTCCACAGCCGAGTGAGAAAATGGCGCCGACGCGGATACCTTATGTAGAATCCAAAACCCGCAAGACCCGGAAGGCGGGATGATGACATTTTGCCTCGATTTCAGATCCGAGTCAGGCGGGAAAAGTCGAGCCTGACTCGGATTGGCCTCGGATCGGGGGGGCTCGGATTTCAGAAATCCGAACCCGCTCACCCCTAATTACAGCACATATGATTGTTCTTGCAAATTGTGTTTGGTGGTGATGAAAATAGAAATTGTAATAAATATATATATATATATATATATATATATATATATATATTGTCAAAACCAGATAATTGGCGAAGACAGAATCTGTTTGCAATTGGAATCTGCGCAATGCTATCTTGTAAAGGGCGTCAAGACTCCATCTTAGAAATAAAATCTCACAGCACTATTTTGTAAAAAAAAGGTACATAGTCAGCCTTCCTCAAACACAGGCAGACAGTGTTTAACACAAACACTAACTTATTAGCATTTGGAACCCTATACAAAGCCCATCTTCAACCCAAAACAGGCAGAATAAACAGGGAGGCTCCGAAAGCACAGCTAGAAGCCTCCTTCCTGTATGAGGATTAAATTCACTGTATAAACACATTTTGCAATTGCAGTTTAAAAACATCAGAAAAATACATGTGTGCTTGTGTGTGTGTATATGTGTATATATATATATATATATATATATATATATATATATATATATATATATATATGTGTGTGTGTGTGTGTACATGTGGCCCATCATGCATGGACTTATGTGTATAATATCACACACAGACTTATATTTGAAAAGTAGCAAAATTCCCTGCAACTCATACACACAATGTTAAACAGAACACAGTCAGTTTTTTAGTGATCCTTCCCAAAATCATACTGGCATGGCCACACACACACATAGATGCCCTTCCAGCTTAGTGCTGCTCGCTGAGTGCCCCACCGACCCTCAGACGCACAACGCAATTCAGTGCTGTTTTCCCCGCATACATACATTTACAAGCAATGGCCCCGTAATGCAAAAAGGATAATTATTACTTGGTTTAAAGTAAACGCAATGTCAGTATATAAAGAAATGAATGTTTTCTGTAACTATGGCTTAGTAAATGACAATTGGACTGTGTTTGGAAAAGTACTGATCTACTCTGTTTTCACAGCGTTCCGGTGACATCAATATGAAGATCAGAACATGCGGCTATGAAATATGAATGTTAGAGAGAATAACTATTTGAAATGTTGTTTGCCATAGCAGCTAAGATTTGCATGTGGGGGATACAAAAGGAGGTTGGAGACCTTTTGTATCCATTTGGAATTGTCCAATAAATGCCCTGTAACAGATTTCTAACCTTTACCAAAAGATAATAACATGGTGTAGGCTTGTTTACATTTTTGTCCAAAGGACTGGTTATTCCAGTCTAATCAATAGAGATAGCTAACTGGGAACAGTAGTTCAGGTAACCAAAAGGATACTCCCTTTCTGATGACCTCACAGGTAAAAGGGGGCGGGAACATAGCATGCACATCCTGAGAACACACAGCCAGCAGACACACTTGCAGATTTTGGAAGGAAGAGAGAGGTTCGCTCCCTCACAAGACAACGGAAAAATGGGTCTCAGTTCCTCTGGGTTATAGCTAAGTATAAAATGTGCAATATTTAGCCTATTTGGGTGTCTGTAGCTATGTTTGGTGTTAATCTGTTATTAGCTTAGCATGGTGTGTGGTTTGTAGTTTTCTAAGGATATTCATGAGTCTGTGTTAGCATACAGTGGATGATATGTTATCTAATCTGTACTTTTCATCTACACTGTAGGGTACAATAGTCTGTTATCAGCATGCAGGAAAGGGATTGATTATGGAGCTTTTGTAATATTTGTAAATGATTGATGCTGGTTGATTGAGATCCCATGTGTTCTGTGTTAGGGCCTTCCCATGTGTTCTGTGTTAGGGCCTTCCCATGTGTTCTGTGTTAGGGCTTTCCCATGTGTTCTGTGTTAGGGCCTTCCCATGTGTTCTGTGTTAGGGCCTTCCCATGTGTTCTGTGTTAGGGCCTTCCCATGTGCTTGAACAATATCTCTGCTTGGGAGAGATAGGCTTGGTATGTGTTGTATACTCATGAATGTAATCATAGGGTGGTATCAGTTATATATTATGGAAGTTGAATTAATAACAGCTTTGAATGGTCATAAGTAATTGCCGTGTGGGTCAGATAGGTATATTGTCTGCAGTTTATTAGAGATGGCTACTTCCATGTGGGGTGAACAAAGGAAATTATAATTCTACCCAGTTATGGTGTTGTATGGGTCAGATAGGTATATTGTCTTTATTATAATTGTGATCATTGATGGATGGATGATTTACAGAGTTACAACTTAATGTGAGTTTTCAAATTGGAGTTTGCCTAGGGATCATGAGGCTTGCAAACAAAGGAAGAGCATGTGCTTCAGCCCTTCCCCCTCCCCAAGGTCTAGTGGGTACTGGATGAGGTCTGTTGGAGGATGGTATTGTTGTATATTGGAATCAGCTTGTGTTGTACATGTTGGAATATTAAATGGTGCAGTGTTTGCCTGATGTGTTGGCATATGAAATCCAGCTTGCATATTTAATTAACTATGGCATTATGGGAGTTTTCAATGAGGTAGATTCATAATGGAGTTTGTTTGTAGACCATGCGGTTTGGACAATAGGGCAGGAAGCATTCCTAAACCCCCCCCCCTCCCACACAAACACACACACCATCACCAGCCATCTTGAACATGTGCTCCCAGCAGACATTGATATCTCTCTCATTGTATTTTGATGTGTCTCTTTTTCTCTCTCTTTCTCTTTTTCTCTCTCTGTCTCTCTGTCTCATATTGCTTTGATCTTTAATAACCGTTTCATGTATTTTAACTGTACCTTATGACCTAATGTTTGTACAATTTATTTGCGCTCATTATTAGATCATAGCGTTGTAACATCTGTACTTTTACCTGAATAATAATCTTTAGCGCTTTGGACCGCTATTCAACTGTCTCAGTATTCCATTAATGGTATAATCAAACACAGCGCTAATTAGCGACATCTTGTGGTTTCAGAAGGTATAGGCAGGTTTTGTCTTAGAGGTTCTAGGCAGGTGAATCTTAGAGGTTTATAGGCAGGAATGTATTAAAAGGTTTATTGACAAATTCAACAATATATATATATATATATATATATATATATGGATGCTTGTTGCTGTTGGTGGACTGAATTTCCTGTCCAGGGGCTCTTATCGGTTTCTATGTGCCTTGATAGATCCACTATCAGTGAAAGGTGGTTTTATTCTCGTGATTTAATCTGTACTTTTTTAAAAGTGTTGTGTGAGATTCCAGAGAATCCCATTCATTCACCTGGTGTGGCGTAATTCTTTGTGTTAGAAGTTACCCCTGAAGAAGTGCTTATAAGGACGAAACGCATTGGGTACTTATGATGTGGAGTACAGAAATCTAAGGTGGGGGAGATCTACATATTACACCCACAAATAAAGCTGCATTTTCTTAAAATATTATATGAAATATGATGGTATATACCTGGAATTAATTTTTTATATATAAAAAAGATTTTTTTATGTTTTAATAAATTTACATATGTTTTGTATGATTTATTGATTAATTTATTGGGTGTCTTTTTGGTGCAAGGGTTTATTCACAGGGAACTTTGGGTTAAAATTATCGACCTACATCTGAAGTTTCCAATATTGCCTGGGAAGATTTTTTAAATTTGGAAGTCCTTTTCTTCAATCGAAAAGCGGCCACGTGAAGTTCTACTTCCTTAAAGAAAGAAATCAGGATCCGGGCGATATCACTGTGTTTCACCGAATGGGAACTGTTTTGTTCTTCACATGTTATTTACCAAAAGGACATTGTTCTTGTGTTGAAAAAAATTCTATAAATTTAAGATCTCTATTGAGCGCCCCCTATATATATATATATATATATATATACAGTCAGGTGCATAAATATTGGGACATTGACATAATTTTCATATTTTGGCCTCTATTCACCACCACAATGGCTATGAAATGAAACAAACAAGATGTGCTTTAACTGCAGACTTTCAGATTTAATTTGAGGGTAATTACATCCAAATCAGGTGAACGGTGTAGGAATTACAACGGTTTCTATATGTGCCTCCCACTTTTTAAGGGGCCAAAAGAATGGGACTATTAACTCAAAAGCTATTTCATGGACAGGTGTGGGCTATTCCCTCGTTATTTCATTATCAATTAAGCAGGTAAAAGGTCTGGAGTTGATTCTAGGTGTGACATTTGCATTTGGAATCAACCATGTAATACAATACAGCCCCTCAGTACTGAGGTGAGAGTGAAATGTCACACTTAAACCCAGAGATTTGAATAATGGTATAAAATGTGTACATCCTGAAATTGCCCCAAATAAAAATCACCATCTTACTATGAAATACACAAATCCTGCTGCCTCCGTTTTAGCGCCTTCTGCTGTAGTCACACCTGCGACTTTATGCTAATGCTAGTAATAGCTCTTCCCCTGGTGTACAAGCGAGCGTCTGGATGGGATGCCTACCATGTCGTCTTTAGAAGCAACAATCCCGCTTGGTGCATCTTTAGATGCTAATATCGGTCCCACGCAGGGGCGTAGGTAGGGCGCTTCCGGTGAAGCACAAGCTCCGGGGGGTGAAAATGTCAGGGCGGGAGGCGCTGACTTAAGTCTGACTCTAGCAAACTTCAGAGTGTCACCTGAGTAATTCAGGGATGCGATTGGCGCAAAGCCACGCCCACTTGCAGTGACGCAGCTAGCATGGGCTAGTCACGTTACTGCCTCTACACATATCCAGCCCACTGTTGCCAACTCTGAAATAAGAAACAAGCAACTCTTGAGTGAAAAACAAGCCCAAAACAAACCCAACCCAATCCGATAAAGCCCAAAACATAAGCCCAATGTAATATGGTTGTACGGGAGTGGGGGTGATTTAATTAAAACCACAAATGTTATTGTTTATTGTTCATTTTATTAAAATACATATAAATATTTGCAAAGCACGACTTTTCCCTGCTCTACGAATACACTCCACTGTGCGAAGTAAAGCGCAGGGCACTCGGGCCTGATTCGGCATAGAAACGGTATTGCAAAGCCGCACACAAGCAGCTTTGTAATTCTGTCCTTGCTAAAATGCAAATGCAGCAGAAGGTGCCTGAAATCTCCTTGCGGCATCTGCGATCCCAGGCTGTGACCAAGGTTGCAGTCTGGGATCACCATTGCACCCATTGATCGCGATGGTTGCACCTTTGGTCAGGCTGCAGTAGCTGAAGCTGGCCGTGTTCTGTCATCCTGCAAGGCCAGGAAGTCTGCGTCCATGGATGCAGATCCTAGCCTTGCCACTCCCGGAAAACAGGGGCAAAATGCCCCCGTTTCCAGGAACGCAGGTCGTCTCCGCCCCGCAAACTCCTCTGCCTGTCAATCGGGCAAATGCATACAGGTTCCTGTGCGATATAGCAGGACCCATTCTGCACATGCACAGAATGGGTCCTGCGCAGATTCCCAAACAACTAGTGTGCACTGGTGAATCAGGCCCTCTGTGCGCGGTAAAGTACAGGACAAAAGAGTCATTTAAACATACACGTCACAACAAAATAACTGACATATGGGAAAATGTAACTTCTATTCATCGTTTAACCGAGTCATTCTAGTTAACCAAATCTATATAACTACATATACAGAGAGATATACATGCAGACAGGCAGCTAAACATAAAAGGATTGGTGAAAGAGCTATATAACATTTGCTCACCTTAGTAGTGGGACCTGGCTATCAAGCCCAAAAACAAGCTGCCTAAAAAAAATAAGCCCAAAAACAAGCAACAAGCAACCATCCAAAAAAACAAGCAACTGGGGAAAAAAACAAGCCCAAGTCCGCTTGTTATAAGCGGACTTGGCAACTATGATCCAGCCCTCTCCCTACCCTCCCGGAGACTGATGGCTGATGTCACCGGGAGGCGGGGATTAAGTTCTTTGGCAACAGGAGGTGGGAGCTTAACTCTAGGGGTGGGGCTTAAGCCCAGAGCCGCCAGCCCGTTACTGCACACAGGAGCCATGGAATCTGTATGTGCCGCTGCCCACAATAAAAAAAAAAAGAAAGAGAAAGGTGCGTGCTGGCTGCTCCTGCTAAGTATAATTGCTGTGTATATATATATATGTATATATATATATATATATATATATATATACTGTACATATATATGTATTTATATGTATATATATATATATATAAATAAAGGTATGAGTGTATATATATATATATATACTCATACATTTATTATATATATATATATATATATATATATATATATATATGTGTGTGTGTGTATAAATGATGTATATATAAATTATGTGTGTGTATATATACACTGCATATATATATATATATATATGTATGGGAAGCAGTCGGGAAGCCGACGGACTGAATCCCGACCGTCGGCTTCCCAACTGTCTAATCCCGGCAAGGGATTAAATGACAGGCGTCGAAATCTCGACGCCTGTCATTTAACCTACGCTGGGAGCCTGACACCCAGCTTACCGATCGAAGGTAAGCCGGGCGCAATTTCTTAAGGACGGGGGATGTTTCACCCTGAAACGTTGAATCTAAATTTCTGAAGTACCGTGCCCAGATTTACTCACCTATTTTTAGGTGTATTTTACATGTGATATTTATATATATATATATATATATATTCCAGGGGCGTATTTATAATGGATGCAAGGTGTGCGGTGCCCACCCACCGCATACCCTGCACCCAATTTTATATACTTACCGCTCCGCCGGCCCGGAGATGAGAGCATCGATGCAGAAATCACCGGAAAAATGGCCACTTTGGCCATTTTCCCGGTAATTTGCGCATGCGCAGTAGAGATGTCCCGGGAACATGACCCGGGCGCCATGTTCCCAGAGACCTGCGCATGCTCAGTAAATTCTGGCTCAATGCCAGAGTCTACTGCGGGGCCAGAGAGGATGGGACCCGATCAGAGCCCAGGGTTGGACTGGCCAACAGGGGTACAGGGGAAATCCCCGGTGTGCCCCACTGCCTGTGGGCCCACCCTCCTCCTCTAGGTGTCAAGTTCCAGACCTCAAAATATAGATTGTTACTCTACTACATGGTCAGTCACGAGGTGGAGCAGGACCACTGATCAACATTAGAGCTTGGTTCCCTTCAATAGAAACTACACCAAGATTTGTCTAATAGTGAGCTATTAATCTGTGGTGGCTGGCCACACCCCCACTGGTGGAAGACCACTCCCCTTTAGCATGGGCCCCTAGAACTGCATTCCCCCGATGGGCCCTTCTTGTCCCAGTCCGACACTGTCGGAGCCTGCACACGGGCCCCCTCCTCGATGTATTAATTTAGACTACAACACCTCACTATATTCATGTGTTGTATTTATGAATAATACAACAGAACGGGTCTGTCGGAAATTTTGGATTTTTTTCCTTTCAAAAGCTTCCGTACCCCATATGTTGGCCACGCCCCCAATTCATTACTGGTGTGTGAGTGTGTGTCTGTGTGGGAGGTGGTGGGGGGGGGGCAACATTCCCTTGCTCCAGGCACAAAGGCTCCTGGCTACACCTCTGGTCCCACAATTAAAACTTGCGCCTACCCCATGCTAGGTGCGGATTCTCCATCAGAGTACAGCGTCCAATGTGAGCAACTAAGTGTCTGAGGGCCTAATTCACTATGGAGATCGCAAATGCGGTCGCGGCTATGCCCGCAATCTCATATGCTAATCCATTGCGATTGCTATGCCGTCGCAGCACTACATAAGGACGCCCACTTTACCTTACACACATCGGTAATGTTTAGCAAGACTGCGAAACCATCAGTAACACCGAGTACCATCGCAGCCTCACGCACACTTGCACAAGCTCTGACCTTACTCAGGAATTGCTAACCTCATCACATGCTAGGAGGCCTCAGGCTGCGTACGGCATCACAGTGGATAATTTATGCATGCCCCTGCAATGGCGTTCAAAAGCCCTGGCATGCCTGCTTATCGCCGACCCCCCCCGTCACCACCCACAAACAGCACTTCCTGTCAATCACTTTGTGATGGGTCTGCGTAATCACTGTGATCGATGTGGCCGGTACACGCAGTGCGATGCATACACATGCGCAGAATGCAACATTCGGCCAATTGAGTGCGTTATCGCAGTTGCGATCCTTGCTGAATCAGGCCCTGAGTTTGCCTACCAGTTCAGCGACACACCCATAACACGCTCATAAGACGGACCATCTCTGTGTATCTGAATAGCCACCTCCAGTCACCACCCAATACAGTCCTGCGAGCATGCGTCTTAATCGTTATGGTGCCTACACTCCGTGGGATGCATGCGTTGTGCGACTCTTTAGCTACTTAGAAGTAGGGGTGTGCACCGGCCACTTTTCGTGTTTTGTGTTTTGGTTTTGGATCTGGATCTTTCTTCGTGTTTTGGATCTGGATTGGTTTTGCCAAAACCACCCTTCCGTGTTTTGGGTTCTGGGTTTTGTGTTTTGGATCTGTATTTTTTTTTAAAAAAGCATAAAAACAGCTAAAATCACAGAATTTGTAGGTTTTTCTGCTCCTATGCTATTATTAACCTCAATAACCTTAATTTCCACTCATTTCCAGTCTATTCTGAACACCTCACACCTCACAATAGTGTTTTTATGTCCAAAACGTTGCACCGAGGTAGCTGGATGACTATGCTAAGCGACACGAGTGGGCGGCACAAACACGTGACCCATCTAGGCGTGAAACTGCAGTGGCAGACAGGATGGCAGTTTGAAAAACTAGGCCCCAAACTGTACATAATGCAAAGAAAAAAAAGAGGTGCAAGATGGAATTGTCCTTGGGCCCTCCCACCCACCCTTATGTTGTATAAACAGGACATGCACACTTTAACAAACCAATCATTTCAGCGCCAGGGTCTGCCACACAACTGTGGCTGAAATGATTGGTTCGTTTGGGCCCCCACAAAACAAGCTGGCAATTAATGTGTCCCTGCACAAACTGGCTCTATGGAGGCAAGATGTCATCCTCATCCTCCTCATCCACCGATTCCTCACCCTCTTCAGTGTGTACATCCTCATCCTCACAAAGTATTAACTCGTCCCCACTTGAATCCACCACCACAGGTCCCTCTGTACCTTCTGGAGGCTGGTCTCCCTGGAAGAGCTGATAATTCATTTTGATGAACATCATCTTCTCCACATTCTGTGGAAGCAACCTCCTACGCCTTTCGCTGACAAGGTTCCCGGCTGCACTAAACACTCTTTCGGAGTACACACTGGAGGGGGGGCAACTCAGGTAAAATAGAGCCAGTTTGTACAGGGGCCTCCAAATTGCCTCTTTTTCCTGCCAGTACAGGTATGGACTGTCTGCCATGCCTACTTGGATGCTGTCACCGATGTAATCCTCCACCATTCTGTCAATGGTGACAGTATCATATGCAGTGACAGTAGACATGTCAGAAATTGTTGCCAGGTCCTTCAGTCCGGACCAGATGTCCAAACTTGGTCCTGCCTGCCCTGCATCACCGCCAGCGGGTTGCTTAGGATACCTAAGTTTTTTCCTGGCAGCCCCAGTTGCAGGAGAAAATGAAGAAGGAGCCGTTGACGTGTCACGTTCCGCTTCAGCTGACAGTGTGTTCACCAGCAGGTCTTTGCACCTCTGCAGGCTTGTGTCGGCCGGGAAAGAGAGACACCACATAGGCTTTAAACCTAGGATCGAGCACGGTGGCCAAAACGTAGTGGTCTGATTTCAACAGATTGACCACCCTGGAATCCTGGCAAAGCGAATGAAGGGCTTCATCCACAAGTCCCACATGCCGAGCGGAATCGCTCCGTCTTAGCTCCTCCTTCACTTTCTCCAGCTGCTTCTGCAAAAGCCTGATGAGGGGAATGACCTGACTCAAGCTGGCAGTGTCTGAACTGACTTCACGTGTGGCAAGTTCGAAGGGCTGGAGAACCTTGCACAACACGGAAATCATTCTCCACTGCGCTTGAGTCAGGTGCATACCCCCTCCTTTGCCTATGTCATAGGTGGATGTATAGGCTTGTATGGCCTTTTGCTGCTCCTCCATCCTCTGAAGCATATAGAGGGTTGAGTTCCACCGCGTCACAACCTCTTGCTTCAGGTGATGGCGGGGCAGGTTCAAGAGTGTTTGCTGGCGCTCCAGTCTTCGGCACGCAGTCGCTGAATGGCGAAAGTGGCCAGAAATTTTTCGGGCCACCCAAAGCGTCTCCTGCACGCCCCTGTCGCTTTTCAGAAAATTCTGCACCACCAAGTTTATTGTGTGAGCAAAACATGGGACGTGCTGGAATTTGCCCAGATGTAATGCCCGCACAATATTGGTGGCGTTGTCAGATATCACAAATCCCCAGGAGAGTCTAAGTGGGGTAAGCCACTGGGCGATGATTTCCCTCAGTTTCTCTAAGAGGTTGTCGGCGGTGTGCCTCTTACTGAAACCGGTGATACACAGCGTAGCCTGCCTTGTAACGAGCTGGCATTTCTGAGATGCTGCTACTGGTGACGCTGCTGCTGTTGCTGCGTAAGGTGATACATCTACCCAGTGGGCTGCCACAGTCATATAGTCCTTAGTCTGCCCTGTTCCACTTGTCCACATGTCCGTGGTTAAGTGGACATTGTGTACAACGGCATTTTTCAGGACACTGAGGACACTTTTTCTGACGTTTCTGTACAGTCTCGGTATCGCCTGCCTAGTGAAGTGGAATCTAGACGGGATTTGGAACCGGGGACACACTACCTCCATCAATTGTCTAAATCCCACTGCACTAATGGTGGATACCGGACGCACGTCTAACACCAACATAGCAGTCAAGGCCTCAGTTATACGTTTTGCTTCAGGATGACTGCTGTCGTACTTCATCCTCCTCGCTAAGGACTGTTGGAGGGTCAATTGTTTAGTAAAAGTAGTGGTGTTCCTACTTCCTCTCTGGGATGATGAACGACTCCCAGCAGCAGCAACAGCAGCAGCGGCAGCAGTAGGCGTAGCAATGCAGGATCCTCCGGAGGAATCCCGGATAGGAGAGTCAGTCATGCCAGTGACATGGCCTGCAGGACTACTTCCGATCCTAACTAAGGAGGAAATTGACGAGGAGGGAGTTGACGGTGTGGTTTGCAGGCGCTTGGATACAACAGGACAACGGGATTTAGGTGTCCCTGGACTGCTTACGGTCTTAGCCAAAGTTTCTGAACTTGACAGTAACTTTTTATGAACGCGCTGCAGGTGCCGTATAAGGGAGGATGTTCCTAGGTGGTTGACGTCCCTACCCCTACTTATTTCACCTTTACATATGGTACATATGGCAAGACAGTTGTTGTCCGGATTTGGATAGAAATATTGCCAGACCAAAGAGGTGGAATGTTTGGTCTTCTGCCCAGGCATGACCGTGATGGGCTTTTTCATCCCACGGACAACAACTGTCTCCCCCGGAGCCTGATTTAAACAAACCACATCACCATCAGAATCCTCCTCGCCAACTTCCTCCTCAGCGCCAGCTACACCAGTATCCTCATCCTGTTGTACTTCAACAGTGACATCTTCAATTTGCATATCAGCAAGTGGACTGTGGGTGCTCCTTTCAGCACTTGCAGGGGGCGTGCAAATGGTGGAAAGAGCCACCTCTTCCCGTCCAGTGCTGGGAAGGTCAGGCATCGCAACCACCACCACACTTGGACTCTCCTTGGGGATTTGTGATATCTTCTTAGAAAGCACAGTTCTTCGCTGTGCTTTTGCCAGCTTAACTCTTTTGATTTTTTTAGTGGGAGGAGGGCTTCCATCGTCATGTGAAGCTGAACCACTAGTCATGAACATACTAGGGATCGACCTTAGCCGTTCCTTGCCACTCCGTGTTGTAAATGGCATATTGGCAAGTTTACGTTTCTCTTCAGCTGATTTAAATGTCTTTTTCAAGGTCATTTTCCTGAACTTTGCCATTTGGGATTGTATGTGCCCTCTACTATGACATTGGGCATCGGCCTTGGCAGACGACGTTGATGGCATGTTATCGTCTATGTCATGACTAGTGGCAGCAGCTTCAGCACTAGGAGGAAGTGGTTCTTGATCTTTCTCTATTTTATTTTTATCGGAGAAAGTTTGGTCCTCCATTTATGTTATATCGATTAGATATATACGTGCGGCTAAACACAGAAAATAATTTTTTTTTGGGTTTGGACTGGAGTGTACTTTGTGGGTTACAGCACCCTTTAACGGTCAAGCCAGCCGGCCCTTTACTTATGACACAGGCGCACGCTTGGCACTACTTTGTTGATGCACGTGCGGCTACTGCGCACACAATTCACAAACACAGAAAATAATTTTTTTTTGGTTTGGACTGGAGTGTACTTTCGGGGGTTACAGCACCCCTTAACGGTCAAGCCAGCCGGCCCTTTACTTATGACACAGGCGCACGCTTGGCACTACTTTGTTGATGCACGTGCGGCTACTGCGCACACAATTCACAAACACAGAAAATAATTTTTTTTTTGGTTTGGACTGGAGTGTACTTTCGGGGGTTACAGCACCCTTAACGGTCAAGCCAGCCGGCCCTTTACTTATGACACAGGCGCACGCTTGGCACTACTTTGTTGATGCACGTGCGGCTACTGCGCACACAATTCACAAACACAGAAAATAATTTTTTTTTTGGTTTGGACTGGAGTGTACTTTCGGGGGTTACAGCACCCTTAACGGTCAAGCCAGCCGGCCCTTTACTTATGACACAGGCGCACGCTTGGCACTACTTTGTTGATGCACGTGCGGCTACTGCGCACACAATTCACAAACACAGAAAATAATTTTTTTTTTGGTTTGGACTGGAGTGTACTTTCGGGGGTTACAGCACCCTTAACGGTCAAGCCAGCCGGCCCTTTACTTATGACACAGGCGCACGCTTGGCACTACTTTGTTGATGCACGTGCGGCTACTGCGCACACAATTCACAAACACAGATAATAATTTTTTTTTGGTTTGGACTGGAGTGTACTTTCGGGGGTTACAGCACCCTTTAACGGTCAAGCCAGCCGGCCCTTTACTTATGACACAGGCGCACGCTTGGCACTACTTTGTTGATGCACGTGCGGCTACTGCGGACACAATTCACAAACACAGAAAATAATATTTTTTTTGGTTTGGACTGGAGTGTACTTTGGGGGTTACAGCACCCTTTAACGGTCAAGCCAGCCGGCCCTTTACTTATGACACAGGTGCACGCTTGGCACTACTTTGTTGATGCACGTGCGGCTACTGCGCACACAATTCACAAACACAGAAAATAATTTTTTTTTTGGTTTGGACTGGAGTGTACTTTCGGGGGTTACAGCACCCTTAACGGTCAAGCCAGCCGGCCCTTTACTTATGACACAGGCGCACGCTTGGCACTACTTTGTTGATGCACGTGCGGCTACTGCGCACACAATTCACAAACACAGAAAATAATTTTTTTTTGGTTTGGACTGGAGTGTACTTTCGGGGGTTACAGCACCCTTTAACGGTCAAGCCAGCCGGCCCTTTACTTATGACACAGGCGCACGCTTGGCACTACTTTGTTGATGCACGTGCGGCTACTGCGCACACAATTCACAAACACAGAAAATAATTTTTTTTTTGGTTTGGACTGGAGTGTACTTTCGGGGGTTACAGCACCCTTAACGGTCAAGCCAGCCGGCCCTTTACTTATGACACAGGCGCACGCTTGGCACTACTTTGTTGATGCACGTGCGGCTACTGCGCACACAATTCACAAACACAGAAAATAATTTTTTTTTTGGTTTGGACTGGAGTGTACTTTCGGGGGTTACAGCACCCTTAACGGTCAAGCCAGCCGGCCCTTTACTTATGACACAGGCGCACGCTTGGCACTACTTTGTTGATGCACGTGCGGCTACTGCGCACACAATTCACAAACACAGAAAATAATTTTTTTTTGGTTTGGACTGGAGTGTACTTTCGGGGGTTACAGCACCCTTTAACGGTCAAGCCAGCCGGCCCTTTACTTATGACACAGGCGCACGCTTGGCACTACTTTGTTGATGCACGTGCGGCTACTGCGCACACAATTCACAAACACAGAAAATAATTTTTTTTTTGGTTTGGACTGGAGTGTACTTTGGGGGTTACAGCACCCTTTAACGGTCAAGCCAGCCGGCCCTTTACTTATGACACAGGCGCACGCTTGGCACTACTTTGTTGATGCACGTGCGGCTACTGCGCACACAATTCACAAACACAGAAAATAATTTTTTTTTTGGTTTGGACTGGAGTGTACTTTCGGGGGTTACAGCACCCTTAACGGTCAAGCCAGCCGGCCCTTTACTTATGACACAGGCGCACGCTTGGCACTACTTTGTTGATGCACGTGCGGCTACTGCGCACACAATTCACAAACACAGAAAATAATTTTTTTTTGGTTTGGACTGGAGTGTACTTTCGGGGGTTACAGCACCCTTTAACGGTCAAGCCAGCCGGCCCTTTACTTATGACACAGGCGCACGCTTGGCACTACTTTGTTGATGCACGTGCGGCTACTGCGCACACAATTCACAAACACAGAAAATAATTTTTTTTTTGGTTTGGACTGGAGTGTACTTTTGGGGGTTACAGCACCCTTAACGGTCAAGCCAGCCGGCCCTTTACTTATGACACAGGCGCACGCTTGGCACTACTTTGTTGATGCACGTGCGGCTACTGCGCACACAATTCACAAACACAGAAAATAATTTTTTTTTGGTTTGGACTGGAGTGTACTTTCGGGGGTTACAGCACCCTTTAACGGTCAAGCCAGCCGGCCCTTTACTTATGACACAGGCGCACGCTTGGCACTACTTTGTTGATGCACGTGCGGCTACTGCGCACACAATTCACAAACACAGAAAATAATTTTTTTTTTGGTTTGGACTGGAGTGTACTTTGGGGGTTACAGCACCCTTTAACGGTCAAGCCAGCCGGCCCTTTACTTATGACACAGGCGCACGCTTGGCACTACTTTGTCGATGCACGTGCGGCTACTGCGCACACAATTCACAAACACAGAAAATAATTTTTTTTTGGTTTGGACTGGAGTGTACTTTCGGGGGTTACAGCACCCTTAACGGTCAAGCCAGCCGGCCCTTTACTTATGACACAGGTGCACGCTTGGCACTACTTTGTTGATGCACGTGCGGCTACTGCGCACACAATTCACAAACACAGAAAATAATTTTTTTTTTGGTTTGGACTGGAGTGTACTTTCGGGGGTTACAGCACCCTTAACGGTCAAGCCAGCCGGCCCTTTACTTATGACACAGGCGCACGCTTGGCACTACTTTGTTGATGCACGTGCGGCTACTGCGCACACAATTCACAAACACAGAAAATATTTTTTTTTTGGTTTGGACTGGAGTGTACTTTCGGGGGTTACAGCACCCTTAACGGTCAAGCCAGCCGGCCCTTTACTTATGACACAGGCGCACGCTTGGCACTACTTTGTTGATGCACGTGCGGCTACTGCGCACACAATTCACAAACACAGAAAATAATTTTTTTTTTGGTTTGGACTGGAGTGTACTTTCGGGGGTTACAGCACCCTTAACGGTCAAGCCAGCCGGCCCTTTACTTATGACACAGGTGCACGCTTGGCACTACTTTGTTGATGCACGTGCGGCTACTGCGCACACAATTCACAAACACAGAAAATAATTTTTTTTTTGGTTTGGACTGGAGTGTACTTTCGGGGGTTACAGCACCCTTAACGGTCAAGCCAGTCGGCCCTTTACTTATGACACAGGCGCACGCTTGGCACTACTTTGTTGATGCACGTGCGGCTACTGCGCACACAATTCACAAACACAGAAAATAATTTTTTTTTTGGTTTGGACTGGAGTGTACTTTCGGGGGTTACAGCACCCTTAACAGTCAAGCCAGCCGGCCCTTTACTTATGACACAGGCGCACGCTTGGCACTACTTTGTTGATGCACGTGCGGCTACTGCGCACACAATTCACAAACACAGAAAATTATTTTTTTTTGGTTTGGACTGGAGTGTACTTTCGGGGGTTACAGCACCCTTTAACGGTCAAGCCAGCCGGCCCTTTACTTATGACACAGGCGCACGCTTGGCACTACTTTGTTGATGCACGTGCGGCTACTGCGCACACAATTCACAAACACAGAAAATATATTATTTTTTTAGCACTTGGGGGGAGCACCCCTGATGGACAGAGCACCCCCTGGACAACACTACAGCACTCCTTTAGGACTGGGACACTGCACAGGACTTTGGAGTGGACACAGCCCCTATGGAGAACTGACTGCACAACACAGTCCAGCCAGCCCCTATGGACTTTGAAGTAGTGGACACAGCCCCTATTAACAACAGCAGCACAGCACAACACAGCCAGCCCCTATGGACTTTGAAGTAGTGGACAACAGCAGCACTACACTACACTACACTACACTACACAGCCCTAACTCCCACCCTCCCTCTTCACTGTCCACAGCCGAGTGAGAAAATGGCGCCGACGCGGGTACCTTATATAGGATCCAAAACCCGCGAGACTCGGAAGGCGGGATGATGACGTTTTGCCTCGATTTCAGATCCGAGTCAGGCGGGAAAAGTCGAGCCTGACTCGGATCGGACTCGGATCGGGGGGGCTCGGGGGGGTTCGGATTTCAGAAATCCGAACCCGCTCACCCCTACTTAGAAGCATACGCAATTGAAAAACAATTGTGGAAAACATTTATGCAAATTCCTGCATCGTGTGCGAGGATTGAAGAAGAGACAGATCTGCCAGACTCATAATATACATAGTATAGTGTATCTAAAAAAGTCCAGGAATAATAATTTTCACATGTCAATCACTAAGCCGACAACCAAACACATTTATAGTCTCTTCTTATACATATTGTACACGCCCACTCTCACCTTACCACCATGAGTTGTAGGTGTACTGTATAATAAAACATCATTACAACACACTCTCAAACAATCTTCTCCAACCTCTTTGTAACTACGTATTTATCTTCTTCCCTTCACCTGCAGTACACTTGAGAGGCTCGTCTACACCCATTTCACCAGTTTTCTCTTTGAAAACTCCCCCTTATACTCTTTAATCTGACAATATGGTGACATTTTATGCTATATGCTGATATACTGGCTACATGGTGACATTTGATACTATATGCTTATATACCGCCTATATGGTGACATTTGATGTTATAGAGATATAATGGCTATACTGTATGGTGACATTTGATGCTATATGCAGATATACTGGCTACATGGTGACATTTGATGCTATATGGAGATATACTGGGTATATGGTGACATTTGCTGCTATATGGACATATACTGGCTTATGGTGACATTTGATAATATATATGCTTATATACCGCCTATATGGTGACATTTGATGTTATAGAGATATAATGGCTATACTGTATGGTGACATTTGATGCTATATGCAGATATACTGGCTACATGGTGACATTTGATGCTATATGGAGATATACTGGGTATATGGTAACATTTGCTGCTATATGGACATATACTGGCTATATGGTGACATTTGATACTATATGCTTATATACCGCCTATATGGTGACATTTGATGTTATAGAGATATAATGGCTATACTGTATGGTGACATTTGATGCTATATGCAGATATACTGGCTACATGGTAACATTTGATGCTATATGGAGATATACTGGGTATATGGTGACATTTGATACTATGGACCTCATTCAGAGTCGGTCGAAGCGGCCGCACGGTGGTACGCCACCGATGTTCGCTATACTGCGCATGCGTAAAGTTCGCAATGCGTGTGTGCAAAGCCGCTACGATCAGAAATTTCTCTCTCCTTGAACACAGCCAGGTCGGTAGTTTGAGTGACAGATTGAGGCGTTTGTGGGTGGTAACAGGGGAAGGTGCTTGGAAACGGGGGAGTGGAGATAAGAACGCAGGCGTGCCTAATTATGCGAACAGCGTTTTATGGGAGTGCATACGGTTTATGGGAGTGCATAATTAACAAAGTAGCGTCATGGCACATGTGACATGGGAGGTTTTTACACTGAAATGATCGTAGAGCTTAGGAGAGGGTATGGTCAACCTTAAGCTCTACGACCAGTTCCGATGGTTCCTGATGGAATCGATTAATCCTTATATGCCCGAAGATGACGTGCAATGCGTACGAGAAGGGGGCATATTTTTTTGTCTTCTGGCCGCTTCCTCCCCTTGGTCGGCCAGCTACTGATCCGTACTTAGGGACACAACTTGCGAGGGGATCGTTTGCATATCCGGCCCCTTTTCCCGTATGACCGTGCGGCCGCTTCGACCGACTCTGAATGAGGTCCTATATGCTTATATACCGGCTATATGGTGACATTTGATGTTATATGGAGATATTGGGCCTGATTCAGACCCACTCGCGAGCGGCTGTCCGCTCGCAAGTGGGTCGATGTTCTGGACTGAGCATGCGCACGACGGAGGGAGCTCCGTCGTGCGCATGAGCCAGACGCGACGAGCGAAGGAAAGTCCTTTGCTCGTTGTGTCTGATCAAAGGGGGCGTGCTGTCGATGTTGATTGACAGCACGCCCCCTTTGGTAGGCGTGCCTCCCTGACGGGGGCGTTCCCACGGGAACGCCTCCCGTCAGAAGCCGGCCCACTGACATCACTAGTGATGTCAGTGGGAGTGATTTTGGCTCTGATAGAGCCAAAATCACTCCGGAGCTTGCGGTTGAAAACCTCAACCGCAGGCTCCGGCTCGCAGTTTCGATGGTAGCGATGGTCAAGACCATCGCGGCCATCAAACTGCACGCTCGTATAGCCTGTGGGTGGTGACCCACAGCTATACGAGCGTCCAGGAGGACGCTCCATTTTCATAGAGGCCAGCCCTCATTCAGAGCGTGCGCTCTGCTCAGAGCGTATGGCTCTGAATGAGGGCCATAATTGCTAAATGGTGACATTTGATGTTATATGCTGATATACTGGTTATAGGTGACATTTGATGCTATATATGCTGATATACTGGCTATATGGTGACATTTGATGCTATATGGAGATATAATGGCTATATGGTGACATTTGATGCTATATGCTGATATACTGGCTACATGGTGACATTTGATGCTATATGCTGATATACTGGCTACATGGTGACATTTGATGCTATATGCTGATATACTGACTACATGGTGACATTTGATGTTATATATGGAGATATACTGGGTATATGGTGACATTTGATGCTATATGGAGATATACTGGCTATATGGTGACATTTGATGCTTTATGGAAATATACTAGCTATATGGTGACATTTGATACTATGGCCCTCATTCAGAGGCGGTCGGAGGATGCAAGCGGTCGCTCAGAAACTGGGTGGCCGCTTGCATCCTGACCAGCCACCTCTGTTTCGGTCATTAGGCTGTGGGTTTACACCCACAGCTCTAACGACCGCTAGGGTGATGGTCGCGATTGTCATAGACCATCGCGACCATCGGGGCTTAGGATGAGACCCTAGGGTAGGGTCTCACTTGTCGTAAGCCCCGGAGAGCTTCTGGCTCTTTCAGAGTCGGAAACTCTCCACTGACATCACTAGTGATGTCAGTGGGGCCTCCCCCAAACGGCAGGCGTTCCCATGGGAACGCCTCCGTTAGGGCTGCTACCCACCCGGCCCGCCTTCCAAACGGGGCGAGCTGTCAATCAACATTGACAGCTCGCCCCCTTTGGAAAGAGACCCGCTACGACCGGCGCTGTCGGTCGTAGCGGGTCTCACGCATGCGCACGAAGGAGCCGGCTCCCTTGTGCACATGCGTACTAGACAAACATCGAGGCAGCCGTGCGGTCGTAGACCGTACGGCCGCCTCTGAATGAAGCCCTATATGCTTATATACCGGCCAAATGGTGACATTTGATGTTATAGAGATATAATGGCTATATGGTGACATTTGATGCTATATGCTGATATCCTGGCTATATGGTGACATTTCATGCTATATGGAGACATAATGGCTATATGGTGACATTTAATGCTATATGCTGATATACTGGCTATAGGTGACATTTGATGCAATATATGCTGATATACTGGCTATATGGTGACATTTGATGTTATATGGAGATATAATGGTTATACTGTATGGTGACATTTGATGCTATATGGTGACATTTGATGCAATATGGAGATATAATGGCTATATGGTGACATTTGATGCTATATGCTGATATACTGGCTATATGGTGACATTTGATGCTGTATGGAGATATAAGGGCTATATGGTGACATTTTATGCTATTAATGTGTAAATTATCAGAGATGTTGGAACAGTAAAATATGCAGACTCTTAATCCAGGTAAGAAAGCTGATATATAGGGTCATTCAGACCCACTCGCGAGCGGCAGTACGCTCGCAAGTGGGTCGATGTTCCCCACTGCGCATGCGCACGACGGAGGGAGCTCCGTCGTGCGCATGCGCGAGACCCGGCGAGCGACGGGCTTCCCATCGCTCCGGGTCTCGCCACCAAAGGGGGCGTGCTGTCGATGTTGATTGACAGCACGCCCCCTTTGGTGGGCGTGCCGGGGGCGTGCCTGCCAGACGGAGGCGTCTGAAGCCGGCCCCACTGACATCACTAGTGATGTCAGTGGGAGTGATTTTGGCTCTGATAGAGCCAAAATCACTCCAGGGTTTGTGGCTGGGAAACCCGACCGCAGGGTTTCCTTCGCAAGTCCGATGGTCGTGATGGTCAAGACCAGCGCGACCATCTTGTTGGACGCTCGTATATGCTGTGGGTGGTGACCCACAGCTATACGAGCGTCCAGGAGGACGCTCCATTTTAATGGAGGAGGGCCCTGATTCAGAGCGAGCGCTCTGGTCAGAGCGTCCGGCTCTGAATCAGGGCCATAGACTGTAGTGTAAACACAATCTTTTATCAACACAAATATCCTCCTCCTATACCCAAATTCCCTGGGCATAGATTACTTTTGAACACCTAATGGTGGGCACACACAATACAGATATATCTGCAGATACAGGTCGTTCATACACACTGAAAGGCCATCATCTGTGTCTGGCCGCAGGTGTTCCTCCCCCCTCCCCGCAGTTGCCGCTGTGTGTGAACGGGTGGTCTGCAGTCTGCCCATACACACTTGCTGATGGACAGATATGTCTGCAGACATATCTGTCCAACGGCTGTGCAGCACAGTCAATGCAATATATCTGTGAACGATGACGTTGATCAATTGATCGTTCAATATATCTGTCAGTGTACTCACTCCTAATACCAGGTAATATACCCGGCCGCGCCCCACTATGCCGCATCACGCCCCTCCGCAATGCCGACCTTGCTTCCCCTTCCCCATTCAAAAAGTCTTAAACAATCATTATGGTGGCGTGCGCCACCAGGAGGGTCACTGTGCTCCCCTCAGCCAAGTGCAGATCAGGGGGAGGGGGAGGGAAGAAGTGTGATCCTTCCGCCCTCCACTGCACATTAAGTAATGGCAGAGGAGACTGCTCCACCACTGCGCCCAGCAGCACCAGCCTCCCTGGACCCAACGCAGCCCAGCACACAGGAGGGGTCTGCGTAGCCTCTGCAAACACATTTCCCATCGCAATTGCTAGTTCGCGCACGCGCACTGCAATGCATAAGCATGCGCAATGCGAATTAATCGACCAATTGCGTGCATCTTTGTTACTTGCTGAATCAGGCCCGGTGTATGACTTTGGGGATAAATAGAGTTTGAGGCTGCACCGATTCTTTTGCTGTCCCTCAGGCCATCAGCGGATACAACCCTACAAGTTATATTTCCTGTACATTTTCCTTTACATTTGGAATTGCTATAAATGTATTGTCTATATTGTTACTGTAATTTTTTTATTATTATTATTATTGTAACTATGCATTTTAGTATTTTTGTAAGAAGCTATTGATAGCTTTGGCTACCCTAAAACTATAGTTATTGCAAGACTAATTAACTGAGTAATACATTGTGCCACAGAGACTGCTTTGAGGACCTATGGCCCTAATACAACAGGTTGTGGCAAACGACTGGGTGACATAGATACTCACTGTAAAAAAAATTACATATTTTTTTAACTACTGTAAATGATCTAGGGGCCTATTCATCATTACTTAAAATTTGATGGAGGTAACTAGGTTTAGAACTCCCATGGAGTTCTACCTAATTACCGGAGGATTCATCACTCCTCCTCTCCATAAGTATCTATTCCGTAAAGCTGTCATTTTTGCAATGACAGCTTTTCGGGAAATAGATACTTTTCCCTCTCTACACTAACTTACCGCAGCTATAATCAGTGCTGCGCATGCGATGTTACGTTCACAAAAGCAGCACATGCGCTGCACTGCCTACAGCTGCGGTAATTCTGTGTCCCCCCCAACTCCACCATCCCCCCTCCGCTCACCTCTCTGTCCGCTACAGCCGCCTCCAGATCCTGCTGCGGCTCGGACACTGTGTTCTCCCGTCAGAACACAGTAAAGTTTACAAAAAAAAACCCTCTTTTTTTTTTCTAAACTTTACTGTGTTCTGACGGGAGAACATAGGGCCTGATTCAGACCCGGATGCTAAGCTGCGAATGCATGCTATGGGTGATTGACGCATGTCTGCACATGCGTATGTGACAATATGCGCATGCGCGACCCACTCGCTGCGTTCAGGAATCGTACGCTCGTAGTACACAGACTGGATGCTACTTTGAGTGACAGATAGTGTTGTTTGTGGGTGGTAACAGGGGAAGGTGCTTGTGAACGGGGGAGTGGATGTGCGAATGCAGGCATGTCTGGGTGCCAAAACGGCGTTTAATGGCTATCCATAATTAGCATGGAAGCGTCATTGTACATGTCATCTGGTTGTATTTCAGCCTGCAGTGATCGCAGTGCTTGCGTCGGGGTAGGGTCTACCTCATGGGCTGCGAGTAGGTCCGTTGGCTCTCGATGTTACCGATTAATCATACACTTCCTGGGGATGACGTGTGCTAAGAAAGAAAAATGGGCGTCATTACACCGACGAGCGTTCACTCTGCCTTCGCTCTCTAAGACATAGAGGGTGTCCTTTAGCCTGGCTGTGCGATCGCGGAATTTGCATATCCGCCCCCTGAGAGCGCAGCTTAGCGTCCGGGTCTGAATCGCCCCCACAGTGTCAGAGCAGCAGCCAGAGCCAGAGGAGGGACCAGGGAGCGCCGGAGGGAGCTGATGAGGACCTGCTCACGCTGACAGCAAATAAGTGTAACCCGCTATACGCCACCTGAGAGTGTAGCCACCGCCGGCTACCCGACTCTCTAATCCCGGCGTGGTAGTACTAATGACAGGCGTCGATAACTCAACTCCTGTCATTATCCATACGCCGGAAGACTGATGCCTGGCTTAACGAACGAAGGTAAACAGTGCGCCCGGCGCGGACAGCCGCAGGGGAAGAGGGTTAGGATAGGGGCTCCCGGGGGGGGGGACTCAGGGTTAGGCACCTCCCCGGGAGACTTAGGTTTAGGTTACGGGGAAGGGGGGGTTAGGTTTAGGCACTTAGGGGGCGGGGGTTAGGGTTAGGCACTTGGAGAGGTTAGGGTTAGGCACCCCTAAGGGAGGGTTAGGGTTAGGGGGTAGAATTAGGTTAGCGATACTTACCGTTTGACGATCTGGATTTTCACGCTTGTCGGGCTGCCGCTGTCGGCTGTGGCCGGCGGTAATACCTACTACACCCCTCTTGTGCTTGTCTACTGATACAGCTACTAAGATTCCTGTGCTGTATGCTCTGGTCCAGTCTTCTGATATAGCTGCTACATTTCCTGATTCAGTTCTTACTACTACCATCCCTGATTCTAATTCCTGGAAGAACCTACCCAGGACTCTGGTCCAACTCACGGCCCGGAATCCGTATTCCTGTTTCTAGTCTGGCTTACAGGTGCTCAGCATTCATTCCTTGCTGAGTTAGAGGCATTCTATATTGCAGGATCTGCAGTGCTTTTTCCCTTCATGTTTACTTCTCTGTTGGCTGACATCTGGTGGAATAACATTTGGTACATTGCTCCGGTGTTCAGATAATCCTCATACAGTCCGGTCTACATAATGATTAGGGCCGTAGAGAGCTGTGTGGGACCCAGGCCCGGCAACAGAGGACACCTGTACCGGGCACCGAGGACCAGACGGGCACAAAACGGGGCCTCGAATGGTGGACTTTGTTCCATAGCGGCCACCCAGGCCCAGCTCCAAGTCCTTTGTAGCCTGGCTGAGGCAGTGCTGGGCTCTTCCAGGTGGCTCAGCTATGGCCCGGGCCTGACCTTTAAGTGAGAAATGTGACGTCATAGGTCACATTTCCGCATGTCAGGCAGGCTGCGCCGCTGCATTGTTGAGGGGATAAGGGATGTTAGAGGAATAGGGGCTGGAACAGGGTAAGATGATGGGTACTGGGGATGGAAGAAGGTGAAGGGGCAGAGGAAGGTGATGGCGGCTGGGGATAGAAGGTGACACGGGCTGGGGGCAGAGGAAGGTGATGGGGTTGGGAGCAGAGAAAGGTGATGGGTCCTGGGGGCAGAAGATGACATGGGCTGGGGCAGAGGAAAGTGATGGGGGTTGGGGATAGAGGAAGATGAAGGGGCAGAGGAAGGTGATGGGGGCTGGGTGTAGAAGGTGACATGGGCTGGGGCAGAGGAAGGTGATGGGGGCTGGGGACAGAGGAAGGTGATGGGGGCTGGGGATAGAGGAAGATGAAGGGGCAGAGGAAAGTGATAGGGGCTGTGTGTAGAAGGTGACATGGACTGGGGGTAGAGGAAAGTGATGGGGCTGGGGATAGAGGAAGGTGAAGGTGCAGAGGAAGGTGATGGGTGCTGGGTGTAGAAGGTGACATGGATTGGGGGCAGAGGAAAGTGATGGGGGCAGGGGACAGAGGAATATGAAGGGGCAGAGGAAGGTGATGGGGGCTGGGTGTAGAAGGTGACATGGACTGGGGGTAGAGGAAAGTGATGGGGGCTGGGGATAGAGGAAGGTGAAGGTGCAGAGGAAGGTGATGGGTGCTGGGTGTAGAAGGTGACATGGATTGGGGGCAGAGGAAAGTGATGGGGGCAGGGGACAGAGGAAGATGAAGGGGCAGAGGAAGGTGATGGGGGCTGGGGATAGAGAAAGATGAAGGGGCAGAGGAAGGTGATGGGGGCTGGGTGTAGAAGGTGACATGGACTGGAGGCAGAGGAAGGTGATGGGGGCTGGGGACAGAGAAAGGTGAAGGGGCAGAGGAAGATTATGGGGCAGGGGAAGGTGATAGGGGCTGGGGGCAGAGAAAGGTGATGGGGCTAGAGACAGAGGAAGGTGATGGGGCTGGGACAGAAGGTGATAGGGGCTGGGGGCAGAGAAAGGTGATGGGGGCTGGGGATGGATGAAGGTGATGAGGCTGGGGATTGAGGAAGGTGAGGGGGCTGGGGACGGAGGAAGGTGATGGGGGCTGGGGACGGATGATGGTGATGGGAGGCTGAATTTTAGGAAAGTGATGAGTACTGAGGATGACTGGCTGCAGACACCATCCCTCCTACCCCTGAGGCATACACAGCACTGTGATCAAGAAGAGACGGCAGACCAGAACTACAGCCTGCATCATCAGTGACAGAGAGACAGTGTGGTAAGTCATAGTGTATATTTACTTTATGTAAAGGCTGGCATATCTTTCAGTTAATATTATCATGCTTCACATATCACACATGCAGGGGAGGGATGTGCGGGGATCAGGGGTGGTGGTGAGGAGGTGGGGTCCCCAGAGACATCAGTGTACCGAGCCCTGAGATTTATGTTGCCGGCCCTGGCAGGACCCTGATACTGTCGGGGGCATAGTAAAATGTAAGAATGCATGTTCATACCTCTTTAAAAAAAATAGCATGTGCTGCGCCGCACAGCCAGATGAGACTGCTGCTGCTGATCAGCGGCAGCAGCCTCCCTGGTCCCAACACAACCCAGCACACAGCAGATTGTGCTGGGCTGGGGAGACACATTCTGCTCTCGCTGGCAGGTAAGGGCGGGGGACAGGTAGCAGACTTGGGGCCTGATTCGGACCAGTTCGCAAGCAGCCCCTGCTCATACGCGGGCGATGTTATGCATTTGCGCATGCGTCGCAGTGCGCGTGCTTGAACTAGTTTGAGCAATCAGGAAGCGCTCACTCATCCAACAAAGACAGCCCACTGTAATGAGTGACAGGAGAGGCCGTTTGTGGGTGGTAACAGGGGCAGGGCAGTAGTAACGGGGGAGTGGAAGTGCAAACGTAGGCGTGCCTGAGTGTTTCAGAGGCGTGCATAATTAACAGGCAGCACCATATTACACGTCACCTGGTTGAGTTTTACACAGAACTGCTTGCAGTGCTTGCGGTAGGGTACAGTCAACCACAAGCGCTGCAGTCTGATCCGATGGTTCCCTATGTACCAATGTTTTAATACACTTCCTGAAGATGACGTGCTCTAGTGGGCAGCTAAAGACAGGCTGGTGGGCACCTATAAACACAAAGTGATCGCTCGCCAAGACATAGTGGGTGTGCTTATACCTTTCCGTGCAATCGCCTGCCTTGACGTCACTTAGCTGAATTTCCATACGCTGGGAGCAAGCGGCTGCATCTAGCGAGCGGGTCTGAATCAGGCCCTTGGTCCCCTGCCAGGCCCCTTCATCAAGCCCAGTCCTAGGAAATTAGTAGCCCACCCCATCCCCCTGTCTGTGCACCCCTGATCGTGATCACTTTCTATACTCACCTCATGCTACCAACATACACTAGAGTGTTAGGTACTGTGCTAGACTTGCCTTGGGGTCTCTTGCCGGAAACACTGAGGGACTCTGTTGTTGGATTCACCTGGACTCTGTGCTATTATCCTGTGACTCTCTACTAGAGATGTGCACCGACCCTCGTGTTTTGGTTTTGGTTTTGGATCTGGATCTCCGCTGGTTTTGGATCTGGATTGGTTTTGCCAAAACCTCACCTCCGTGTTTTGTTTTTGGTTTTGGATCTGGATTTTTTCTTAAAAAATAAAAAAAACAGCTAAAATCACATAAAATTGGCCTTTCTTTGTTCCTACAGTATTAATAACCTCAAGAACATTTATTTCCACTCGTTTCCAGTCAATTTTGACCACCTCACAGCTCACAAGAGGACCAGGAAGAGTGCTTTCCAAAAATAAATAAACAATTGACTTAAATAATGCTTTGCAAATCTTCTAAAGGCATTTCCCAACCTGTAGAGGGACATAAAAAAAAACATAGTCAGTTAGTGGCCTTCAAACTGCCGTTGTTCCCACTGTCCACTTAACCATATGAGATATATTGTGAACAAGTGGAACAGAGCAGCAAATGCAACATTTCAGACCTAAGGTTTAAGTATTATGTTGTGTCTTTCTTGAGTGCCATACCTGCTTGCTGGGAGATGATTTTTTTCATCCCTGAAGGGGACCAGGAAGCGTGCTTTCCAAAATTAAATAGACAATTGACTTAAATAATCCTTTGCAAACTTTCTGTTCTGTAACGGAATTTTCCGATCTGTACAGGGACATTAAAAAAACAGAGTTAGTTAGTGGCCTTCAAATTGCCATTGTTCCCACTGTCCACTTGTTCTTAGATATGTGAATGTTACACATGTGGAAGGCCAAAAATTGGGTGGACCACACATGGCTGATTGATCAACCATGGCGACTGAATTAGTGTCATAAGGAAGAGGAGGCTTTTTAACTGTGTGTCATGTTATGAGTTGGCCATATGGGGTCTGTTGCTGTTAAGGGATCAGGCTGGTTATCAGTGGACACATTAGTTGTTGTTATTCTGGGTTGCCATCTCCTGAAAGGTGTTTATTTTACCAACAGACATTGACTACCTACCTATCAGCTCAGGCATAGACACTTCCTGAGGAACAGAGCTCTTTTCTCTGGAGGGAAGCCAATTAGATGGAAGCCGCTGTACTTCCAACATCTGAAGCTCTTATCTCTCCACATCATCTATGATAGAAGAAAAAAAATGTCATTGGGGACATCTAGCTCCTCTTTCTGTACCCTGCTTACCCTTTTTGGACAGGAAGTCCAGCATGGATGGTTTGAAAGAAGAAGGCCTAGCAACAGATGGGGATGGTCAGTATCAAGACCTGGCCCCCCAGTGGGTGTAGTCTGGGAGGTATTGGTTGGCATGCAGGCAGCGGAATAACAAAGGCCTCCATGTTGTCTGTGCTTACTATTCCGTATTTCAGTTTGCGATTCAGGTATGAATAAAGTGGGCTACAGAACACAGTGACAGAATCACTGGATGTCTTAGTACATTCAGGCCAAATACGATCCATGAATTCCGGACAGATTAATCCTTTGTTTGTAATAATCTTTGGTAATTCCTGGCAAAGGTGGGTGTTATAGCCAGACACTTTGAAGGCTGTAACTTTGAACTGCTTTATAGAAAACATGTGAATGAAACCTTTCCACACTGCAGAACATGATGGAGAAATCCCTTGAAGTTCAGCACCTAGAGCATTTTTTTTCATGTTCTCTGAGCCCTCTCCTCACTGTGAAGAAAGATTCTCCACACTGTAGTCTTCCATTGTGACTTTTTAATTTTGATTTCAATGTTGTCCACTGGCTGAGATCCATCTCATCTGAGGGTTGGGTTTTCCCCATGCAAATGAGACAATTCACATCGAGAAGGTGACTTTTATGTTTAGCCATGGTGTCAGTCTCTCTTTTGGTAGAATTAGGCTTTAGATTTTTGCAAATATAGGCTTTAGTTTTTTAGAGCATATAATTTTATAGGCTGTTAGGATAACATTTCTGCTATGTTTAAAATTAAAAAAAAACTCTTGCAACCCAATAACTTAAAAAAAGGTTTTCATTGCAATAGTCATGCAGCCCCTTGACAGACAGCAGCACAGCACCCCTGCGCAGCTATGCCAATGACGGGTGTGGCTGACATGCACAAAAAAAAAAAAGTTTATTTATTAGTTTGGGCAGCAGCCCCTCGATAGATAGGAGCACAGCACCCCTGTGCAGCTACGCCGATGACAGTGATAGCCAGGTGTAAAATTGATAATAAATTAATTAAAAAACAATTCATTGGGTGCAGCCCCTGACTGCTAAATTGATCATAAATTAATTTAAAAACAATTCAATGGGTGCAGCCCCTGGCTGTTAAATTGATCATAAATGAATGTAAAAACAATTCATTGGGTGCAGCCCCTGGCTGTTAAATTGATCATAAATTAATTTAAAAACAATTAATTGGTTCCTAGACCAACCATAATATTAATTTAAAATGTCAGGCAGCAATGCCCCAACCAGCACATAATGGAAAGGAAAAAGGTGCAAGATGGAATAGTCCTTGGGCCCTACCACCCACCACTATGTTGTATACGAAACAGGACAGTTTAACAAACCAATCATTTCAGTGACAAGGACTGCCAATGATTGTTGAAATGGCTGAAATGATTGTTTTGTTTTCAACCCCCATAAAACAAGCTGATCTCATACACAAACTGGCTTTACATTACAAGTTGTCCTCATCCTCATCATCCCCATCAGTGTGTACATCCTCTCCTTCACACAATATAAATTCGTCCCCGCTGGAATCCACCATAGGCGCCTCTGTAATTTTTTTATGTAATTGTTGGTAGAGGTCTTACTCGTGGAATTTGTAATTCATTTTAATGAACATCATCTTTTCCACATTTTGAGGAAGTAACCTCCTACGCCGATCACTGAAAACTCTTTCGGAGTAAGATGGTGGGCAACTTAAGTAATGCAAAGCCAGTTTGTGTATGGGACTCCAAATTGCCTATTTTTCCTGCCAGTACTGAAAGGGACTGTCTGACATGTCTATTAGGATGTTATCTCTGAAAAAGTCCTCCACCATTCTGTGAATGGAGACCATATTACACATAGTCACGGTAGAAGACATGTCACTAGTAGGCAGTTCTCTCAGACCCGACCAGATGTCATCTTTTGGTGACTGATCTGCATGACCAGCAGGCATTCTGTAAGGAAAAATGTAGTTTCTTCCTGGCAGCTGTTGAAACTGAAGGAGGAGATGAAGGCCTTTCACATGCGGCAGCAGCTGACAATTTTTTGACCAACAGCTCTTTGCATAGTTTTAGATTTTGGTCTGTTGGAAAAAAACTCACAAGGTAGGACTTAAACCTAGGATCCAGAATGGTAGCCAAAATATATTTTTCAGATTTCAATAGATTGACGACTCTTGGAACCTGGTGAAGTGAATCAAGGGTTTGAACCACCAGTCCGACATACTTTGCGCAATCGCTCCGTTTCAGCTACTCCTTCACTTCACTCCTTCAGCTGTTTTTGCAAAAGTCTGATGAGGGGAATGACCTGACTCAAGCTGGCAGTGTCTGAACTAACTTCACATGTGGCAAATTCAAAGGGTTTGAGAACCTTGCACAACACGGAAATTATTCTCCATTGCAATTGGGTAAGGTGCATTCCCCCTCCACGGCCTATGTCATAGTCCGTTGTATAGGCTTCGATGGCCTTTTGCTGTTCCTCCATCCGCTGAAGTATATAGAGGGTAGAATTCCACCGAGTTACTACCTCTTGCTTCAGCTGATGGAAGGGCAAATTTAACTGTAACTGCTGCTCATGAAATCTTCGACAAGCGGTCGCCAAATGTCTAAAATGTCCAGATATTTTGCAGGCCACCTGAGAGCATCTCCTGCACGACTGCGTCACTTTTTAAAAAACGTTGCACCACCAAATTAATTGTGTAAGCAAAACATGGGACGTGTTGGAATTCGCCCAGATGTAATGCTCTCACAATATTGGTGGCATTGTCCGAAAGCACAAATCCCAAGGAGAGTCCAAGTGGGGTAAGCCATTTAGCAATGATTTCCCTGAGTTTTTCTAAGAGGTTCTAAGTGGTATGCCTCTAAGTGAAACCAGTTATACAAAGAGTAGCCTGCCTCTGTATCAGCTGTCTTTTGGGAGATGTTGCTGCTGCTGCTGCTGTTGTAGGCAATACACCTACCCAGTGGGCTGTCACAGTCATGTAATTCTTAGTGTCCCAGTTGTCCACATATCAGGGGTCAAGTGGACAGTGGGTACAACAGCATTTCTGAGGACATTAATAAGGTTTTTTTTATGTCTTTGTACAGATTTGGAATTGCTCTTCTAGCGAAGTGGAATCTAGAAGGGATCTGGTAGCGAGGACCAGGACCTGAATTAACTGTTGAAAACCCACTGCAGTAATGGCGGATACTGGACGCAATTCTAATACCAGCATAGCTGTTATGGCGTCAATAATACGCTGTGCAACTGTATGATAGCTGTCATACTTGTTTGCCCTTGCAAATGATTGCTTAACAGTTAATTGTTTTTTGGAGGATATGGTACAAGTAGTCTTCCTTATGGTCCCCTTCTGGGATGAAGATCCACTGACAGCAACAGCAGCAACAGGCGTAGTCATCAAGGATCCTTCCGAGGAATCACGGATAGGAGAGGAGTCAATCATGCTTCGAATACCAACATTGGATGCAGCAGGACTACTTCCGATGACGAATGAGGATGTTGATGATGCAGGTGTTGGTGTTGGAGATCGAAGGCTCTTGGATCTCACAGAGAGGGAGCAGGTAGGTGACACTGGACTTGTTACGTTTTGAGTTTTGGAACTTGGTGACGTACACTTTGATATTTGATGAATGCGCACCAAGTGACGTAACAAGGAGGAGGTTCCTAGGTGGTTTAGGTCCCTCCCTCTACTCACTCTTGCATGGCAACGGGCACATATGGCTTGACAACTGTTGTCCGGATCGGGATGGAAATAATTCCACACGTGAGAAGTAGATTTTTTTGTCTTTTGTCCCGGCATGACAACAATGGGCTTTGGCTTTTTCAAACCATGGGCAACAGCTGTTGCCTTACTTACACAAAGGACATCCTCGACATCAACATCCTCATCACCAACATCATCATCATCCTTAGCGCCTTCATCCACCAAAATATCCTCATCCTCCAAGTGCAATTCCACAGAAGCATCCTAAATGACTACGTGTGCAAGATGTCGACTGCCCTTCCCCACATTTACAGAGGGCACACAAATGTTGGAACTTGGAGGTTCCACCAGTACACTAGTATTTATGTCGGGCTCACACATGGCAACCACGGACACACTTGCACTCTCCTCGGGATTTGTGATTTCGATTTCTCTTAACAACTTTCACATTTTTAATTGGACCACCACCACTACTACTACAAGCAGAAGGGCTATAAGCAGTCTTCATAAAGAAAGGCCAAGGCCTTATCCTTTCCTTTCCACTGTGTAGTGAATGGCATATTACCAATTTTTTGTTTATCTAAAGTCAAATATCCATTCAATTTTTTTTTTCTTAATTTCAGTAAAACTTGCTTTACCATATCGATGGTGTGACTTAAGCCCTGGGGCATGGGCCTTCCTAGAGGTCAAGGAAGTTGACGGCCTTGCACTGCTGGCGGCAGCTACAACATGTGGTTCTTGGCCTTGCTCTCCTGTCATGTGACAGGCCTCCAGATTTTTTCTGCAGTCTAGAAGCAGTCATAATCACCAATAGTGTAGCCAAGGTGCAGTTACAAAATTCACACACGTGCAGTCGTGCGCACACACAAAAATATTAGAAAAAAAGACAAATGATGATTTTATTTTTTGTCAGCTCCAGAAGAACTTGGCCCCAGAGTTTTTTTGGAGCATGACTGTAGTCGGGGAGCACAAGGTTGCAACTTGCGTTGCTGGCTGGGTATTATGCGTTAATGCGGTTAAGCCTAACACCCACGAGCACACAGAAGAATAAAAATATAAGACACTTGTATTGTTTTTTTTTTGATGGAGCACGACTGGAGTCGCTGTATCTTGTGCGCTAATGTGGTTAAGCCTAACACCCACGCACACACAGAAGAAAAAAATACAAGACACTTGTATTGTTTTTTTTTTGATTGAGCACGACTGCACGACCGGCAGCACTGTCTGGTTCTTGTGCGCTATTGCGGTTAAGCCTAACACCCACGAGCACATACAGAAAAATATAATAAAGACACTTTCATTTTTTTTTTTTGGAGTCCCAAACTTGGGCCCAGAGATGAACACAGCGCAAGCCCAGGACACAGCAGACAGCACCGTGACCAGAATGGATCAGCAGATATCACAGTGATAGTGAGTGACAGCACCGTGACCAGAGACCAGAATGGATCAGCAGTCACCAGCCCAGGACACAGCAGACAGCACCAGCACCTCTCCCAGCCCTACACTACCCACCCTCCCTGTTCAGTCTCCACAGCCGGAGTGAAACGGCGTCTGTCGCGTGGTCCCTATATACTACATTGATCACAGAGATGAAAGCTCGCGAACCGCGAGATTTCCGTCTCTATGGTTTTGCCTCGGTTTCGAGAACCGAGTAAGGCGGAAACCTCCGAGCCTGCTTGGATCCAACTCGGATATGCTAAATTCGGGTGGGTTTGGTTCTCTGGGAACCGAACCCGCTCATCTCTACTCTCTACCTTTACCACCTCTGTCTAATTAAGGAGTGTATTTCTGCATTGTGTTGGGATATTCATTTATCTATCTTATGCTCTGGAAATGACGACCTGCCAGTGATATTCTGCATATATTCTATACATGCTTCCCGACATCCATACATAAGTTGTGTTAATCCATTTTGAATATTGACATTCCGGATTCATCTGTTAGCTGCAGTGTTACATTAATTATACCAATAAATGCTGTCATTTTTACTGTAAACACATCTTGTGATTTCTGCTGCAAACACTTTGAAATGATAAAATGTTTATACATTCACATGAGTCACCGGACCAGTACATCTCACAATCTACTGTAATTCCGCTACCATAGAGACACAAATGTCCCCTTGCACACATACTAAGGCCAATTATCCTACCAGTATAATATATGATGAATACCACATGTCGCAGTGTTTTGAAAGTTTCTGTTACACCAGATTCAGTCACAATCCACTACGGATAAATCCAATTAGGGGCGAGATCCTTGCACCCGTGAGTAAGTGCAGCTCTATGCCACAGCTCATAGGGCTGCGAGCAAAAATGTGCGAGTCCGGGGAGAGATCAGGCCTCGATGGTGTTGAGTTGCCGTGCCGTTGCTGGAGTTTCTATGCTGGAGTTTCCATGCCGTTGCAATGGCAATTTGCCCCCTTCACACTCAATTGGATTGACCTCTATATGTTTCACCTGAGGGTGTGTTCATACATTGATAAATAAATACAGTGTTTCCGCAAGCTGAACTATCTACAGCAGGGGTCAGGGAACTTTTTTACCTTTTACCACAAAATATATTTAGATTCGCCGACATTACCCTCTTGCTTTGAAATGAAGGAAATCATATAGTAGTGTAGTAGTGCCCCCATATAATGCCCCTGTAGTAGTGCCCCCATATAATGCCCCTGTAGTAGTGCCCTCATATAGTGCCCCTGTAGTAGTGCCCCCATATAATGCCCCTGTAGTAGTGCCCCCATATAGTGCCCCTGTAGTAGTGCCCTCATAGTTATGCCCCTGTAGTAGTGCCCCCATATAATGCCCCTCTAGTGCCGATGTACAAAAACTATGGGAGAGACGTCATGACATCTCTCCCATAGTGCGCATGGAGAGAGGCGGAAGCTGGAGTTCAGAACGCCAGCCTCCGGCTAACGCGGCGCTGCAGGGAAGGAGCCGGGCGCCCACTGGTAATAACATCTCAGCGGGCTTCCGGCTTAGAGCCTCCCTGTGGCACAGCCGGGCATGCATATGAATCATTCTATATTATAGAATGATTCATATGCATGTCCGTCCATTACCCCCAGGAATTTTATTTTTACCCCATGTGTGGTAATTTACCCCTGTTCCCTGACCACTGATCTACAGTATATAGCGCAATGTATTACTCTGCTCATAGAGGGTCCATCATACGAAAAATGGCCGGTTAACCATGCAGAAGCTCTAGTTTCCGCATATTTAAGTTACCGGCCCATTCATCATCAGGGGTCTGAATGGGACCACCAGATATTCAGCAAACTCTGAAAACTGAAAGACGGCACTTGTTCTCGTAGCCCCGCTCCTTCCTATGGGAAAGAGTTCCGGTGATGCAAAGAGGCATCCGAGTGAATCCTTCCGTCACCTTCTTACTGGTTCCCTGGCGGCTTTGTGCATGCGTGACCTCAGGTAAGTAAGGTATTAACGTAGCTACTTTTGTAGCTGCGCTACTAATTGTGGGGACAGCTGCTTTTCGGAGCAGCTGTCCCCGCATCAGAGCAATGATGAATTGCTCCGGTGATAAGTACCCCCCACTGCAAGGTAGATGCTTAATAATCGGGGAGGCGATGATGAATAGGCCCCTGATACATACATCAACAAGGAATTTTGGTGGATACTGACATAAACATTTACATTATATAAGGGCTGTTTTATTCTCATTAACTGTATTGTAATATTTGTGCTACACATTGGAAGCATAAAATGCGCTCACTAATGAAGCTACAATTGCCCCATATAAATAAATTATGATAATGATTGGCTTCGCATTTATGATCCACAATTACTATTATTTCACACATTAAACTATCAGCCTCACCATCAATTCAAGAGCACACCATTAATATAGTATATTGTACCATTGTGATGCTAAATGTTTAATTACCAATAAAACCGGGCAAATTGTACACTTGTTTATACCCTACATACATATAAGAACAGCTTCAGAAAAATACTCCCTTCATGAGATGAATAGAAATTATGTGGGGCAATTATCTATATAAATAAGAACAAATACTGTTAATTACAACAATTACAACTTAAACTTACAGAGTTAAAATAATGACAGCTTGATATATGGTAACACAACATAACTGCAAACACAAACTTTTTTTTTCCCTTTCTGATTAAGAGTTAGACCCCGTGGTCCCATTACAAGCAAATAATTTGTCTCCTGCAGAGAAAGATTGGTGCCCTCATATCTGAGGAACAATAATTACTAATAAATGATTGCTCATTGTCCATGATTATTTCACCTTAGTGTGCCAGTTTCATTTAAATTTATTATGAAATGTTATTTTATTTCTCCACTCTTTACATGTGTAAGTGCAGAATAATATGATTGTCAATATAACTCTGGTTGACGGTGATGCAGCATTTGATACTGTAGATCCCCACTTTTTATGTACTGTAACACTAGTATACGGACCTTAGTCTGTCCCTCTCCCACCCCATCCCGGTGCCCCCCCCATTTCCTCCCACCACCGCACTTAGGGCTCAATTCAGACTCGCTCGCAAGATGCGTACTCTCACACCCAGCGTATGCAAATCCGGCACACACCCAGCAAGGCTGGCGATCACACGGCAAGGCATAAGCTCGCCCACTATGGTTTTTTGCATGCGATCGCTTTGTGTATGCAGACGCCCACCAGCCTGTCTTAAGACGCCCACTTGTGCATGTCATGAAAACATTGGTACATCGGGGACCATCGGAAGTGAATGCAGCGCTTGAGGTTGGCCATACCCTACCGCAAGCACTGCGATCACTTCAGTGTGAAATACAACCAGGTGACGTGTACTATGACGCTGCCTATTAATTGTGCATGTCTCTGAAATGGCGTTAAGATGCTCAGGCATGTCTGCGTTCGCATCTCTACTCCCACGTTTTAAAAGGCCAGCCCCTGTCACCACCCACAAATGGCTTCACCTGTCACTCACTCTGCTGGACAGTCTGTGTGTAGCGAGCGAATGCTTCCCGATCTCTCGCACTGGCTCGCGCACACGCATTGAGATGCGTACGCATGCGCAGAATGCGAAAATCAGCCAGCTACGAGCTAACGAATCCTAGCGAGCGGGTCTGAATCAGGCCCTTACCCCGTTCCCAGTGGCAGGCCCTCCTTCTCTCTAGCTAGATCTGTCTAGCAGTTTAAGCCATCGGATGGGTGGTGGGTGCTGGGGCTTCCACTGCGCTTGTAAGTTGAAGGTTGGACAGACCATAGCAGATTATTATATAAATACTTTATTCATCCATGTTATTTGGCACTGTCCTGGTTCAGGTCATATAGTATATAGTGTGTCTAAAACTAGGTATTACCATGTATTTAGGAGCTCCTCAACATAAATGCTGCGACGGAGTCGACCGTATAGGTGACATAGGTCAGTGTAGACTTATAATGACATTTATTCATGAATACAGGGTGATGCATGAAATATAAATGCATACAGTAAAAACATGTGCTGTAGATTCAAAAAGGATGAGAGGTTGTCAAATACTGGTTAATGCAGAAAAACGGTATCTGCTGTAGACATTAGACATATGCAATAGGTGATATATATTTATACTCAATAAAAAAGATTATGGATGAATAAAGACATGAAACATAAAACAAATGTCAGGTCTTGTGGGTTCTGATTACATCAGGAAATGTGACTCCTGTGGTTAAAATAAGCACTATCGTGCAATGTACAAATAAATGGTAATAATTGTACACTTGGTTAGCAAAACAGTACAGGATATCATACCCGGTGGGTGATGGGGAGCCAGCGGGTGTTGGATTGCAGGGTACCGGGTTGCCCTGCAAAGCTCTTTAACGCTTTACCCAAACGGAAGTCATATCATGTAGAAAAAGTCCACAGTCCTTGGAAGTGATTACAGGTGTAGCTACCGACGCGTTTCGAGAAACTGGGCCTCTTCTTCAAGGCTGTAGCTTACCTGTATTGATGGGGGTCTTTTATAGCAGTCTCTGGGTATGAGGTGCACTTGTTAAAGCTTCCTCCTTGCCCCACTTCCGGTTTTGGGCGGAAGTGACATCATCTGTTCTTCAGATCTTCTTTTTGAGGAATCCTGGCATCTTTCTGTGTAGCCCAGGATAGCGATGTATTGATTCCCAGTGAAGTTGTCTTCATTGAAGGCTGTGGATGGTGGTAACCATATCAATGTGAGGTTATGTTCGCCACACCGAAAAATGCTCCATCAGCCATCTTGGTAGAGGATTAAAAAATTTTTTCTTTTTTTTGTTGATGACAGGAAGAGCTCGAGTCGCCATTTTGGGAGAGATTTTCTTGTTGTTGAAAACTTTTAAGCAGCCATACAGTATTACCGTGGTATAATGTCTCCTTTTTGAAAACTGCCATTTTGTATGAATAGAAGAAATTGTTAATGTACGTTATTGTCAGCTTGATTGGTGTTCTGTTTTCCACTTGTAGATTACTTTTCTTGGTATGTGATGCCTCGTGAAAGGAAGGAAGGTGAGATTAGTTAGAGGGTGTTTCAGGTGACATGAAGTGGGGATAGGATATAGGGGTATACAGGATGATCACAGAAACCATTTAATTTCTAAATCTGCCTTTTAAGCCTTTTGGTACAAGAGTTTGTAAATTGAATATACTTTTCATCTCTGTACATGCCAGGTTTCTCTCAACATTTCTATCTCGCCAGGTGGGTTTAATCTGTTTGAGACCTGTGAAATATTGTATGTGATTGGCTGAACATTGAAGGTGTGTACGAAAATGGTCAGACAGATTGAGTCATGACAAGAGGGGTCACTAGGGTTGGTGTCACCCAGTGCTGTAATGCACGGTGACACCCCCCCCCACACCAAAAAAAAATCGGGACCATGTCCAGCAGTCACACTGTGCTCCTCACGGAATGCCAGGCGCACCCGGCAGGTGTGTCGATGCCACGCCCGATATTCTGGGTAGCAATGCTTAAAGTGGTCCTAGAGATGTGGTGGAACAACCCCCCCTCCCCCAGCGATTTATCAATAAAAGGACAGCGTGTGCCTAAGGCGTGTAGCGCAAAAAAGGGGCGTGATCTTGAAAGAAAGGGACATGGTCATACAATACTATCCCCAATTCAAATTACACCACATAGTAGCACAATCTTATCCACATTACACCGACGTAGTGCTAGAGATTCACATTACACCATAAAGTAGTGTCCCTTATTTATGTTCTGACACACAGTAGTGCCCATTTCACACAATGACCACATTATTGACACTTATACACAATGCCCACAGTAGTAGTGCCCCTTATTCAATGCCCCCAGTAATAGTGCCCATTATGCAGTTTCCCCTTTATTAATACCCCTTTATGCAATGCCCCCTGTAGTTGTGCCCAATATGCAATGCTTCCTGTATTAGAACCCATTATGCAATGCCTCCTATATTAAAGCCCATTAAACAATGCTTCCTGTATTAGAGCCCCTGATGCTGTGCCCCCAGTAGCTCCCCTTATGCAGTGCCCCCTATAGTGCCCTTATACAGTGCCCCAGTAGTGCCCTTATACAATACCCCCAGTAGCACCCCTTATACAGTGCCCCCTATAGTGCCCTTATACAGTGCCCCCTATAGTGCCCTTATACAGTACCCCAGTAGTGCCCTTATACAGTATCCCCAGTAGCACCCCTTATACAGTGCCCCCTATTGTGCCATTATACAGTACCCCAGTAGCACCCCTTATACAGTGCCCCCTATAGTGCCCTTATACAGTACCCCCAGGAGCTCCCCTTATGCAGTGCCCCCAGACAGTAGTGCCCCATATGCTGTGCCCTCATACTGTGCCCCTATACAGTACCCCCAGTAGTGCCCCCAGAACACCCCCAGTAATGCCCTTTATGCTGTGCCCCCTCCCCTGTGCAATACTACTTACCTATCTTCAGGATGTCCAGGCTGGCCTCCACCAGGAGGGTTCCGGGCGTGCACCTCCTTCTTCCTCATGCCGCGCGTGTGATGACGTCACCGCGGCCGGCGTCCAGAGCAACACACAGGCACATAGAGATGCTCTGTGCCTGTGTGTGGCTCTGGACGCCGGCCGCGGTGAGAGAACCAAGTGACCCCCGGCGGCGGCGGCGTGCAGGACCTCGGTGGTGCAGAGGAAGGGGGTGTGCTAGCAGCAGGTGCGGCCCGCGGGTCTGCATGCTGCTCTTTTTGGTGTCACCCCCTTGAAGGGTGACACCCGATGCGGGCCGCACCCCCCGCACCCTCCTTCTGACGCCACTGGTCATGACCCCTTTCTTGATATTTCGGAGATGTTCTCCTAACCGAGTTTTGAGAGGTCTTGATGTTCTTCCAATGTATCCTTTTTCGCAAGAACAGACAATCAGGTACACTACGTTGATGGAGTTGCAGGTAATAAAGTCTCTACTTTTTAATTTAGAGCCGTTCATCTCTATTTCTGTGTATTTGATGGTTGTGTCTTTGATTTGTCTACAGGCTATGCACATGCCACAGCGATGGAAGCCTTTTGTCCTGATTGGGTTATGGGGTTTTGCATCCAATGCACTTCTGACAAGATGATTTTTTAGGTTGAGTGCTTTCCTATAGGTGAACTGGGGTTTAGTGGGAATTAAGGTCTTCAAGACAGGATCTTCTTGTAAAAGATGCCAATGGGGAGGTCGTGGGAACGCAGGCGTGCCAGTGCATCTCAAAGCTGTTGCAGCGGCGTGCATAAATTAGCCACTGCGATACCAGATGCAGCCTGAGGCCTCATAGCGTGCACTGAAGTTAGCAATTCCTGAGTGAGGTCTGACTTGTCTTAACTGTGCGTATGGGTCCGATGTTACCGATTAATTTGCCATGCTACCCAAGTATACGGTTGTGGGTAAAGGGAAGTGGGCGTCCTTGTGTTAGGCTGTGATCGCAATGTGAATGAAAACATTTGCATTTCACCCGCTGATATTAGCAACTGTGTAGCGTGTGTATTAGCAGAATAGCGATCCTTGCTGAATCAGGCAGCACACATGGTCCGCCCAGCCAGTTCTCTGCTAGTGACTTGCAAGCCATCCTCGGACCCTCTCATCTCTCTGCACTATTTCTCTTTGGGTCTGTGGGCCTGATTCAGCAAGGAACACCATTTGCTTATACGCACGCAATCAGCCAATTAATTTGCACTGCGCATGCGTATGCATAGCAATGCGCAAGCCAGACGCTGCGATCGGGACTGCTATCGCAGAGGATACGCAGACCCATGTCAGAGTTATTGACAGGAAATGCCGCTTGTGGGTGGTGACGGGGGGGTGGTTGGATGTATGCAGGCGTGAAGTGCGTCTCAACGCCTTTTCAGGGGCGCGCATAAATTAGCCACTGCGATACCAGACACCACCTGAGGACTCATAGCATGCGCAGAAGTAGCAATTCCTGAGTGAGGTCTGCCTGTGCCTTTGGGTCCGATGTTACTCGATGTTACTGATAGTTTCGCTATGTTGCCCTAGTATACGGATGTGTGTAGGGGGGAGTGGGCGTCCTTATGTCAGGCTGCGATCGCAATGTGAATGCAAACATTTACATATCACCGCTGATATTAGCAACTGTGTAGCATGCATATAAATAGAATAGCGATCCATGCTGAATCAGGCCCTGTATCAGGTAAGTGGTGCATATCCCCTGCACTTCCTAGTGCAATAGGACAGACGCCCATTTACTTCTTTCACCCCACTGCCGGCTCCCTGCTCTCTCAGTCACCATCCTATGTCCTAGGCACGACGCTGAACAGCAGAGATAGGGAAGTCAATCAGGCTCTGGCAGTGCCGTAACCAGAGGTGTGCGGGCGGTGCCGCCGTACAGTACAGGACTCTGTGGGTGGCAGTGTGGTACTGTCAAACTCCCACAGCCCTTCTGGCTAGCAGGGTGCAAGAAAACACAAGATACATCCGTAAAACGGGCCCATTTATCAATAATCACATTCATCAATGTGATCTGGGCCCGATATTAGCGCCCATGATCGCATTGCAGTATGTGATAATAACGGCCGAATGTATGAAATAGCAGGGTCAGGGGCTCCGATAGCAGCCCGTCCCTGTGATGTGTTCGGAGTGAAGTGACTGCATCATCAGTCTCTTCACTCCTCTATTGGGACCACTGCACATGCACGGTCTACGGACCACGCGTGTGCGGCTGCCATTGCCGGGGACGTTTCCTCCAGGACCCTCTCCCGGTAAATTTTGTGAAGCGTAGCCCATAGGCTACTGCAGCACAATTCAGATGGCGTAAGCGGCGGGGGCCAGACACCTCGCTTCGCATTGCCGAGCTTGGTAAATCTGACAGTTTTGCAAATTAGGCTGTTTCTGGCCTTGGTGACCGTAAATCATAGACCCAATTGGCTCAAAGATAGTTCTCCATTCCTTCACTGGGACAGGCAGCTAATGCGGTCATATGACGGCCACGTCTGTCCATGTAGGCAGCCAACTGCGTAAATGCTGGCTTATTCAACCCAGCTGGTCTGCCCCAGCACGAGGCGATCGTGTATTTCAGATTTACCTGCACAGGCGTATATGCGTCTGATAGAGAACTGCTAGTCGAGTTGCCCACACATGGCCATCTTTATATAGTGTTAAGGAATATATTTATAGGCCCGTATTCAATTAGAATCGAAAAGTTCATTGCCGTCATCGCTGGTTACAGGTGCGAAAAACTATCGCGTGCATCCCCATGTATCCCTGTATTCAATTTGAAATTCGGCGAAAATAGAACCCGGTGAAACGCAAACAGCCAAAAAGTGCTGTCATTTTTGGGGAAATCAGCCTGACAACCCCAAAAGATGCTCTGACATGGGGGTTCACTATGGGTACCCCCGATTAACCCTGCTGAAGGTATTTGGGGTCTTTGAATGGTCTCCATAGGTGCTATTTAGCGTCTTTGGGATAGTGATGAAGAATAGCATTTAGCCTTTTTTGGGGGGGGAAATAAGTAGTTCCATTAAATTTGGGGCACATGAAAATGGGTGCAAGCATATTTTAAAGTTGCTAAAGTCAAGCATTAAAAAGCATAAAAAATACACCTCCCCCATACTTCCAGACCCCCCCAAAGGCTATTTCGCTGGTTTTTGATTTTGTACCCCCACTTTGATTTTTTTCGGCCACTTTTTCAAAGTATTTTTTTGGGGTGTCTTTTGTGGAGGGTTTTTTTGTGTTTTTTTACGCAATTAGTGTCAAGGGGGGTGTAAAAAGGGTTTAGGGGGGTTGCCACAATTTTGCACCCCAAAACCCAGATTCTGCACTTTTTCCCGCCAGGTATCCATTGGTGATACTTTTCCGCTGGTTACAAGGTGCAAACTTTTCGCATCATCGAAAAGTCAGAATAATTGAATACGGGGATAAGTTGAAACCGGCGAAAATTACATCATCGGCGAAAAAGTATTGCGGAAACAGACTTTTCGCCGGCAATTGAATACTACACATACATTGATAAACATATTGAATTAATCTAAGGAAACACTTTATTTATCAGTGTTAACTGCTTAGACCCGGACGTTAATTCATTAGCAATCTGTGAGGGAGAATTAGAGCTAAAGAAAAGACGATGATTTATAATATGTTTCTATATAATTCATTGCTTATTTGCACTGTACATGTTTATGATTTTATCTACTGTTACTGCTTCGTACAATTACTGTGGAAGTGTAAATACCAATTGTACAATGAAACCAGCTGATGGTTTTGAGAGCAGGCGGTTGCGTTCTGTGGCAGCACTTACCATTATATCATTATATCATTCCACAATGAAAGGAAGAACAGGATAGACTGTGAGAACAATTCTCCCTGAGAAAGGAGCTGTGTCCCGTGCCTCCACACATGCCCACATTCTGGAAACACATCACTATGACATTATACTGTATAACAATAAGGTCTCATAATCCCCAAGGTTATTTCCTGAGTCATAAAGAATTAACATTAAAAAAAAAATCACCTGAGAACTTGTCCCCCTTCCTTTCAAGGGAACGTCCAGTCTTCCACCCTACCACCCATTTGACTACTGGTGGAGGTGGTAATACTAAGGGGATACTAAAACCAAGGTTAGAGCCTACGCACAGTCATTACCCACACCAGAAATTAGGAAGGTATAACTCAGGATGTCCTCCAGTCATGTTTAATATACAGAAGATGTTTTTATGATAGAGATAATCTTACAAGATGTACATTCAGGGCCGGATTAAGGTCTGTGGGCCCCCTGGGCAACAAACTTATGGGGGCCCCTATCAATGATCCAAATATATATAAAAAAATATATATACATATATATATATACACACACACACACACACACACACACACACACACACACACACACACAGTGTGACCCCCCCAACCCCACAACCAACACACACAGTGTGCCCCTCCGACCCCACAATCTGTAGCACCACACTTAAAAAAATCCCAATTTACTGACACACCCTCCAGGCCGCGAGGCAATAACACAGGAGCAGTGAGTCCCGAGGCCGCAGCTGCAGCTCCTGTCTATTCAACTCCGCGGGCTTCAGACGCGGCTGTTAAGGGGATGGGCTGGCGTGGGGCTGCGCAGCGTGACCTCTGACATCACACCTGCATTGCCGTACAGCCCCACTGCACAGCCTGCCCGCTGCCCGAAGCAGCGCTGTGCACTGAGCCCAAGTGCTCAGTGAGCGCTGCCCAGCTGCAATCACGGAAAACCGCAGCGGAGACAGCTAAATGCTGTACTCCGCTGGTCTTAGTAGTAGTGGCAGGGGACAGGGTGTGGGGGCCCCCTATGTGTGGGGGCCCCGGGACGATCGCCCCTGTCGCCCTGCCTATAATCCGTCCCTGTGTACATTGCAGTAACATACATCTCACCTGTGTCTTGTTTTCTGCCTACTATCCTTTTTAATTATTATTTTAAGAAACTCTATTTTAAAATGACCAAAACTGAAACACCGGGCCTGATCCAGACCCGCTCGCGAGCGCATAGCGCAAGTGGGTCGATGGTCGGGTAGTGCGCACGCGTTGTATATGATGTATGATGTTGACACACCGTTGCCTGGTATGAGTGTCTCCAGAATTGTGTATATACAATGTTAACTCTGTGTGTCGGAGATTCTTCCTGTTTACCCCAGGTGCTAGTTTCTAGGCGGATGGGATTTCAGCCTCCCCCTTTCCGGTAGTCACATATCCTCAATACTTTTGCCACTCAGGGAGCTGATTGGCCAGGGCCTGATTAAATAGCAGGGAGATAGTGTCCTTGCTATCCTGCTCTCTGTGCGCTGTGCCTCTGGGTCCCGCGTCGGCTGTAGCAGCGCTGCACAAAACACCTAGAAAATGGCCACCGCTGCCATTTTCCCGGTATTTTGCGCATACGCAGTAGGGAAATCGCTGGGAAAATTGTGCGGCCACATGCACACGCACAGTAGACTCTGGGCACAGACTAGTGCCCAGAGTTTACTGCTGCGGTCATGGCGCTTCTGGGCACTGGGGAAAGAGGAGGGGGTCGCACACGGGCCCCCTCCTCTCTTAATACGCCCCTGCTTCTGCTGTGTCTACTAGCTATCCTGACTTAGGCTATGTTATTGTGCCTGCCTTGACCACTGCTACACTACTGGTAATTTGCTGTCTGCTGTCTGCTGCCTGTCCTGACCTTGGCCACATTACTGAGAATCCACTGTGTGCTGCCCAGGGCCGGATTAAGGGCCATATGGGCCTGGGGCTAGAAATGACCAAGGGCTTATTGTGAGAAGCAGAGTAGGTGTGGCCAGTACTGTGTGGGTGTGGCCAGTGCTATGTGTGTGTGTACACCCCAACACTAACAGCAAAAAGGTCTCCCTAAATACATAAAAGTATAAAAATTGCATCATATTGGGAGGAAAAAAAAAATGTATCCTTTGATTTATGGATGACATTGTGGCTTGCTGGCATCTGGTCATCATGCTGCTTGATGAGGGACCTATTTTTATGTGGAGGCCTGGAGCTGGAGCTCCATCCGCCCCATTGTTAATCTGGCCATGGTGCTGCCTAGCTTACTCTTATATACGTTATTGGAAATCCATTGGCTCCTGTATGTCAGGATCTTGGCTACGCTGATGGTAATCTACAGTTTGCAGCCTCATCTTGGCTACGTCCATTCTCTGCTGCCTGTCATGACCTCTGGCTATGTGTACTGAGGTGTAGTATCTATATAGATAGTTTATGTGCATTGTCATGTAATAGTAAAATGAGGTAGTGTACCTTTAAGGATCCTGCAGTATAGAAGGACATGAGATCAGGAAGTGGAGGGATATAGGAAGAAGTGAGAGAAAGAACAGCCATGAGGAGATGATGTCTTCATCTACCTGTAATAAGGCAAGTATTACTTACAATAAATAAGTTACATAAACAGCATACTAGATGAGTCATTGCTATGAAGAAAGGTGCATCAGGATATAACATGAGGCAACACCCATTTGCCATGCATTCGGTATGAAAGACCGGCTGACGCATGGCCAGCAGTTCAATTCCCAGCAGCGTCAGCCCGACAGATGCAGAGATGCCGGCAGCGGCAGCCCCCCTAACCCCGCTAACCCTAACCCTCCTTAGGGGTGCCTAACCCTAACCTCCCTCCCTGTGCCTAATCCTAATCCCCCTCTAAGTGCCTAAACCTAACCCCTCCTTCCCCGCTGCCTAAACCTAAGTCCCCCGGGGGGGTGCCTAACCATAACCTCCCCCCCGGGGGTGCCTAACCCTAACCCCCCTTCCCCTAGTCTAACCGTATCCCTCCCGGGGGGTGCCTAACCCTAAGTCCCCACCGGGTGCCCTAAACCTAACCCCCCCTTCCCCGCTGCCTAAACCTAAGTCCCCCGGGGGGTGCCTAACCATAACCTCCCCCCGGGGGGGTGCCTAACCCTAGCCCTCCCCTAGTGTAACCGTATCCCTCCCGGGAGGTGCCTATCCCTAAGTCCCCACCGGGTGCCCTAAACCTAACCCTCCCTCCCGTGGCTGTCCGCTTGCGGGGCACGGTATCCCTTTGTTCGGGGTGCCGGGCGCAGGTCTCCCAGCGTCGGAAAAATGACAGGCGTCTAGATTTAGACGCCTGTCATTTAACCCTCGCCGGGATAAAGCAATCGGGAAGCCGGCTGTCAGGCTTACGTCAGCCGGTTTCCTGAATGAATCCCATTTGCCATCTGTTTGACTTTCAGCTATTGTACACTGGCAGGCATAATGCCACACTGAGCTGCTTAGTAAGCAACAAAAAATAACAGGTCCGCATGAGAAATCAATGATTTCTCCGTGTAACCTCGTTTGGTATATTGTCTAAACAAGTTTCTGATGAAACGGGTTCACTCTTGTAAATATACCCCTAAGCACTATAACCTCACTGCCTCTACACAATCGTCACTGTTTACTCTCCGCAGACCATTCTCTAGACAGCAGTATCTCAGCTTCCTATACTGTGCCTACTTGCTCATTCCCTCCCATCCTTCATGGTCTGCCATCCTTTGGCTTCTTGCCTCCGCCTTACTCAGGGGTCAATTTACTAAGCCTTGGATGGAGATACAGTGAGTTAAGGTACCAACCGACCAGCTCCTAACTGTCATTTTCCAAACACAGCCTGTGATGACATGACAGTTAGGAGCTGATCAGTTGGGACTTTACCTCGAGAGGTCACTTTATCTCCATCCAAGGCTTAGTAAATAGACCCTAAAGTACCAGCCAATCAGCTCCTAACTGCCATGTCACAGGCTGTGTTTTAAAAAATGACAGTTAGGAGCTGGTTGGCTGGTACGTTTTCTCTTTCCACTTTATCTCCATCCAAGGTTTAGCAATAGACCCCTCACTCAATTCCTTAAACACATTCTTGAAAGCATATTGTGTAGCCAAGCGTCAAACAAATCACCAATCAGTATTAGGAGAGTGTTTGTAAACAGCTCAATCACAAGCGCTGATTTATGTACCTCACCCTGACAGTGGCGGTGCCAGCGAGTGGTGGCCCCCTTGTGAGGCCACTTCCTCCCTGCCATCCCCTTCCCACCCTCACTTTAACTGTTTTTCTCACTTAGGGCTCTATTCATCATGTTAATTATTGTGGGGTCCAAACAGACCCCGATAATTAACATTTATACTTACCGTGACCCCCGGAGCAATTAATCTTTGCTCTGTCATGGAAAAAGCTGATCCGAAAATCAGTTGTCTCCCTGGAACTTTTCACTGCTGCTTTCGGAGCAGTGAGACTGGTGCGGCTGTTTGACCTACAGGTCACGCATACGCACAAGAGCCCCGGTGTCCGGCGGAAACAGCCGCGCGACCCAGGACTGGTAGCTGGAGTACTTGCCATCTAAAGATAGTGAATGCTCCTGCAGTCAAGCTCTGAAAATATTGTATTTTCAGAGCTTGTTGAATTCCTGTCCCCATACTAGTGTATGGGGACAGTGGGCCATTCCCGGGAGAGAAAGGTAAGCAGGAGATATCTGTGATACTAGTGTATGGGGACAGTGGGCCATTCCGCAAGAGGAAGGTAAGCAGGAGATATCTGTATTACTAGTGTATGGGGACAGTGGGCCATTCCGCAAGAGGAAGGTAAGCAGGAGATATCTGTGATACTAGTGTATGGGGACAGTGGGCCATTCCGCCAGAGGAAGGTAAGTAGGAGATATCTGTGATACTAGTGTATGGGGACAGCGGGCCATTCCGCAAGAGGAAGGTAAGTAGGAGATATCTGTGATACTAGTGTATGGGCACAGCGGGCCATTACGCAAGAGGAAGGCAAAGCAGGAGATATCTGTTATACTAGTGTATGGGGACAGCGGGCCATTCCGGGTGAGTAAGGTAGGTAGGAGATATCTGTGATATCTCCTGCTTTACCCTTCTGATGAATGGCCCGATAACTTAATTTCTACAATTGCAGGTGAAAATTTTAATTTTCACCTACTTTTGTAGAAATTAAGTTATGATGAATAGAGAATACTTGCCTACTTTTGAAAAAGCATTTTAGGGAGATTGTGAAAGCAGCACCTATGAGTGCACGGTAAAGTGGGCATGTACTGCTAATCTGGGAGGCGTGTCATAAAATTGCCTTACATCCAAAAGTAAATGAGATTAAAAGCACTGTGATATAGTCAGGGTAGGGGGTCCCTCTCCTGGGGTAGATGGACACCTCCTTACACACAGCAGCCTGGAAACAGCACACCAGTCCAGGGTTTTCGTGCAAGCTGGTCGGACCAGTTTTTTGTGCAATATAAACAAAACATAAAAATAAATCCTAGCCCGTCTGGGCACTAACTAGACATGTTATTCCCACTCTACAAGTGGCAGGGCCTACTGCCTTACCACAAACACAAACACAGCACTTCCAAATAACACAGTGTCTCTGAACAAACCTCAGTATCTGTTCTTCCCCAGGGTATGTGAGACACTCAACCAAAACCTAACACAGCTTATCTAAGCCACTTCCAGGTGCAACTACTAATCAGCCTGCTCTCAGACTGAAAGGCCCAACACCTGGAATGGCCTGTGGATGGAGCCCTCCCTTCTCTTCTCACATCCACACCCCTAGAACCCATTATCCGGCTTTTACCAAAAGCCGACACTTCTGGTCTGTTTGGCATAACAGACTTTTCCTGGGGTTTTTAAAACACATATGATAGGAATCTGGGACACACATACAGGAAATGCCATCCCAGACTTCTCCAGTGCTTCTACCACAGCAGTTAGTAAGATCTATTTGTTCATGAAAACACACTGATACTTTTCAGAAAATGTATGTAGCCATAGGGATCACTGTAGCCATAGGGATCACTGTGCTTTATAACCAATGCAGGGAAATTATACTAATGATCCCATTTGAATGTATATATCTCTATTTTTTTTTTTATATAACCGCTTCACATGGGGGTAAGGATCAATCAGGGAGATTACTGAACTCTTCAGAGACACAGGGAGATTGCTACTATTTCAGGGAGTCTCCCTGACAATGAGCGAGAGTTGGCAAGTATGGAATAGAGCCCCTAGGGCTATATTTATCAATCTTTTTTTTTTTACTAAAATAATGTGAAAAGTGTGTTTCACTGAAATTTATTAAAGGGCTTTTGGAGCAGTTTTTGTGAAAAACTACTCCAAGCCCTTTAATTCTCATTTCTTTAGCAAGCAGATCACATTTCCCATGATTGTAATGGGAAATCTGATCTGCTTGAAATTTACTAAGGGGGAATTGTGAAAAAATACCGGGCGGGAGCCCTACTATAATATCGCCATCTGGAGATGGCATTAAGCAGGGTTCCCTGACTGGTTCCCCGACAAGCAGAGCAGAGCCGACCACAAGCTGATAACTGCAAAAAAAATAAAAAATTGTTAAAAAAAATAACCTCAGCTGATCGGTAAGACCTCTCCTCCAGTCAGCTGGTTGCTGGGCCTACTGCATTGTGACCCCGGTCAGCTGTGCTGTAAACCTTTGATAAAGCGCCCATCTAAATGAGCTAAACATATTAGAGACTATTCTGATGTAAATTTACTTGGAAACTGTACTAAGAGAAGGAAGCGCTAACCAGCTGCCAAAATAAAAAAGTAAAGCCGGCTGCAGCCGCACGCACAGTATACCTGTCAAGCAGTAGGATTCCAAAGCTCCTGCAGTGGACCTTAACAAGGTCTGTGTTCTGGGCACACCTATACGTCAGTTGCTGGCAAGTAGCACATACTGGGATACTGAGACACATGCTGTTCTCATCTATGGGATACACTCAGTATCCCGACACCTGCCAGAATCCCTGCATCGGCAACCTGGAATGTTAAGCTGGCCACACATCTAAAGATTATCTGTCCAACCAGCCAACTAGTTGATTGGTTGGAATGAAAATCTGGTAACGTATGGGAGTAACTGACAATCAGCAATTTGCTCCTAAATGCCAGAAAACAGATGAAAATGGTCGTCAGACAAGTTTGTTAAATGTTTGATCTAAACAATTTGTTCAAACAACAGATTTTGTCCATTTTCCGGCTTTTGGGAGCAAATTGCTGATCATCAGTTACTCCCATACATTACCAGATTTTCATTCCAACCAAACAACTAGTTGGCTGGCTGGACAGATAATCTTTAGAGGTGTGGCCAGTTTAGGTTTAGAGTGTGGGGAAGGGGAGGTTAGGTTTAGATACTAGGGGAGGAGGTTAGATTCAGGCTCTGGGGAGGGAGGGTTAGGGTAGGGAGAGAGTTAGGGTAGGGAGAGGGGGAGGGTTAGGGTAGGGAGAGGGGGAGGTTAGGTTTAGGCACTAGGGGAGGAGGTTAGATTCAGGTTCTAGGGAGGGAGGGTTAGGGTAGGGAGAGAGTTAGGGTAGGGAGAGGGGGAGGGTTAGGGTAGGGAGAGGGGGAGGTTAGGTTTAGGCACTAGGGGGGAGGTTAAGTTCAGGCTCCGGGGAGGGAGAGTTAGGATACCTACCAACAAGTGTTGGTGTCCTAACCCTGTCGGGATAACAGCGTTGGGATTTTGACGGCCGGGTTTCCACGTGCCGGCAATCCCGTACCCATCCCTCATCTATATAAAGACACTGATTGGGGAATGAACTACTTGCATACTTTTGCATTTCAGGTAGATTCTGAAAGCAACACATATGAGCACTTTATGGGCGCGGTGGTAAAGTGGGTGTGTACTGCTACATCTGAGGGGCGTGTCATAACTGATTTACATCCAAATGTAAATGAGCCCCAATGCTGTCAGTAAGATCTACTTGTTGATGATACTTTTCAGGGCTCACTCATGTATTGTTTTACAAGTCGTCCAATATAAGTAGCCAAGAGAAACCTTGTATTAAAATATATGTAGCCATAGGGAGCATTGTGCCTTATAACCAATGCAGGGAAATGGCACTGGTTTTAACATTTGAATGTATATATCTTGGATTTCTTTTTTTCACAGGTATATAACCAGGGCTGGACTGGCCCAGAGGGGTACAGGGGAAATCCCTGGTGGGCCTCACTGCCTGAGGGTCCTACCTCAGGCAGTGGGGCAGATTTCAGACACTTGAATTATACAGTGTTACTCTATTACGTTACAGAGCCAGTTACCTGAATGAACATGAATAAACAGACCAGGCTCTGTTATATCCATGTTGACTGTAGACAATGGGCCTGATTCAGAGCCGGACGCTACTTGCGGTCGTTCGTTCTGAAAAAAGGGGTGGCTATTCAAATGAACCGTTCGCTCTTTGCGGTCTGTTCACGCCTCTAGGTCTGAACGAGCGAACAAAACTTGCGGTCGTTTTTTTGGAATCTACGCCCCCTGGCCGCTCGCATCCTACGTCATGTCCGCTATTTATTAGATTAATCGAGTACATCGATCAGCGTATGAACTGCTCGCTATTCTTGTGGTTGGTTTTTCCTACCGCAATCATGCCAGCAGTTCTGACTATAAAATAACCCAGTGACGTGGTCAATGACGCTGCTGTATTAATTATGCACACCCATAAAACGCCCGTTTTGACCTTTAAGCACGCCTGCGTTCGGATCTCCACTCCCCGTTTTCAAGCACCTTCCCCTGTTACCACCCACAAACGCCTCATCCTGTCACTCAAAATAGCAGGCATTCGCTGTTTAGCGAACAAACGATTTTCGGCCGCACTGACTGGTTCGCACATGCGTATTACGATCCGTACGCATGCGCAGTTGGGCAAACATCGCTCGGAACGAACGAGCGGCCGCTTACGAGCAGCTCTGAATCAGGCCCAATGTCCTCTATAATGGTGGCGAAATTCTCTGTGGTGACTGGCCACATTTTTTAAGCATGGGCCCCTATCAATGACTTCCCCTGGTGGCCCCTTCATACCCCAGACGCAACACTGTATATAACAGCTACATAATGAGGGAAAGGTGCAATCAGGGGGATTGCAAGTCTCATCAGGGAGACAGGGAGATTGCTGCTATTTCAGGGAGAGTTGGCAAGTATAGACTAAAGGGTTTTTGAAAATATTTACAACTGCTCTAGAGACATTTCTAAAGCTTCCAATGGGATATGTAGTTGTTGCAAAAGTGATTTAGGGGCCTATTCATCAACACTAAATAGCCCGGTAACCATGCGGAATATCTAGTTTCCGCATATTTTAGTTACCTAGCCATTTATCATCAGGGATCCGACAGCACCACCTGATATTCAGCAAACTCCGAAAACTGAAGGTTTGCTTTAGATGGCGCATTTTCTCAGATCCCCGCTCCTTTCTATGGGAAGGAGTTCCATTGATGCGAAGAGGGATCCGAGCGGATCCTTCCGCCGCCACCTCACTACTTCCCCGGTGGCTGTGCACATGCGTGACCTCAGAAAGGATTCACTGCTCCGAAAAGGTGCAGTGCAGCCACTTGCGGGGGCAGCTGATTTCACATCAGTTGTCACCGTGCTGCAGCAATGATGAATTGCTCCAGCAGCTGCGGCGAGTTAGGATGTTAATTATCGGGGTCCGTTCGGACCCCGATAATTAACATGATGAATAGGCCCCTTAGTGAGCTGCACCATGTAGAGGCTGACAATGATGGTGATCCCATCTTCTGGTGGTGACAGTGAAAGGGGGGGCCTGATGAGTGGGTGGGTATGGGCAGTGGTGTCACAAGGGGGGTGTGGGCTGCACTTGGGTGTCACCCGCCGAGGGGTGATATAGTGCCGGCTCCTCCTCAGTGACAGGAGCCGGGTGCTGCATTGTAGCATTATGTGCAGCACTCGGCTCCTGACACAGTGAGGCACCCGGCACTGCACACACACTGGTCCACGTGGCAGTCCGCATCTCCGGGGACCAGTCGGCCACGTCCCCTACTTGCGAGGTAATGCTCCTTACTCACGAGGCCCATGCCCCCTGTCCGCACGGGGTGTCCCTACGAGGAGGGACGCCACTGGGTATGAGGGTACTTGCCCTCTCTTGATCCGGCTCTGACTTGGCAGCAAGGCCCTGAGGCCTCGTGTGGGGCTACTGCTGTGCTTCCAGTAGTTGGAAAATAGGATATGTCAACTGGCACGGCACTCACTCTGCATCAGCCCCATAATCTGACTGTAACCTGCACTAGAGCTTTTAGAAGTTGTAGTCAGTGGTGGCTCCAGAGGTGAGGATGCAGTGCAGTCTAAATTTTAAATAGGAGAGTCACACTAACTGCCATTACAAATGCAGCCAAAAATGGATGACTGGGACTCACTGACAGTTGGTCTTGCTCCCTTATTTGAATTTTGGACTGCGCTGCAGCCCCACGCTTGGAGCCGCCACTGGTTGTATGTGTTATTCACCCACGACTGCGAGTCAACTTCACAGTCTGTTAAGATTGTCAAGTTTGCAGACGATATTGCATTGTTGGCTTAATAAGCAACGGGAACGAATGCGCATACAGGAGAGAGGTTGCTAGGATTGTAGAGTAAGGATTGTAGAGTAAGGAGAACTGCTTACATGTGAACACATAAAAAAACCAAAGAGATGGTTATGGATTTTAGGAAAAGGGCTATTATGCTGGGATGTGGTGATATTACCGGCGGTCGAGATGCTGGCCGTCGGAATCCTGACAGTGGAATTCCGACCCGGGACTAAAGATGTGTGTGGAAATCCCAATGCCTATCTTTATCTCCATGCTGAAATCCTGACATTTGGCATCCTAAACGAAGGTAAACGGGGACAGGTTAGTGTTAGCCACGGGGGGGAGGGTTAGATTTAGGCATTTCCAGGGGGTCTTAGGGTTAGGCACCGGGAGTGTTATGCTGCCCATCCACTAGCAGACCTCAAAACGACTGCAGGATTACGACATTGTAATCATGCAGTCGTTTGTCAGTCTGTGATGTGGCTTCTTGTTCAGTGTAGGCACATCAATCATCTGCAAACATGCTGAACCCGACATTATCGTCAGGTTGTCCAGCATGTTTGCCCGATGATAGATGTCTAAAACGACCAGCGGGAGCGCGCATCGCTGGTCATTTTAGACATTTTTCTAAACGATTTGCAAACGATTAAAGAACGATTGAATGATAACAATATTGTTATCGTTCAATTGCTCAATTTAATAGCCTAGTCGATGAGCACCTTAAGGGTTAGGCTGCAGATAGGGGGGATTGGGGTTAGGCACCAATGGGGAGAGGATAGGTTTAGGCACCCCCCACCCGGGGGGGTTAGGTCTAGGGTGCGGGGAGGAAGGGGGTTAGGTTTAGGCACCCCCGGGAGTTTTATGGTTAGGGGGGGACAGGGGAGGGTTAGCCTACTTACCAGCCCCAGTCGGAATGTTGAACCTTCAGGTTTCCGGCGTCGGTATGAGAACCACCGCCTATTCAGCCATGGTACTTTATACCGATTCCGTTATGCCTATGGTATCAGTCCGCTTAGATGGGCTGACCATTGAGCAAGTTGAAGGTGGAGTCATTTAAATTTCTGGGGATTTTTATCTCGCATAATCTAACTTGGTCTCTAAACTCTGCATTTTTGGTTAAGAAGGTGCAACAACGCCTCTTCTTAAGACGGTTTAGATCGGCTTGTTTGGGTGAAGGGACCTTGGTTTTATTAGAGTATCGCGGAGAGTGTCCTCACCTACGGGATTGCCGTATGGTTTGGGAACTTTACAGTTGCTGAACACAAGGCCTTGGATTGGGTGGTTAGAATGGCTGGTAGAACAATTGGTGTTGTGCTACCATCCACCTAGGAGACCTATATAAAGAGAGTCCTGAAGAAATCAAAATCTTGGAAGATCCCAGCTATCCAAACAATGTGATCTTTGAGGCTACCATCAAATAGGTGTTTTAGGTCTTTGCAATCACGCACAAAACGGTTGCATAACAGCTTTTTTCCCTAGTGCTGTGCGTGGTGCTTAATGGTTGCACTGATCTCTGATTGATTTGTATTGTGAATGCTTTTATATTGGTAATGTAACTGCCGCCTGTCTTATTATGTGGTAACATACAACATGTTTTTTTTCGTTTGCATCATTTGTGTTGTAAATGACAATGAAGTATTCTAATTCTAATGTATTAAAAAAAAATTCCAGTGCTTAACATACTACATTTGGAATGTATTGTATATAAAACAGCATAACAAGCTGTAGGAATTGGATGAGGACATAATAGGCCTCCTGCCAAGTTATTTGCCCATAGAAGACAGATAAAGAATATATGTATGCATTAGACAGGTCAGAGTAGATGATGATAATTGTGTGTCTCATGGCTGCTTTATGTGTACTATAGAGTTGGATGTCTTTAATAATACATTATGTGGAATAAATCTGATACACTATACAGTATAATACCAGCGTGAATCATCTTGAGATAAATACTGAGAAATTAACAAACAAAATAGACCAGCAGTAAATCTGTAATTGCTAAGAAACAATTGTTCGCAATGATGACCTCAATATACTACATCTGATTAAAAAAATAACCAAATGCCTAATAAAGATGTGGATTGTTTTGTTCATGTAACAAAAGTTTTATAATGCATGAGCACAATTCTTACAAAATATATTATAAAACATAATAAAAGGTCAAAAGGAAGAACTTGGAACCACTGGAATGTTGACCTGGAAGCAGGCCCAGCAACAGGTGGCACAAGGGGCATACTTGTACCGGACCCTGAGATTCTGAGGGGCCCAGCCACTTATTGGTGAGAAGAGGAACAAACACGCGAAGAGAAGCAGCCAGAAGAAGGTTAGTGACTGTGGGCTGGAACCGGAGGGATGACGGGGGCTGGCACTGGAGAGACACTGAGGCAGTGCCGGATTTAGAAATCATTGGGCCCTAGGCAAGATACAGGTTTGGGGCCCACCCTCCCTCAAACAATTCATGTACTTTGTTAGGCTCTGCGGAAACCTTGTGGCACCATATAAATGAAGGCTAATATATATATATATATAATATATATTTCACAATATACCCCACAGTGGTGGGTGACAGATGGAGGCAGAGGGTGACAGGGGAGGCAGTGGGTGTCAGGGAGAGGGGGATTGGGAGAGGTTAATAGAGAGGCAGAGGGTGATGGGGAAAGGGCGACAAGCAGAGGGTGATATTGAGAAGCAGTGGGTGACAGGGAGAGGATGACGGAGAGTGAATGAAAGGGACAGGGTGTCAAAGAGAGGCAGAGGGTGAAGGGCAGTGGGTGACGGGGAGAGAGTGATGGGAGAGGGTGACAAGGAGAAGCAGTGGGTGACAGGGAGAGGTGGGCAGGGAAAAGGGTGACAAGCAGGGGGTGATAGGGAAAAACAGTGGGTGACAGGAAGAGGGTAACGGAGACAAAGAGGGTATCGGAGATTGGGTGAAAGGGAGAGGGTGACAGAGAGAGGCAGAGGATGACGGGCAGTGGGAGATGGGGATAGAGAGTGTGACGGGAAGAGGGTTACAAGGAGAAGCAGTCAGTGACATGCAATGGGTAGAGGCAAGGGGTATGTTAGGTTTGAAAGGGATTCACTGGGACATGAAGGGAAAGTATCAGTGGGGGAGACAGGTAGTAAAAACGAGAGAGAGAGAGAGAGAGAGAGGTGTTACCATCTCGGGGTAAACCTTTAATTTCATATGGTGTGCAGCATCAGACTGGACACCTGCATATCCTTGGCAAAGAGCCATGGCTGTGTAAGTACTACAGCAGATTATATCCATCTTCCAGATATAGATAGTCTTGTTGTATTGAAAGCTTATGAGAGAGAGAGAGATTGATTTAACTGTGAACTGACCTCCTTTCACGCAGTTCTCTTCAACACAGTAGCAGGAGCCCGGAGAGTGACGGAGGAGATTCGGACCTGCCTGCTGCCTGACTTATCATCTAACTCCTGGGTGTAGTGCTCCTCTCCTCTACGCTGGGGCCAGTCACTAGATTGTGACGTCAGACCCCTCGTGACAGCAGTCTCAGAGGATGAGGTAAGGGAAGGAGATGAGACGATAGGGGTGGAGAGGAGACGGGCTGCTGTCAATGCTGCTGTGTGGGCCCCTTCATTGCCACGGGAATGGTGGGCAGCGGTGCAATGCACCGGCACTGCTGATATGTCCGCCACTGCCAGATGATCAGGGACGGATTTCGGAGGAACCGTCCGTGGGTCTCGGGGGACCCGCCGGGCCCTAGGCAGGTGCCTAGGTTGCCTGGCGGTAAATCCGGCCCTGCACTGAGGGGCTGGAAAAATACAATGGGGCTGGAGCTGGAGAGATGCAGAGAGGCAGGAAAGATAGCAGGGGGCTGGAGAGACACATGGGGCTGCATGCAAAAACTTTCCATTTGCCATTTGAATAGAGGGCCTGATTCAGCAAAGAACGCACAGGAGAGAACGCACGCAACCGTCCACTGCGAGAATATGCTAATCAATGCATACACACGGAGACCGCAGCACAAGATGCAGACGCCCAGCCCCATACTATGCCGCCCATCTCACTTTACTCACAGCCTGATAGCGTAAAAGCGATAGCAAGATAGCGTAAAAATCGAGAACCATCGCCATTAGCATAATAGTGGTTGACCTGACCTGCCGCAGGATTTTAGCCGCTTCCTGTGTACAGCTTACGGTATGGTTGCGTATGCCGCTGCACTGCCTTAATTATGCACGCCCCTATAACAGCGTTATAACGCCTGAGTTCCCCTGACCACCACCCACAAACGGCACTATCTGTCAATATCGGAGGGGTCTGCGTACACACTGCGGGTAGTCTGCGTACCCTAACCCGATCGCACTGACTATAATGCGCAAATGCAGTGCGATGCATATGCAGTGCAAAAACATCGGCAGAGTGCGTGCGTTCTCTCCTTGCTGAATCAGGCCCAGAGTTCCATCTCATTCAGAATCAGGCCCACTGTGCTAAAGGGATTGCTCCTGACATTCCATAAATCAGAAGTCCACAGTGTTCGCAATCCCGGATGGACAGTGTCCGGAAATCACGTCACTGATGGAGCCCTCTCTGCTCCATCCATCCCATCTCCTCTCCCCGTCCTGCATCCTCTGGTCCATCAGTCCAACCACCTCTTTGTTTGACTCTGGGCCATAGTTTGGACACCCCTGATATAGACCTTAAGAAACTGTTGCATGTAGAACCTTTGGTGCTCAGGGCTTGATTCAGACCCACTCGCTAGATGCGTATGCTCGTTCCCAGCGTATGTAAATTCAGCTAAGTGATGGCATATCTGGCGATCGCACGGTAAAGCATAAGCACGCTCACTATGTCCTGGCGTGCGATCACTTTGTGCATGTAAACGCCCACCAGCCTGTCTTAAGATGCCCATTTGCGCCCGTCATCTCCAGGAAGTGTATGTAACCATCGGTACATCAGGTACCATCGAAAGTGAACGCAGCGCTTGAGGTTGACTATACCTTGCCCCAAGCACTGCAATCACTGCAGTGTGAAATCCAACCAGGTGACGTGTACTATGACGCTGCCTGTTAATTATGCACGCTTTTGAAACGGCGTTGAAACACTCAGTCACGCCTGCGTTCGCACCTCCACTCCCCCCGTTTCTAGTGGCCTGCCCTTTACCACACACAAACGGCCTTTCCTGTCACTCACTCTGCTGGGCTCTCTATGCTCGGCAAGCAAACGCTTCCACTCTTTCGCCCTGGTTTACGCACACGCACTGTGATGTGCACGCGAATGCGCAGAATGAGAAAATCGACCAGCTATGAGCGAACGCTTCTTAGCGACCGGGTCTGAATCAGGTTCTTAACTGATTGTCCATTGCAATAGCCCGATCCATATTGGTGAGACTGTTGTATGTTTAGCTGACAATCTGCATTGGTGTTTCCCATCTTGCTGCTTATTTCTAATTTCTCACAACCATTGTTGCATTTTAGGTCTAACTTGAACCCTACAGCCAATTACTGCGAACATAGGGTCTGATCCAGCAGCGGGTGCAAATGCAAATCGCAATAGCCTACGGATCGCAGTTGCTAAAATATGCTAATACCTGCCAAAGCATAGCCGACAGAGACGCCCACTGCTGACTTCTCCTATCTGTCCAGTGTCGCTCTTCTGCATAAACATCGGTACCATCGAGGCATATCAGGCAGTCTCGCAGCATTTACAACAGGTTTGACCAGCCGCAAACACTGCAAGTCTCCTCACAGGCGGAGCGCTCTCATATTGCGTATGCAGTCGCAGTGGCTAATTTATGCACACCCATGAAACCGCGTTCTAACGGACAAACGCGCCTGCATTTCTCCGACTGCTCCTCCATCACCACTCCCATACGCTGACAGCCTGTCATTCACTCTGCGATGGATTCCTCTGTGCGTCCATAATCGCAATGCAATCGCTGTGCACGCGCAGTGCTGTTAATACGCATGCGTGATGGCAAACAATCACTTAATCTGCGCCCGTAATCGCCATTTTGTCCGCTGCTGAATCAGACCCATAGCGCCTAATTCAAAGATGGACGCTATTCCGATGCTCCCGTAGTTATTACAGGGCAATTGGAGTAGAATTAGTAAAATTCTACTCCAACCCCTAGTATCACTTATTTTTAGTAAAGCAGATCGCATTTCCCATAATTGTAATGGGAAATGTGATCCGCCCATAGTTACTAAAAATAAATTGTAAAAAAATACAGGGGGAAGCCCTGTGATAATAACGCCACCTGGAGGTGGCGTTATCCAGGGTCTCCCCCGGTTACCAGGCTCCCACTCTGCTCTAACGGGGAGAGCAGAGGCGGGAGCCGGTACCAGTAATCAGCTATGTGGTCTAAACAGACCGCAAGTTGATTGCTGTAAAAAAAAGAAAAAAAAAATTGAATTTTTTTTTTGTACTTACCTGAATCCAGGGACCGGTGATCGGGCCTCCGGTGATGACTCCTCTCCGGTCAGCTGGTCTCCCATAGTGCACTGCGGCCCGGTCATCAGGTGATCGGGTCCCAGTGCAGTATGGGAGATCACCTGATCGGGAAGCCCGGAGAAGATAACCGGAGGCCAGGAGGATGCAGGTAAGTGTAATGAAGGGAGGGGGGGGTCGCGGGGGTCCGCGATCGCGGGGGGCGGGGCTTAGCGTCGGTGGGGGGTAGCAGCGATGGTGGGTCGGCGCATGCGCGGGCTCTTAGTCGCGGTATTTTTTTTTTCCGAAAATACTGCGACTAGATTGCGGATGGGATAGTAAATCCCTTTGATATTGCCTGAATTCGCAATGCGAATTCACTCGGTAATATCACACTACAATCCGCATTCAATATGCGGATTGTAGTAAATAGAGCCCTTGGTGAGTCAGCACCAAGCATTAAATATAACATGTTATAAACACAATATTACATATCCATTTACAGTACTTGGCACCTAGCGCTGACAGTTCAGTGCCACAGCCGCCATCATGGCCATGCACAACAACCCCTTACTGCGTACGCACAAAGCCAAGTGTCTGATGATGTTTACAATTGCGTACGGCATCGCTAACACTTGAGAAGGGGTTTGCAATCTCTGGGCATATCCGGGTGGAGGACCTAAAGTTATTATAAAAAGGGGGAAACCATCTCTGAATGAGGCCCTTAGTTGGCTACTAATGACTACCGATGTGCCGAACCTTCTTATCAAACTGTGGACCTCATTCAGCAAGATGCGATCGCTCGCTTGCAAAACGGGGCCGGGTATGCAAATCAATCGCTCGCTCCTTGCGCTGTAAGGACGCCCTCTATGCCTTAGTGAGCGACGGCAGTTAGCGTACGCTGGACTATAATAGCTCCCACCTGTCACTCGCAGCACACATCATCTCCGGGAAGTGTCTGATTAATCGTGAACATCGAGGGCCATCGGAGCTGCTCGCAGCGCTTGGGGTTGACCTAACCTACCCCAAGCACTGCGAGCAGTTCTAGCTAAAATACATCCAAGTCACATGTGCAATGACGCTACTTTGCTAATTATGCACGCCCATTAAACGCCATTCTGACGGTCAGACAGGCCTGCGTTTGCACAACCACTCCCCCATTCACAAGCACCTTCCCCTGTTACCACCCACAAACGGCACAATCTGTCACTCAAATCGCAAAAACGCAGCTAATCAAAACGCGACAAGTCATACGCTTTAAAGGGACACCAGGGAGATGTCTGGCCCGAAATAAAATGTTAAACTGCAGGCAACACAGGACAAATAGAATAAGCGAACAGCCGGCAAGGAAGGTAGACACTGTTGATTGACAGCCTGAACTGTACAAGAGTACCACACCAAAACAACACTACAATGACCCAATGAAGGACCCGAGCACTTGAGGAAAACCATGATAAGAAACAGCTCAAGAGGGAGAAGATCCCTCGTTGAGCCCCCGGTCACCCGCTCATCGGGCTAAGGGGCAGCATACTACCGACCCTCAAAATAAGCCAGAGGAGCCCGCTGCATCGGTAAAGTAATGGAGAACGCAGTTGGGCTCTACTGGAAAAACCCAAATGAGTGTTCCATGAAATGTAGACATAACTGCCACCCAAACCCTGAGGCCCCTCATAAGCTCTGCCGCAAAACAAATAAAGTGATGTGGTTTTCGCTAACCCGTCTAACCCAGTGTAACAACGTGCCAAATGTGATGAAAAAATGCGCAAGAGATCGAGCACACCATGGGAAGGCATCCATCCAAATAGAATCCATCCTGCAGCTGAAAACCCATGAACCGAAACTAATCCGATGCAAAAGTAACAACTATGACCTGACAATATCAAAGCCTTGTCAAATGACTAAAGCCTAGAAAATTGACTGGTATCTCACCAGGTCCTCCAGAATCGTATTGTTAACCCAGGAGCCCAAAGGCCTAGACAAATGCTGGATAAATCTGAATTCGCCCTGCAACCTGTTCAGAACCACCCTCAACGGAGACAACACCACATCCGACAGGGGTGGCCCCGAAAAGGGGGCACATCAAACCTCCCCAGTCGATTTCCTACCTGACGTTCTCCCTCAGCGCCGACTGGCCTGCATATAAATACCACAACGAGCCCGTGCAAACTTAACCTATAAAAGGAAGGCGAAAGCCATGAAGAAACCCGCCCTGCAAAATAGCCGCATGCAAACACATAGGGTAGATCACAAGCCAACAGGACATAGTGGCCACATCTACTGGCGTAGGGGCCTGCCTAGCCCCAGGACCCCCAAGCTGTCCACTGGATAATGGGCTTCCCCACTGGCAGATGCCGCATGACTACAGTCCTTTGCTGGATGCGCACCTCCGCAATGGAAACATTGGTGCCAAAATCAACCTTTCAGCCCAAAGGGACAGTGGGCCTGATTCAGACCCACTCACGAGCGCTGTGCGCTTGCAAGCGGGTCGATGGTGCCCTAGTGCGCATGCGCACGACGGAGGGAGCTCCGTCGTGCTCATGCTGGAGACCCGGGGAGCAACGGGGAAGCCGTCGCTCCAGGTCTCGCACCAAAGGGGGCGTGCTGTCGATGTTGATTGACAGCACGCCCCATTTGGTGGGCGTGCCGGGGGCATGGCTGCCAGACGGAGGCGTACCGTCTGGGTCCGGCCCCACTGACATCACTAGTGATGTCAGTGGGAGTGATTTGTGATGTCAGGGCTTGCGGTCACCAAGACCCTACCGCAGGGTCTCGTCGCAAGCCCGATGGTCGCGATGGTCTTGACCATCGCGACCATCATCATGGACGCTCACATAAGCTGTGGGTGGTAACCCACAGCTATGCGAGCGTCCAAGAGGCCACTTCAGGTTTAGGTGGGAGGGCCCTGATTCAGAGCGAGCGCTCTGGTCAGAGCGTCCGGCTCGGAATCAGGCCCAGTGTCCATTGTTAAAAGAAAAGTAATCTGCTATCGTTGCAGCTACGGCTGTGGAAGCACACTCTTCCCCATCAGAAGCAACCGCTTAGACTCGCTACCTCCAAATTAAGCCACGACGAGCCACCCTCCACGTCTCACAAGCCACATGTAATGACAGCCTGAACTTGTTGCTTATTATGGAGTCTTAATCATAGGTCCATTGCACCTAACCCTCAACTGACCATTACTGGCTGTGGATCAGGTGCAAATAACATACAGTGCTCAAAAAAAGAAAATTATTAAGTCTATCCACAACACCCCGGGTATTCACCTTGTTTAGTCTGTGCGACATGCGACGTCATTAGGCATGACACTGCGCCAGGAGTGGCCCCTCACCTCAGTAGGTTACTTACCGATTCCTGTCGGTATAGTGAAGATGGGGAAACCACGGTTGGTCTTCTGACTGCCGGCATCCCGTCCAGCAGTATTTCATACCAATTCCATATATTTATACATATATAATTTGTATTATTTTTTATTCATGTATTGGTAAATGCAGGGTTTAGGGGAGGGGGGGGGGGGAGCATTGGTATCACTGTGCCGGGCCCCAAGATTTCTGTTGCCGGACCTGTGTGCAATGCAGATGAAAAACATCGCTCCACTGCGTCCAACATTTTAACTGCGTCTGACTCAGAAACAGGCCCACAATGCTGTATACTATTTAGCCATAGTGCTTGCTATAACTACAAAAGGGCCCTGCATATTTACATAATGTCACTCCCCTTCTGCTGATCTCAATAATGATAAAAGACGTTCAGAGGTGCAATGGAAAATAGCAATTACCAAAAGCAACATGGCCCAAGTGCGGCGGGACTGTAAGCTCATTGTGTGGGTGAAGTGGCGGCTCCGTGTGTCTGCATATGAGACAAATCCTTTGTGTCCTTACTCCTGTACTGTGTATGGGAAATGCACCTACACCATACATGCCTACCCTCCCGGTTTTCGCGGGAGGCTCCCGCTTTCTCAGGTAACCCCCTGCACCCCCGGAAGGGTAGGCATTTCTCCCGCATTCTGCCCACTTCCAAGTGAATCGCGTCATTTGGCCCCGCCCCCTATGCAAATTTTAGCCAATCACGACAATTTTGCCACGAGGGGGCGGGGCTTAATGACATGAATCAGCAGGCCCCGCCCCCCATTGCCTCCCTCCTGCTTCTCTTACCCAGGCTTCTCCCGGGAAGAGACCTTCAAAGGTAGGCAACTCTGACCTACACCATTAATATTACATGCAAGGCAATAAATGCATACAGGGATAGAAGGACAGATAGAAATGCAGAAACAAACCATATAAAAACAGAGGTGTGTGTATATATAATATATATATATATATATATATATTTATTTATTTAAAACAGGTGTGTGTACATTTATATCTATATATATTGTGATAGGATCACTGGTAAAGTGGTCTGTGGCAGGTACATTTGTCCCAGATTCCTGTCTTTTGTGTTTTAAACCCCCAGGAGAAAGTCTGCAGTGTAGCAGGCTTGAGATTCGGTTTTTTGAAAAGCCGGTTTGGGACCTGGGGGTTGTGGGTGAGAGGAGAGGGAGGGCTCCACCCACGGCCACTCCAGGTTTTGGTTCTCGCAGCCTGGTAACAGGATTGTTAGTTCTCCACCTGAGAGTGGCCAATATAAGCCTAGTTTGTTTAGGGCTGATTGTCTCACCTGGGAGAGCAGACAGGGAGTTTGCTCAGAGACACTTGGAAAACCTATCTGTGAGTACTGTGCTGTGCTTTGTTGCTGGCGAGGGCATTAGGCCCTGCCAGGTTCTGGTAGTGAGGGAACTACCTGTGAAGTTAGTGCCCCGACAGGGCTAGGATTTATGTTTATGTTTTCTTTGTGTTATTGCTGACATTGTACAATAAAGACTGGCGCCGACCAGCTTGTACTTGCATCCAGACTGGTGTGCTGCTTCCCTGCTGCTGTGTGTGTGTGTGTAAGGAAGGAGTCCTCTACCCAGGAGAGGGACCCCCTAACCTAACTGTGTCACAATATATATAATTGGTGTGCAATAGTAAGATGTGATTTTACAACGTTGATGGATAAGCCACTGCCCTCGTGACTTAATAAGAGCCAGGAGTGCAGCACCATTCTGGACTGCCTATTGATAACTATGGGCCTGATTCACTACTGATCACAACTGCGACTAAACACGCAATCGACCGATTGTTGCGTTCTGCGCATTCATCGCAGTGCGCGAGCCAGCGACTGCGATTGGGACTACGCAGACCCATCGCAGAGTGATTGACAGGAAGTGCCATTTGTGGGTGGTGATGGGGGGGGGGCTTGGCTAAAGGCAGGCGTGCCAGTGCGTTTGAACGCTGTTGCAGGGGCGTACATAAATTAGCTAGAGCTTGTGCAAGTGATGGTACTTGATTGTACCGATGGTTTTGCAGTCTTGCTAAACATTACTGATGTGTGTGAGATAGAGTGGGCGTCCTTTATGTTGTGCTGCAGCGACATACTGTAGCGATGGCAATGGATTAGCATACTATCGCAGTTGAACTGCATGCAAAATCGCTATTGCATTCGCAGTTGCGATCGGTAGTGAATCAGGCCGTATATCTGTGCAGGCACCAGGCCAAATAATAATTATTACAAGGAGAGCCGGACCTATTTGGGAAATATATACACTCAGCAGCAAAAAATGCCCGGTCACTTACTTGCTGCCAGTTGTCAGTCAGTGTCACTCTGCCTCATACAGTAGGTGGGCAAGGGAGTGTGTAGAGGGATCAGTGCCATGCTGTGGTAGGGACAGAACAAAGGAGGGCAGGCACAGCATCATGTGTCATACAGACACATGTCATCGCCGCGGCCAGACCATGTGATGGGGGCCGCCGAAGGGAAGTAACGAACTGGAGGGGGCGATGTCACTCACTTGCTCCGCAATTCCAGATGGGAGGAGTGGAAAAGGGGTATAACATAGAGATCTGATGGCATATTAGGGGCATGTGGAGGGGTCCGATGCTATTTAAGGGCATGTGTGGGAGGGGTTTGATGGGCATTATAAAGGACACGTGGGAAACACCTCGGCCTGGGGACCCTATTTTTCCATGTTTTCCCCCTCACCGCTGATACTATCTATTAAATATCTGAAAATAATCTCTCTGCAGATGAATGCTTGAAGTTTTGCATTGGAAAACATCAGGGTTCAACATAAACTGAAAGGGTAATATAATTAGTAATTATATTACTTAGTAGAAGGCAGCGGTAAACACTTGTCTTATATTATTAGATCTGCTCTAGAGAGTCCTCTTCCCATTTATATGATTCTGTGAACTACACAAGAGGCCTTTTCTCGTACAGCGCTACATAAGCCAATCAGTGCTATGTCAGAGATAAAACAATGCTTTAACCTTTAAAATAGTAACGCATGTGTATTATATACAGTAGCTGCAGTGACATTTATGTTCTCACTCTCCTGTGACACCAGCTCAGAGTTCTAGTTTTCCGTAAACACGTTTGGCCATAGTATTGGATTTCTCACACTGTAAAGCTGTAAAGATAACATTGTCTGATCCGTTTTTAAATCAATACATCTATATCTGTTATCTTCTGTCTTTCTAACCAGCAAAAATACACAGATTTCAGGTAGTGGAAAATAAATCACTGTCAGCTGTGAACAGCCTTATCATCAAAGCCTGGTATAAAATGATACATAGGGGCCTAGGCTAGTTTTCGCATGATTTTAATACCGGGTTACAGTAATCTACCAAAATCAAAATGACACAGGACACCGTACTCCCCATAATTCACAATGGGGACTCCGGTCTGTTGGTTGATGCCATCATTAAGTGGTGTATGGCACTGGCGGGTTATGCCCACAGGCTCAGTGATTGTGCAAGCGATCACTACGCTTTTCAGCCTTCGCCTGGTGGGCAGTCTCTTTGTGGTGCCTGTGTCCCGTCATGTCTACAATGCCCACCAGCGGCTTCGCAAATCTATGCGACTGCGTACAGAGACACGGCATCGGACGCAGATCATTTGCTAGTCGACCTTCTGAGTAACCCTATGGTCGCAGAATGGCCACGGGAACTGAGACGCCAGAGCCATTTTTCCTGCATACGGGATCGCATTCGCAGGCTGACCGTGATTGCAACAAGCCTGCTTTTGAGTCGCCACATTAAAAAAAAAAAACATTCCGCTGCCACATACAATAGGTCCCTGCCGGTTAATCACTTTGCAGAGGGTATTACAGAGAGTATCACAGAGGGTAATACAGAGGGTAATACAGAGGGTATCACAGAGGGTAATACAGAGAGTATCACAGAGAGTAATACAGAGGGTATCACAGAGGGTAATACAGAGGGTATCACAGAGGGTAATACAGAGTGTATCACAGAGAGTAATACAGAGGGTATCACAGAGAGTATTACAGAGGGTAATACAGAGGGTATCACAGAGGGTAATACAGAGGGTAATACAGAGAGTATCACAGAGGGTATCACAGAGAGTAATACAGAGAGTATCACAGAGAGTAATACAGAGGGTATCACAGAGGGTATCACAGAGGGTAATACAGAGAGTATCACAGAGAGTAATACAGAGGGTATCACAGAGGGTAATACAGAGGGTATCACAGAGGGTATCACAGAGAGTAATACAGAGAGTAATACAGAGGGTATCACAGAGGGTAATACAGAGGGTATCACAGAGGGTAATACAGAGAGTATCACAGAGGGTAATACAGAGGGTATCACAGAGAGTAATACAGAGGGTATCACAGAGAGTATTACAGAGGGTATCACAGAGGGTAATACAGAGAGTATTACAGAGGGTAATACAGAGAGTAATACAGAGAGTATCACAGAGGGTAATACAGAGGGTATCACAGAGAGTAATACAGAGGGTATCACAGACGGTAATACAGAGAGTATTACAGAGGGCATCACAGAGGGTAATATAGAGAGTAATACAGAGGGTATCACAGAGGGTAATACATTACAGAGGCTATCATAGAGGGTACTACAGAGAGTATTACAGAGGGCATCACAGAGATTATCACAGAGGATATAACATAGGGTATAACATAGGGTATCACAGAGGATATCACATAGGGTATTACAGAGGGTATCACAGAGGGTAATAAAGAGGGTAATACATATGGTATAACAGAGGATATTACAGAGGGTATCACAGAGGCCTTACAGAGAGTATCACATAGGTATCACAGAGGGTATCACAGAGGATATCACATAGGGTAATTCAGAGGATATTACAGAGGGTATCACAGAAAGTAATACAGCCAGTATTACAGAGGGTATCACAGAGGATATTAAAGAGGGTATCACAGAGGGTAATACAGAGAGTATCACAGAGGGTATCACAGAGAGTATTACAGAGGTTATCACAGAAGGTAATACAGGGGGTATTACAGAGGGTATCACAGAGGGTATTACAGAAGGTAATACAGAGGGTAATAACAAGAGGGTAACACAGAGGGTATCACAGAGAGTATTACAGAGGGTAATACAGAGGGTATCACAGAGGGTATTACAGAGGGTAATACAGAGGGTATAACAAAGGGTATCACAGAGGGCAATACAGAGTGTATCACAGATGGTATTACAGAAGGTATCACATAGGGTATCACAGAGGGTAATACAGAGGGTATCACAAAGGATATCACAGGGTATCACAGAGGGTATTACAGAGGTTATCACAGAGTGCAATAAAGAGGGTATCACAGAGGTAAATACAGAGGGTATCACAGAGGGTAAGACAGAGGGTATCACAGAGGACATAACAGAGGGTATTACAGAGGGTATCACAAAGGATATCACATAGGGTATTACAGAGGATATCACATAGGGTATTACAGAGGGTATCACATAGGGTATTACAGAGGGTATCACAGAGAGTATTACAGAGGGTATTACAGTGGGTATCACAGAGGGTAAATACAGAGAGTATTACAGAGGGTATCACAGAGAGTATTACAGAGGGTATCACAGAGGGAAATAAACTCTGTGACCACCCCCCCAGATAACCCCTGAAATACATAAATATAATAATACAGAACTTTAAAAATCTATTTCCTTCTATTAATGCTTTTAAGAGGCCGTGCATTAATATAACCATCTAATACAACCCAGATAACCCCTTAAATACATGATAATACAGAGCGTTCAAATCCCATTTACTTCTATTAATGCTTTCGAGAGACCATCCATTTATATTACCATATAATTATCCAGCTTTCTTCAAGAATAATTACTCTGTCTACACTGAAGTCATGTTTCGGTGTGGAAGGGATGACTGCATATGGGTTAGTGCACAGGTTCTCAAAGTCGGTCCTCAGGACCCCAAACTGCATGTTTTCCAGGTCTCCTCACAGAATCACAAAGCTCCACCTGTGGCTCTTTTAAAATGTGTCAGTGAGTAATGAATACACCTGTGCACCTGCTGGGTGACCTGGAAAATGTGAACTGTGTGGTCCTGAGGACCGAGTTTGAGAACCACTGGGTTTGTGTATTACAGAGGGTATCACAGAGAGTATTACAGAGGGTAATACAGAGAGCATTACAGTGGGTAATACAGAGTGTATCACAGAGAGTATTATAGAGGGTAACACAGAGGGTATCACAGAGGGTTTCACAGAGGGTAATACAGAGAGTATCACAGAGAGTAATACAGAGGGTATCACAGAGAGTAATAATGAGGGTAATACAGAGGGTATCACAGAGAGTATAACAGAGGGTATAAAAGAGAGTATTACAGAGTGTATTACAGAGGGTATTACAGAAGGTAATACAGGGGGTATTACAGAGGGTATCACAGAGGGTATTACAGAAGGTAATACAGAGGGTAATAACAAGAGGGTAATACAGAGGGTACCACAGAGAGTATTACAGAGGGTAATACAGAGGGTATCACAGAGGGTATTACAGAGGGTAATACAGAGGGTATAACAAAGGGTATCACAGAGGGCAATACAGAGTGTATCACAGATGGTATTACAGAAGGTATCACATAGGGTATCACAGAGGGTAATACAGAGGGTATCACAAAGGATATCACAGGGTATCACAGAGGGTAATACAGAGAGTATCACAGAGTAATACAGAGGGTATCACAGAGAGTAATAATGAGGGTAATACAGAGGGTATCACAGAGAGTATAACAGAGGGTATTAAAGAGAGTATTACAGAGTGTATTACAGAGGGTATTACAAAGGGTATCACAGAGGGTATTACAGAGGGTATCACAGAGAGTATTACACAGGGTATTACAGAGGTTACTACAAAGAAATGTGATTTTCCTGTTGCAATAGCTGAAATAATACAGACGGTTCTGAGATCAGACAATTAAGTAAAATTTTGGAAAGTTTTATTTTAAAGAAATAAACTCTGTGACCCCCCAGATAACCCCTGAAATACGGGATGCAGTCAGGAAGCAGACGGTCGAAATGCCGACCGCCGGCTTCCCGACTGTCTAATCCCAGCAGGGGTCTAATGACAGGCTATGAAATCCCGATGCCTGTCATTATTCCTATGCCGGGAGCCGAACGAAGGTAAGCCGGCCGGCGGACGCGGAGGGTTAGGTTAGGGGCTCCTGGGGGTAACTTAGGGTTAGGCACCCCCGGGAGGGTTAGGCTTAGGCTAGGGGATGGGGGGGTTAGTGTTATGCACCCCCGAGGGGAGGATAGGGTTAGGCACCCCCCCCGGGAGGGTTAGGTTTAGGCTGCGGGGAAGGGTGGGGTTAGGTTTAATCACTTACAGGGGGGTTAGGCACTTGGGGGTGCGGTTAGGGTTAGGGGGGTAGAGGGTTATAGTAAAAAAAAATGACCTGTCGGGATCTTCTGTTTCATATTTCATACCGATCCCCTGATACATATGATAATATAGAACTTTAAAAATCTATTTCCTTCTATTAAGGCTTTAAAGAGGCCGTGCATTAATATAACCGTCTAATACACCCCAGATAACCCCCTTACATACATATGATAATACAGAACGTTCAAATCCTGTTTACTTCTATTAATGCTTTCAAGAGACCATCCATTTATATTACCATTTTATTATCCAGCTTTCTTCAAGAATAATTACTCTGTCTACACTGAAGTCATGTTTCGGTATGGAAGGGATGACTGCATATGGGTTAGTGTAATATAACCTTTCCTAAGGTTTGAAACTTTTGTCATAATTGAAAATGTATTCTTCACTGAACTTCAGCAACTAAGCTTTCCTCGTTAGAGAGGCGTGCACGCCAGCACTATCTCCTGCTCCTACATTGAAGCATAAAAGCCAACTGTACCAAGATGGCCCCCGCAGTCCTTACTGAGCATGCCTGACCCCATGACCCGGTGCCATCTTGTCCAGGTGTACAGTAGCATTACATATGTATCTGAGACTATACTGCATGGACGTGCAGCACACGCGTACCTCCGGGGAAGTAGTGTTACAGTTAGATACTGCTACTGCTGTCTCTATTAGCATTACCGCTTCCTCTGTGCTATATACTTAGAGTTAGGCACTTAGGGGCGGGTCAGGGTTAGGCTGCTGGAGGGGACGGTTAGGCACTAGAGGGAGGGCTAGGCCAGGGTTTGGTTTAGGAACTAGGGTTAGGCATTAGGGGGAGGGTTAGGCACTAGGGAGAGGGTTTGGTACTGGGGGGAGGGTTAGGGTTAAGGTTAGGCACTAGGGTAAGGGTTAGGCACTAAGGGGAGGGTTAGGTACTAGGGGGATGGTTAGGTACTAGGGGGAGGGTTAGATTTAGGATTATATTTCCAAAAAACTGTCAACCATTTTGTGCCAACCATTTGAATATATCGACATTTTAACACTGTTGACTTTTTTGCATTGTCGACCTTTGGTCTGTCAACCTTTTCTCCACGTTGATCTACTGCACGTTGACCATTTGGTGTTGTCCTATTGACTGTCGAACCTTTGTGTTGTCAATCTTTTACACCAGACCCATGGCCATGACCGATATCTGATGGTTTCAGGCATGTCAGATAAAATGTCTGTCCGTCTGATTGCGCAGCTTGAGTCACCACGAATTGCGGAGAGTTTGCATTCAAAATTGCTGGATGTAATAGAATTTACAAGGTTCCTATGTTACTCAGCGGTGACTTTCAGGAGGCGAGCTGTAATCTGAGAAAAAGTAGGCCATCCAATGGCAAGTTTCATTACATGTGACATTTTCTTTTAATAACCATTTTATGCTTCGGATGATGAGTTTGACATCAGTAGCCCTATAGCAGCAGTGAGTTCTATTCGATACCTGAGTGATTTGTCTTTGTGTGTCTTGTCTTTGTGTATCTTGTAACTTTGGTTTTGTTTAATATTTTTTTGCTTGTTTTTCAAGTGTATTAATCTGTCTTGATTTCTTTGTGTGTGAGTACTGTGTGCCAGTTAGTGTTTGTAGTGCAGGGGCACAGCTGGGGGCGACTATTGGGACACATACCATGGGTTACAAAAAATGGGGGATATATGCCAGCAGGAAAGCCAGAGCCACAATCATGGGTTAGATGGGCCCGGTATTTTTTTTTTTTTTAATTTTTACAAAAATGATTGAAACTGCAAATATTCAAAATCAAAGATTTCAAAAACATCAGTACATTGTGTATGATAACATTCGGTACAGAATACATTTCTGTGATATTTGCAATGTAATCATATATATAGTCAATATCAAATATTAACTAAAAGAAAAAATAAATAAATAAAAAGAACAAATTAAAAAATATAATAAATAAATGAAAAACTTTCTCTCACCTCGCCATCCCTCCCCACCCCAAAGAGACAAGGCTCCTCTCGCTTTCAATTTGTTCAGGGACCAATAGAAGTGATATTCATTGGAGGGTTATTTTCAATAGTCTGAAGTGTTTACCATGTGGTACTCTTCACACTAATATAAATTTTACGTCGCATATCAAGAGATAATGTAGATATATATGACTCCCACGTATTGAAATATTTTTCTATTTTGGTTTCTTTTTCTAATACGACCTCTACCCAGTCCATTCAAAAAATGTTAAATAATTTTACTTTAAATAACGCAAAAGATGGGGAAGTAGTCGAGATCCATTCCTGCAGTATTGTCTTACGTGCCACCGCGCTGATTGCTAAAAGCAGTCTTTTACTTCCCTTACTAGCCCTCGTGTCTGTAGGGATAATGCCAAAAATTGCCCATTCTGCTATAAAAAAGGGACGTAGTTAAGTAAAGATGATTCCGCATCTCTTTACTTGTAGCCAATATCCTCTAACTATGGACATAACCAGAAACAATGGTATAAATCAGCATGGTTTTCTCCACACCTATAGCAGAAGGGAGAAGTTGTACGTCCCATCAGAAAGCTTCTGTGTGGCGATATACAGTATAAGCAGCTCTGTGGAAAATGTTTAAAAACATCTCCACATAACTTGTTGATGTTAGAGACCTACAGGAGTAGTTAAGAGCCGTCAGTAGATTTTCTAACGTGTATGTAGGAATTTCTGAACCCACTGGGAAAGTCCCCTAGTATTGGATGCATGATCCATAGTTGTTTTAAAATGCTGATAATAGTTAGCGATGGCTTTTCTCAGAATTGGCGGTTTAGAAAGAAATTATCTATTGAATTATTCCAATCTCCCTCTGTAAATACCTGAATAACAGAATTAACGTAATGTTTTGCCTGCAGGAAGGCCATGGGGTATCCCGACAAAGTATTATATTTTTCTATGGCTTCACTAAATGTCAGTGCCCTATATGCCTCTCTGTGTACCAAACATCCTATTCGCTGTATACCTCCTACTTGCCACAGTGTAAATGGGTATGTCGCCTGTCCCGCTTGAAAATCAGGATTTCTTTTCTTACAAACGAAAGAAATAATGTTTTATGTGAATTCAGGCCTGCCTCATGCCTCATTTGATGCCATAGTCGTTTTGTATTCCACAATAGTGGATTATCCCTTATAGCAGTAGAGAGTTCTTGATCATGTAGATGGAGAAATGTAATCAAATCCTTTTGTTCAAGAAACTCCAGCTCAAGTGACGTGTTAGCATAGTTATATGTTCCATTTATCCAATCAGACAGATAACGAAACATGACTGCTTTATTATATCATTTAACATCTGGAAAGCTTATTCCCCCATTTCATTTAGATTGCTGTAATTTCAAGAGACTTATCTTAGGTCGTTTGCCAACCAGATAAAAGATCTAAAATTCTTATTCAAGAGCTGCAGATCTTTTGTTGTAATGAACAGAGGTCCTGATTCAGAGCCGGACGCTCTGACAGAGCGCTTGCTCTGAATCAGGGCCAGCCTTCTTGTTTTTCAGAGCGGCCTCCTGGCTGCTCGCATAGCTGTGGCGAGCGGCCAGGAAGATGGTCGCGATGGTCAAGACCATCGGGCTTGCAACGAGACCCTTGAGGTAGGGTCTCGTTGCCACAAGCCCCAGAGAGATTTCAGCTCTAACAGAGCCGAAAATCTCTCACACTGACATCACTCATGATGTCAGTGGGGCCGCCCCCAAACGGAGGCGTTCACATGGGAACGCCTCCGTTTGGGCAGCCACCCCCCCCTGCCCACCCACGAAAGGGGCACGTGCTGTCACTCAATATCGACAGCACGCCCCCTTTGGTACGAACCCGGAGCAACGGAGTGCCCATCGCTATCTGGGTCTCGCGCATGCTCCGTTGTGCGCATGCGCACTGGCCCGCCATCGACCCGGTGTCGAGCGCACAGCGCTTGCGACCGGGTCAGAATCATGCCCAGAGGCAGGACCTGAAGCAAGTACATCAACTTTGGGAATAATATCATTTTAATTAGGCTAGCACGCCCCATATATGATAAACATAACTTTTTCCATCTAACTCGTCTCAAATTTTTTTTTATGATAGGTGTGTAATTAAAGGAGTATAAATTTGCTAAATTGTTGGGTAATATAATACCCAAATACTGTATGTGATCCTGTCTCTGGCTCACTTAAGTGATATGTTTTCCGGTAAATGAGGTATTGAAATACGTGGTCCCAGATAAAGCACCTCCAATTTGCCTATGTTCACTGCAAATCCCGAAATTTTTTCAAAATTTTTTAATAAATCAAATATATGAATCATACTTTCATGAGGATTGGCAATAAAGAGCATTATGTCGTCAGCAAATGCTGTTAGTTTTATTGTTCTAGAACCAATTGTAATCCCTTTAAAAAAAAAGGATCTTTTTCTAATATTCTTATTAATGGCTCTATGGCTAGATCAAATAATAGGGGTGAAAGGGGGCATCCCTGCCTTGTACCTCTGAACATCTCTATTGTATTGCTATTGCATACATTTATTAAAAGCGTTGTCATGGGAGATAAATATAAATATTTGATTAAGTCAATGAATGAAGAACCAAACCTGCGCAGTTGTAATACTTTAAATAGGTGAGGCCATAGCACTGTGTCAAATGCCCTAGAAGTATCCAGACTTAACAAAGTGTAATGGTGCATACACACGGTCAGATTTGTCAGATGAACGATTGAACGATTTTACAAAAGATTTGAACGATTTGAACGATTTCTGACTGCAGTAAAATGAATGGAATCATCCAAGTCTGACTGCAAACACATCAGGTGTCAGATATCGTTATCGGACTATCGGGAACGTGCATCGTTCAAACATGTCAGATATGTCAGATTTTCCTTCATATATGAACGATTAAACGATTTTTGAAATCGTTATCGTTCAGATCTGAAGAAAAATCTGACCGTGTGTATGCACCATTAGTGGAACTTGAGGATATTCCTGATGATACCGCCACTGTAGATATCGCAGCTCTAACCCCACGAACGGCGCCCTCTTACAAATCCCAGTTGATGAGTTAATAGCTCGGGTAAAATAGTCTGCAAACGATTTGCCATAATTTTGGTTAATAATTTGGCGTCTGTGTTTAACAGACTGATAGGTCTGTATGATTCTAAGTTTTGTACATCTCTTTGGGGTTTGGGAATCAGCACTGTAGTAGTATTTTTAAAATATTGAAATGGGGAGTTGTTGTCTATCATATCATTAAATAAGTCTTTTAGGATCAGAGCTACCTGTTGTTGCAATAATTTGTAGTATTCATTAGAGAATCCATCTTGACCAGACGACTTCCCTAACTTTAATTGTGGTATGACAGACAACACTCCCGTTAATGTTATTTCCCCTGAGAGTGCCTCTTGCTGTTCTGGGCCCAGTATTTTAAAACCGAAGGGGAGTAGGGATAGAGAGCAGTCAGCTGCAATGCTGCATTAGTTATCCCTTCCCAGAGGCTATGCGCTGCTCCAATAGACTTCATGGTCCCTGTCTCCCTGCTGATGGTTTTGCTTCAGGCCTGTTGTACTATCTTTATTTTTTCATTTTATTTTTTTATGATATTTGTGTACAGTGGTGAGTGGGAGGGGACGCTCTGCAGAGATTAATGAGAAGAAGGAGGTTGATGGACCCAGCAGCTTGTGGAGGAGGATGGATTGGGTGCTAAGAGGGCTGGCAGGGAGAAGCTCATTGTGCCCCTGGGAAAACCCAGTCAGGGTGTAATGTACACTTTACTTTGGAGGACAATTGTGCTCTTGTGGGCAGCATTGTGCTAGTGTATGCAGGACCAGCGACAGGCTGGGCCTAGGGGCACGCATGTACCGTGCCCCGGAGTGTAACCACTGCCTGTGCTTCAGGCCCCTGCTGATCACTGCAGCAGCAACGCAGACAGCTGTTCAAGGCCTGTCCGGTGGGGAGCTGCTGTGTTGCAACCGCAGTAGGCAGTGCAATAAAGTTTTTTTGTTGTGTGCTGCAGCGCACGTGACATAATGACATTAAGCACGCCGCATCTCTGAAAGGCCGAGCAGAGGAACCGGGCAGAAGCAGCCAGAAGACATAGAACAAGGCAAGTAAGTATGGGGGCTGGAGGGACAGAAGGGGTCTTGGGATGGAGAGAAAGGGGGAATAGGGCTGAAGAGACAAAGGGGGCCGGGACAGACTCGGGGACCTGTACCTGTCAAGGTGGCCCCTATAATAATGGGTGTACAGGGCTCTATGATTTCTGTTGCCGGACCTCAGTGTATGATTGTATCTTTGGGTGTCTGGCACAAAAAACATCACTGCCCAAGAAGAAGTGGGCTTCCATCTGTAAAGCAGGTAATGCAGTTGGCATTTCAAGAAAAATGTGGAGAACTGCAGAAAATTCTATTAAGATAAAAAAAGGCGCAGAGAAGTGAAGAGCAGCAGCAGCATCAGCAGGGGGCTGGCAGTGGTCCCACCACTCCGTATAGTTTTTCTTATATGAAGAGTTGCTGTAATTATTCCCACCTGAGATCCTACCTCGTCTACAAGTTCAGGACACAGGGGCTTATTCATAAACAATAAAATAATGGTTTTAAGGCCATTTTCCTTAATTACCGATTTTTTTTAGTATTTATTAACACACTTAACACAGGAGATATCACTGATATCTCCTGGATAAGTCCGCCTGCGTTAATTTCCACACTCCCCATACATTAGTACATTAGCATGGGGAATGTAGAAATTAGGCTATTCATCAACTTCAGAAAATTATGTACTTTCGGAATTTGATGGTGTTACTATTCGACCACGCTCAGGTGGCATATAGCGGGTTATACTTACCTGCTGTCAGCGTGAGCAGGTCCTCCTCTGCCCCCTCTGTCACTCCCTGGTCCCTCCTGCGGCTGCTGCTCCGACACTGTGTTCTCCCGGCAGAACACAGTAAAGTAAAAACAAAAACAGTAAAGTTTAAAAAAAATGTCGGGGTCCGCAGCTGCAGCCTGTGACAGGCAGCCTGGTAGGTGGGAGAGGGGGCGAGGTTGGGGGGGACACAGAATTACCGCAGCTGTAGGCAGTGCTGCGCATGCGCTGCTTTTGTGAAGGTAATGGCGCATACGCAGCACTGATTCCAGCTCCGATAAGTTAGTGTAGACAGGGAAAAGTGGGCAAGCGGTCTATAAATAATTATAGAGGGCGCTGACAAGAGGTAATTCTCACAGCAGCTGTAATAAGGAGACAGTTAATCTCCAATGGATAAAAAAAAGAACAGAATACAAGACAGCGCTAATTGACAATAGATATGACACTTTATTAACTAAAAAACTTAAAACACTAGTAAATGTAAAACCATATAGGCATATATATACCCTGGCGCACTATTTTGATTATAGTCCTCAAGCATAGATATTGATAGGCAGTTAATATTGTCCTGGAATAGTATTTGGTCAAGGCATCCAATGAAACAGCACACCAGTACAGTATATTTACCCACTGTATGTTGAGGTCCACATTGTCCTGAATTAGCGATGGTCCCACACTGAGGTTTATCCAACGCAGATGACCGGACTTGATGGTTTGAAGTGGGTGATGTAAATAATAAATACAAAGTTCCGAGTGGTGGCCACCACATGCGATGCCAAATGATGCCAATAATCCAGGTGCTGTAGATAGTAAATCCAAGTGTCCAGGGTCAGCTGGTAATCACTTACGCGTTTCACTGCTCTAGGCAGCTTTTTCAAGGTGTCCAAATGATACTAAAACTAGCTTTAAATAGTGCTCCATATTAGCATTAATCACTCTCAGCTGTTGACAATCGATTGATTGTCCAGAATAGTTTTTCTAGTCATATATATTAAAAAGCAAACATTCTAGCAACAGGAGGCAAAACCTTTGATAATCTATATGAATAAATAAATGAATGGAGGAATACTTACTATTGCTATTATCTGTTCGTTATAAACAAATCCCGATCGTGATATCTCCATTACTGCGGAAGTTACTTCCGCCGTGGTGACCTCACGCGTCGGGTCTAGTTATGTTATTGGTACGCAGTGTGTATCACGCTGCGTCTCACCAGAATACACCACGGAAGTTGTGAGCCATGGCGATGTCACATATCTAGCATACGGTGCAGTGTTGGTGCGCAGCGTTAGTCCCGCCGCGTCCCTTCACCATGGTAACCAAGGTGACACATCTATATTACTGATCCCCTATCTTACGAATTGAAATATTAATCAACACGTACATTGCATACAAATCACAAATCAGATTCAATAGGTACCTCTATTGGCAGCGGGGGATATTAAATTATAAAAAATAATAATAAATACAAGAATATAATATGATATAATAAAAAATATATTATATTAATCTATATACAACATATATTAATATAGATATAACGATAATAATAAATAATACTAAATACTAAATTATAAAAATATATATAACAATGAATAATAAAATATAACTATTCATGAAATTATGTATATATATGTATGGATCTTCAATATATGAATATAAAATAGATGATAATAATATATAACAAATAAAGTATAAATAAAACACTACATCCTCAATCAATAACTATCAACATTAGGATCTAGAATTGATTTATCTCCCTAGATAATTGAATATTTTATATATACATATCTATGTAAGTAGGACTATATAGCACTAAGCACGTTTTTATCCAGGTGTTACATAAACACATTAAGTTCCAGATCCTCATTCAAACCACTCGGAAAGAGTGTATTCAAATGAAAGGTCCAGTAGATTTCTTGTAGACCACATTCTGAATCTGTCGCCCCCACGCACCGTGGGGGGGACAAATTCTAATCCCGTTACTCTCAGAGACTCTGGATTGCCCCCATGATGTTCCAAAAAGTGCTTAGGAATACTGTGGTTTGTTAATTTCTTTATAATATTTCTTCGATGTTCCATAAAACGCACTTTAAGTGCTCTGGTGGTACGTCCTACATATCTAAGTTGACACCCACATTGCAAGAGATAAATCACCCAATCGGTGTTACAATTAATAAAATCCAGAATTCTTTTTTCCTCTCCCCTTAGGTTAGTCACCGCAAAAGTTTTATTATTCACATGCTTGCACGTAGTGCATCTTCCTCCTCCGCATTTAAAAAAACCTATAGTTTTTTGGGGCAGCCATGTCTTCATAGGGTTAGTTTCAGTGTCGATTTTAATTGATTTTAAGAGGCTGGGAGCCAACAAAGTTTTGAGTGATTTGTTCTTCCTAAAAATAAATTTTGGATTAGGTGGAAGGCACTCTTGAAGAATAATATCGTTTTTAAGAATACCATAGTTTGATTTCACAATTTTCTTTATAGCATTCGAAGCCGTATTATATTTAGAGATAAAAGCTAGATCACTTATCTCTTTTTGTTTTTGTAGTGGTTGGAGTTCACCAACCTTGAGGGTTAGTAGTGATTCTCTATCAATCTCCAAAGTCTCTCGAGATGCCTTATCTAGTATGTATTTAGGATAACCTCTTATTAAAAAGGTTTCAAGCATGGTTTTTGCTTGTTCGACAAATCTTTCTTTTGTCGAACAATTTCTTCTAAGACGCAATAATTGACCCTTAGGTATATTGGTCTTCCAAGGTCGGTAGTGGGCACTTTGAAAATGAAGATAAGCATTAGTGCCCACTTCCTTTATAAAATTGGAAGTGAAAAGCATATTATCATGTACTTCAAGAGTTATATCCAGGAAATTAATCCTCTTAGTGTAAAAAGAATGTGTGAAAACCAAATTATAAGTGTTGGTGTTAAGAAAATTAACAAAATCCATAGCTGTGTTGTGGTCCCCATCCCAAATGATAAACAGATCATCGATGAAGCGACTATAGAGGACCAGGTTCGCACCAAACCCCCCTCCCCACACGTGCCGGTCTTCAACCTGGCCCATGTAGAGGTTGGCGTAGCTCGGCGCGAACCTGGTCCCCATGGCCGTGCCCATCGTTTGAAGATAAAATGTGTTGGAAAAAAGAAAATAATTGTGAGTCAAGATAAAATTAATCGAATCAAGAATAAATCATCTGTGTCTCTCGGCTAGGTCTGCAGCATGACCAAGAATGTCTCCAATCACCTGGATTCCCAACTGGTGTGGAATATTGGTGTATAAATTTTGTACATCCAGGGTAAGGAAGGCATAAGTAGGTTTCCATATAACATCCTTTATCAACTGCAGAAAATGAGTGGTATCCCGTATGTGAGACCTCAGCTGAGAGACACGGGGTTGGAGATAAGTGTCAACATAAGCCAAAAGTGATGAAGTAAGGGAATTAATGCCAGAGATTATAGGACGTCCCGGGGGTGATGTGAGGGACTTGTGAATTTTGGGAAGGTGGTAGTAAATAGGAGTGACAGGAAAAGAAGGTAACAAAAAATTGTATTCTTCCCTGGATATAACTCCATCATCCAGTGCTGAATCCAAAATTAATTCCAATTCAACATACAGTGGGTAAATATACAGCACTGGTGTGCTGTTTCATTGGATTGCCTTGACCAAATACTATTCCAGGACAATATTAACTGCCTATCAATATCTATGCTTGAGGACTATAATCAAAATAGTGCTCCAGGGTATATATATGCCTATATGGTTTTACATTTACTAGTGTTTTAAGTTTTTTAGTTAATAAAGTGTCATATCTATTGTCAAATAGCGCTGTCTTGTATTCTGTTCTTTTTTTTAGACAGGGAAAAGTATCTATTTTCTGAAAAGCTGTCATCTCAAAAATGACAGCTTTTTGGAATAGATACTTATGGAGAGGAGGAATAATGAATTCCTCCGGTATGTTGAATCGTGCAATGAACCTTTAGTACATTCCTGCCTATAAACCTCTAAGATTTACCTGCCTAGAACCTCTAAGACAAAACCTGCCTATACCTTCTAAAACCATAAGGTGTCGCTAATTAGTGTTGTGTTTAATTATACCATTAATAAAACTCTAAGACAGTTGAATAGCGGTCCAACACGCTAAAGATTATTATTCAGGTAAAAGTACAGATGTTACCACGCTATGATCTAACATTGAGCGCTAAATAAATTGTACAAACATTAGGTCATAAGGTACAGTCAATACATACGCGTGCGCTCTGGGACCAGATACCGGCATCAATAATGAGACCTTTCGTCAAACAGCTTAACAGGAACACCGCAGACTGGCATCTTGTTTCAGAGCACTCACATATATACCAGTACTGGGATAAGCAATACAATACAATACGTTGGCAGGTTCTCATTGGTTCCTCTTCTTGCTTCTTCCATTACGGTACAATTCATAGGTCAGTGCAAAGACTCAACCCAGCCTCTAACAGCCTGATTGTGTTCACCTTCCCGCTGCATAATAAATCTAATCTAACTATGGCATACAACATTTCAAGAAGTTATTCTCTCTAACTCCTCACCGATGCCACCGGAACGCTGTGGGAACAGAGTAGATCATACAGCACCAAACACGGTCCAATTGTCATTTACTAAGCCATAGTTACAGAAAACATTAATTTCTTTATATGCTGACATTGCGATTAAACCAAGTAATAATCATTCCTTTCGCGCTGCGGGACCATTGCTTTTAAATGTGTATGCGGGGAGAAATGACACTAAATTGTGTTGTGTGTTTGAGGGTCTGTGGGGCACTTAGCGACCAGCACTAAGTTGGAAAGGCTTCTGTGTATGTGTGTGAGCATGCCAGTATGGGTTTGGGAAAGGTCACTAAAATGCTGGCTGTGCGTCTAAATAGCTATTTTGCGTTGTCCTATGTTTAACATGAAGTGCAGGGAAAACACCACTAATTTGCTACTTTTTGCTACATCGCGTATGTGTTAATGTGAATGCAGGGGAAAACACCACTACTTTGCTACTGCTCAAATATAAGTCTGTGGTGATTTTAATGTGTTGCAAAGTTATTTTAGGTCTGCTAAACACTGTCGGTAGGTGTTAGGGGAAGATTGTTAAAAAGCTGTTCGTGCTACTTTTTAGCAACTTTGCGTTGTGTTAATGTGAATGCAGGCGAAAACACCACTAATTTGCTACTGCTCAAATATAAGTTTGTGGTGATTTTAATGTGTTGGAAAATTATTTTATGTCTGCTAAACACCGTCGGTAGGTGTTAGGGGAAGATTGTTAAAAAGCTGTTCGTGCTACTTTTTAGCAACTTTGCGTTGTGAGTAGCAAACTTGCTACTTTTATCAATTTTGCACTGTGGATTGTGTACTATGTATTTTTGACAAAATGGCACTTGTGTAAGCTTTCTTTTCTAAAATGGAGTCTTGCTGCCATTCACAAGATGGTGTTGTGCATGTTTTCCTGATTGGCAAACGGATTCGTTTATTCGGTTTCGACAGGTAATTAGGTAGTACTCAATGCGAGTTCTAAACCTAATCACCTCCATCGGTTTTTAAGTAATGATGAATAGGCCCCACAGACAGGCATCTGAACCTGCTCTTCAATAACCCAAAGTTGCATTCTATCACGTTCCTAGTGGATATGTGCATCTTGTTTTTGTGCATCAGAGTTTGTGGTGTCATAAGCCAAGATTGACAGCCATATCATGAATCACCTGAAATGAGAGAGAACAAAAATGTTGACATAGTAATAGCATGTTGCATCCATTATATACTGCATGAAGTGACTATATTAGAGGGGGAAAAAAAAACATTCCTAGTAGCTAGCCCTCAAGCATCTCTCACTTCCACAGAGCTGACAGGGGCAGGTTTTCGGTGTCATGGCAAGACCCAGGAAAGCCCTTTTACCACACTCATTGTTCTTTGGTTTGCATCACAGAGCACTTGCACAGTGAGAGATTAGCGGTGATGCCTATTCACAACCACGTCTGGCCTTCAGTGAGGTGCTTTTAGCACAATATGCGTACAATCAATGGCTCCCAGGACATTAGGTAGTCCTGAGCGCCGATAGAAGGCAGTTTTAAGTCCTACCACTCTGACTCATGACTGCGGAAGGAGATATATGGGCCAGATTTACAGTTGTACGCTATTAGCATCGCTGGTGCATCTTTGGATAAAATATGGTGGAGGAGTCTTGTGTAAATACATGCCACCCACCAGATTCTGTGATCTGCTGCTGCATCAGAGGCTTCAGCGCAGCCAGAAAAAAATGTCGAATCAACCATTTTTTTCTGGGACGCTGCCTGACCCCACCCCTGCTCTGCCCCCAAATGGCTGCAGCCTGTCAATCAGGCGGCAGAGCCAGGGCATTACGAGTGAGCATGCAGTTCTTCAAACATCGGAGTTGTACATAAAGCATCTGGTGTGCAATCACTAACAAGCGTGAGCTCGCACTGAAAAAAATCCTGTAGTCATAAAGGGCCTGATTCAGACACAATGCCAATATTTACACAGTGGAGAGATTATCGGCTGACTGTTCATGCGTCACGGTAGCTTAGCAATGCTGCTTGCAGTGAGGATTTATTTGACATTCAGGGACCATTTGGGGGTGGTTACGGAGAGTGGCGTCAAAACTGTAGTCATGTCTCAGCCATTTTTGAGGGCCTGCATACTACTGCAATCCCGTAAGCAGAAAACTTGGTGCCAGTGTTTCAGATTTCCTGCGCCCATTCTGCGTGATCATAGGATTACTCAGATGGTCGATGATCGAAGGATCTGCGACCACCGCTGCGTATTTGTACGCACTTGCTTGGATCTGCGAAGCTGCTGGTGGATGTCTCAATACGTTTCCAGGTGGCTGTGTGCATTGGTATGTTTTCGCACAGAAGCTGTGTATGGGACCGCAGCTGCAATTGCATTAACGTATTCTCAGAGGCTCCCTAGGGCACCCCAGAAAACTGTCCCAACATGCCTGCATTTTTGTAGCACCCCCTCCTGTTACCTCCTCCAAATGCTGACTATCTATCGTTCACTTTGCGGAAAAAAAAATCTTTGATGCCAACGCCGGCCCAAATGCATTGCCGCTTGTGCGCAGTGCACCTTTGGCACATGCACATTAGCCAAAGATCCATCAACTGCGTTCGACATTGACAATGCGTCCACCTCTGAACTTGCCCTAACTCATCCCTCACCTGCTCAATGATACAATTCAGCCAGACCTTATACAATTCAGCCAGACCTTACCTCCTGATCTGAGAGGGACTCCAGGGCTGTTGTAGATCAAAATACACCTCCTGGCAAGAAATCTACATGGGCCTTGGTTCTGGTCTTGATGGTCCAACCGCCTCCTACGCTGCTCCACACTGAAAGTGTGGAGCATTCTTAAAAAGGGGCTGATTCACATTGGATGCATAGTGACTGTGTGTTGCATGATGCCATGGAAGTCTGTTTTACTAACTTATGCTAATGCATGTTTCCATAGGGCCAATGCGTGGATCTGTGCGTCTACAAGCAGGAAGCCTCTCCGCCCACTGTTTTTCCCATCCACAGCAACCGTCATCATTAGTATTGGCATTTGCACCAGCCCCATGCTGGGTGCAAGCGATCCGTCTGACACAGGCTTCCTGTCTCTTTAAGCACCGCTCAGAATAGCACGGAGTGCTGGCTCCATGCCCACGACACTCCCACGACACGCCCACAAGACAGAACAGCTCCGTTGTCACTGCCCAGTTCCTACTCTGATATGCCCATTTCACGTTTTGCAAGATCCGGCCAGTTCACAGCGATGCCGAATCCAGGTCCCTCTTACCTGGTTCGGCGGTGCTGGGGTCTGGACTGGCGTGGGACAGTGGACGGGAGATCCCTGGCGCCCACTGTCAGCTGTTCTCCTCCTTCCCTGGCGGCTGTGGCTTCCTTAGGAGCGCGTGCGCTGCTCTGCTAAAGATTTAAAGAGACAGGCGCATAGTTAGGGAAGTGCTGATTGGAGAATAGGTGTACTCTGACCTATTTAAGGATGTTCCTGGGAGCACTCCAGTGCCAGAGTATAGGCTCTATTACCATACTCCAGCGTTCCTGTGCATATTCTGACTATTGGTTCTGACCTTGGCTTGTTCGTGATTCTGATTCTGCCTAACCCCTGGTTCTGCGTTGATATCTGGTTCTGACTACGTCTGCTCCCTGGTACCGTCTGTCTGTTTGGTTCTGCCCCAGCTAGTCAACTACGCCAAAGCCACCTGCATTCCAAACTAAGCACCTGTATAGGGAAACCTAACCTGAGGGCCGCAACCTGTGTGTCGGACGCAACCAAGTTCATACTTCTTTCGAGGGTCCCTGGTGAAAAACGCCGGCACATTATACTCTGTGCCTCAGTAATAGGTCTAGCCAATTCCCTGAATAGCATCCACAATCCATCCAAGAGTTTGTGACAGGAAAGGAGATTTGCAAAAAATAGGATTTTGGTACTTACCGATAAATCCCTTTCTCCAATTCCACAGGGTACACTGGAGTATAGACAATGGATTATAGACAGTGATAGAGTAGAGCCTGGCAATTTAAATAATTTAGAAGTGTGACTGGCTCCTCCCCCTCTATGCCCCATCAGCCCCAATTAAGAAACTGAGCCCAAGAGGAGATGGAAGACAAACAGGAAGAAGAAATAAAGGAGGACTCCCCAGAATGGAACAAGACCAACAGCAGGAGTATCCGAGGAACCCACTGCAGGAAACACATTCAGTCACAACAAAACCGCAATGGAACATGGATACAACTGGGAAAACAGAAAGCAGGAAAGCAGGTCTGTGTGGGCGTCCAGTGTCCCCTGAGGACTCGGAGAAAGGGATTTATCAGTAAGTACCAAAATCCTATTTTCTCCTTCATCCACTAGGGGACACTGGAGTATAGACAATGGGACATCCCAAAGCTAACCTTATGAGTGGGAGGCACTTGAAAATCCTGCCAACCCAGAAATCCTGCCGAAACAGGAACCGCCATCAAACCGATGACAGGGCAATTCTTTAAACAAGAGCTGAGGACCAAGCATCATATAGCCAAGGAGAGAAGACTAACACCTCGTCTGACAGCCATCAAGAATCTCACTAAATCCCAGTGAGCAGAAAGGCATGACCAAGCATTGTAAAATGTAACTGAAAAAGAGCAGCCCTGACTTTTGGGAGCAGAGAACTCCCAACCAAGAATTTGTTGGAGAAAGAAAGCAATGAAAACAAACTTTAAATAATGTAACCCAATCCGAAGACAGGGAAGAGGCCAGCGCAGCGGAAAGAGAAAACCGGTGACTGCCAGATGTCAGAGAGATATATATATTCACAACTATGCAACTCTACAGAAAATACTAGCAAAAAGGTGAAGATATCCACGACCTAAGAGAAAACAGGGTATATATGAAGGCAAGAGCCCACTACAGAAGAAGGTGTCTTGGAACATGCTGAAGGACTACCCAGTTGAGGGGCTCTAACCAGCAGAAGGGTCTGAGCATAGAGAGCCACCCACAGGTGAGCCACTGGGCAGGAGATGGAGGCTTTGGTGCACTAGTCCTGGAAGTACTGCAATACTAGGTCAATGCGTGGAGTGGACAGAGCAATCTCATTTTCCATCTCCCTGTTCTAAAAAATCCATTTAATATATGGCCCCCAGATAGGGGCCGTATCAGATATTAAACTGATAAGAACAGATACTACAATTGATCTTAGCCAAAAGGCCGAGAAACGATGGTAAAGAACCTCAACGTGCACCCAAGCTACAGAAGTCCTCCAGACATGATGGAAGAATGCAGACAGACCGGCTTCCTGCCCAACATTTGTAGGAGTAAAAAATCAACCGGAACTCAAACACTTCAGGATCATGGCTGCAACAGCCATACCGGAAGTGCGAGGACCCAAAAGGCCCCTCAGCCTATTATTTAGGAGACTCAACAATACAAAACTCTGCCTACTGAATGGAGCATTGGACCACTAAGCTAATATATCCGAATTGCTACCTCACAAGACAACGGCCACGGGCCTCTGCAAGAATTATTCATATGCAAACACCCTACTGAGTGCAGTAGGAACCAGGAGGACATCTGTGAAGATGCATTAGTTCAATGGAGAGTCTGTGTCTAGAAAAAGGACATGGACACCAGCCTGGATCACTTGAGACAAGAAGACCAAGTAAAGAAAATGTGCCCTATTGTGTCATGAAAAACAAAATAGATGCAGAACAGTAAAAGAAGCAAAGACCTCCTGCTTAGCAGTCCAGTCTCCCAACAGATTTTAGTATAATACAGTCGCCTTCTCTATTCTAGTCCATGGATGAAACCAGGGGCTGGCTGGCAACTTTCAGGCTGGGGGGCAAACCAAAGTGAGTGGCCCCAGGTTTTCTCTCAAAAAGAAGAAGTGACAGAAAATTATAGGGGAACAGCCATAACTTATTTACAAACAACACCTGACAAGGGCTAAAATATATATATATATATATATATATATATATATATATACACATACACAGTACAATAGAATTTACATTACTGAATTGTAGCCTGCGAGGTGACCCACACGAGGTGCTCACTCTACCAGCAGCCTTCTCCATTCCTAGTTTGTCTCTGCAGCCTCATGCATTCTAATTGGTGGAAATCCCCACCACTGTGACTGGTGGATGAAAAGAACCTTCCACCAATCAGCATAGCCAGATGGAATCATCTTGTACATGCTGCGGCCAGAAGAGACAGCCAGAAGATGGTGGTCAGTTGCTCCAATCAGAGCTGTTTTATGTTTTGGGGGGTCTAGGGCACTTAAACTGGGGGGGGGGCTAGATGGCAACATATGGGACACGGGGATCAAGTCCTTGTGTGCCAGCTTTGGGCACATTAATGAAAAAGTTGCATAGCCACAAAGCACATCCTCACTTAATTTCATGCTTGGGGCATGCACATCACTTCCCTATAGGCTGGGCTGCACTCTCTAGCTTTCCTCCAACCTACAGGTGTGACAGCACCCAAAAAACAGGACTGTCGCACCTCAGTCATGATGGTTGGGGGGTATGCACACATGCACTGTTTTACACATACATACATATACACACACACATATATAGTCACATACATTTACATACGTACTGTAGTACACATATACCCACACACATATATAGTACATACATTTACATACGTACTGTAGTACACATATACACACACACATATATAGTACACATACACACTAGGGGTGAGCGGGTTCGGATTTCTGAAATCTGAACCCCCCCGAGCCCCCCCGATCTGAGGCCGTTCCGAGTCAGGCTCGACTTTTCCCGCCTGACTCAGATCTGAAATCGAGGCAAAACGTCATCATCCCGCCTTCCGGGTCTCGCGGGTTTTGGATCCTATATAAGGTACCCGCGTCGGCGCCATTTTCTCACTCGGCTGTCGACAGTGAAGAGGGAGGGTGGGAGTTAGGGCTGGCTGGGCTGTGTAGTGTAGTGTAGTGCAGAGTAGTGTTGTGCTGTGCTGTGCTGTGCTGTGCTGCGATGTGCTGCTGTTGTCCATAGGGGCTGTGTCCACTACTTCAAAGTCCATAGGGGCTGGCTGTGTTGTGCTGTGCTGCTGTTGTCCATAGGGGCTGTGTCCACTACTTCAAAGTCCATAGGGGCTGGCTGGACTGTGTTGTGCAGTCAGTTGTCCATAGGGGCTGTGTCCACTCCAAAATCCTGTGCAGTGTCCCAGTCCTAAAGGGGTGCTGTAATGTTGTCCAGGGGGTGCTCTGTCCATCAGGGGTGCTCCCCCCAAGTGCTAAAAAAAAAAATATTTTTTCTGGCTTGACCGTTAAAGGGTGCTGTAACCCCCAAAGTACACTCCAAACCAAATAAAAACATATTTTCTGTGTTTGTGAATTGTGTGCGCAGTAGCCGCACGTGCATCAACAAAGTAGTGCCAAGCGTGCGCCTGTGTCATAAGTAAAGGGCCGGCTGGCTTGACCGTTAAAGGGTGCTGTAACCCCCAAAGTACACTCCAAACAAAATAAAAAAATATTTTCTGTGTTTGTGAATTGTGTGCACTGTGGCTGCACGTGCATCAACAAAGGAGCAGCGCCAAGCGTGCACCTGTGTCCCATAAGTAAAGAGCCGGCTGGCTCATTTCTTAAAGGGTGGTGTAACCCACAAAGTGCACTACTCTCCAGCAAAAATAAAAAAATATTTTCTGTGTTTGTGTGCGCCTTAGCCGCACGTATATATCAATATAACATAAATGGAGGACCAAACTTTCTCCGATAAAAATAAAATAGGGAAAGATCAAGAACCACTTCCTCCTAGTGCTGTTGCTGCTGCTGGGAGTTGTTCATCATCCCAGAGAGGAAGTAGGAACACCACTACTTTTACTAAACAATTGACCCTCCAACAGTCCCTAGCGATGAGGATGAAGTACGACAGCAGTCATCCTGAAGCAAAATGTATAACTGAGGCCTTGACTGCTGTGTTGTTGTTAGACGTGTGTCCGTTATCCGCCATTAGTGCAGTGGGATTTAGATAATTGATGGAGGTAGTGTGTCCCCGGTTCCAAATCCCGTCTAGATTTCACCTGCATCCTCAAAGCAGCAGCGACAAGCGTACGTCTGTCTGTTAAAGGGTGGTGTAACCCTCAAAGTGCGCTCCACAAACAATAAAAAAATTCTTCTTTTTTTTTCTGTCTTTGTGAAATGTGTGGGCTGTAGCCGCACCTGCATCCTTAAAGCAGCAGCGACAAGCGTGCGTCTGTCTGTTAAAGGGTGGTGACACCCTCAAAGTGTGCTCCACAAACAATACATTTTTTATTTTTTTTTCTGTCTTTGTGAAATGTGTGGGCTGTAGCCGCACCTGCATCCTCAAAGCAGCAGCGACAAGCGTGCGTCTGTCTGTTAAAGGGTGGTGTAACCCTCAAAGTGCTCCAAAAAATAAAAAACAATTTTTTTTATGTGTTTGTGACTTGTGTGCGATGTAGCCGCATGTGCATCAACACAGTAGCAGCGCCAAGCGTGCGCCTGTGTTATAAGTCAAGGGCCGGTTTGGACATCTGGTCCGGACTGAAGGACCTGCCAACAATTTCTGACAAGTCTACTGTCACTGCATATGATACTGTCCTCAAAGCAGCAGCGACAAGCGCGCATCTGTCTGTTAAAGGGTGGTGTAACCCTCAAAGTGCGCTCCACAAACAATAAAAAATTTCTTATTTTTTTTTCTGTCTTTGTGAAATGTGTGGGCTGTAGCCGCATCTGCATCCTTAAAGCAGCAGCGACAAGCATGTGTCTGTCTGTTAAAGGGTGGTGTAACCCTCAAAGTGCGCTCCACAAACAATAAAAAAATTCTTCTTTTTTTCTGTCTTTGTGAAATGTGTGGGCTGTAGCCGCACCTGCATCCTTAAAGCAGCAGTGACAAGCGTGCGTCTGTCTGTTAAAGGGTGGTGTAACCCTCAAAGTGCGCTCCACAAACAATAAAAAAATTCTTTTTTTTCCTGTCTTTGTGAATTGTGTGGGCTGTAGCCGCACCTGCATCCTCAAAGCAGCAGCGACAAGCGTGCGTCTGTCTGTTAAAGGATTACATCGGTGACAGCATCCAAGTAGGCATGTCAGACAGTCCGTACATGTACTGGCAGGAAAAAGAGGCAATTTGGAGGCCCCTGTACAAACTGGCTCTATTTTACCTGAGTTGCCCCCCCTCCAGTGTGCACTCCGAAAGAGTGTTTAGTGCAGCCGGGAACCTTGTCAGCAAAAGGCGTAGGAGGTTGCTTCCACAAATGGGTGGAGAAGATGATGTTCATAATGGATTATCAACTTTTCCAGGGAGACCAGCCTCCAGAACGTACAGAGGGACCTGTGGTGGTGGATTCCAGCGGGGACGAATTAATACTCTGTGAGGATGAGGATGTACACAACACTGAAGAGGGTGAGGAATCGGTGAATGAGGAGGATGAGGACGACATCTTGCCTCCGTAGAGCCAGTTTGTGCAGGGCCAGATTAATTGCCAGCTTGTTTTGTGGGGGCCCAAACGAACCAATCATTTCAGCCACAGTCGTGTGGCAGACCCTGGCGCTGAAATGATTGGTTTGTTAAAGTGTGCATGTCCTGTTTATACAACATAAGTGTGGGTGGGAGGGCCCAAGGACAATTCCATCTTGCACCTCTTTTTTTTCTTTGCATTATGTACTGTTTGGGGCCTAGTTTTTCAAACTGCCATCCTGTCTGCCACTGCAGTGTCACTCCTAGATGGGCCACGTGTTTGTGCCGCCCACTCGTGTCGCTTAGCATAGTCATCCATCTACCTCGGTGCAACCTTTTGGACATAAAAACACTATTGTGAGGTGTGAGGTGTTCAGAATAGACTGGAAATTAGTGGAAATTAAGGTTTTTGAGGTTAATAATAGCATAGGAGCAGAAAAATCAACACATTCTGTGATTTTAGCTGTTTTTATGCTTTTTTAAAAAAAAATACAGATCCAAAACACAAAACCCAGAACCCAAAACACCGAAGGGTGGTTTTGGCAAAACCAATCCAGATCCAAAACACGAAGAAAGATCCAGATATAAAACCAAAACACGAAAAGTGGCCAGTGCACACCCCTAATACACACATATATAGTCACATACATTTACATACATACTGTAGTACACATACACACACATATATAGTCACATACATTTACATGCATACTGTAGTACACATATATACACACATATATAGTCACATACATTTACATACGTACTGTAGTACACATACACACACACATATAGGGCTCTATTTACTACAATCCGCATATTGAATGCGGATTGTAATGTGATATTACCGAGTGAATTCACATTGCGAATTCAGGCAATATTACAGGGATTTACTATAAATCCCTTGCAGGGACAGAGCTTGCGATAAAGCTCTGTCCCTGCGGATCCCATCCGCACTCTAGTCGCGGTATTTTCGGAAAAAATAACTAAGAGCCCGCGCATGCGCCGACCGACCACCGCTACTACCCCCCACCGACGCTAAGCCCCGCCCCCGCGATCGCGGACCCCCGCAACCCCCCCTCCCTTCATTACACTTATCTGCATCCTCCTGGCCTCCGGTGATCTTCTCCGGGCTTCCCGATCTGGTGATCTCCCATACTGCACTGGGGCCCGATCACCTGATGACCGGGCCCCAGTGTACTATGGGAGACCAGCTGACCGGAGGGGAGCCATCACCGGAGGCCCGATCACCGGTCCCTGGATTCAGGTAAGTAAAAAAAAAATGTTTAATTTTTTTTTTCTTTTTTTTACAGTAATCAGCTTGCGATCTGCTTAGACCACACAGCTGATTACTGGTACCGGCTCCCGCCTCTGCTCTCCCCGTTAGAGCAGAGTGGGAGCCCGGTAACCGGGGGAGACCCTGGATAACGCCACCTCCAGGTGGCGTTATTATCACAGGGCTTCCCCCGGTATTTTTTTACAATTTATTTTTAGTAACTGTGGTCGGATCACATTTCCCATTACAATTATGGGAAATGCGATCTGCTTTACTAAAAATAAGTGATACTGGGGGTTGGAGTAGAATTTTACTAATTCTACTCCAATTGCCCTGTAATAACTACAGGTGAAACTAAAATAATGTGAAAAGGGTGTGAAAACACCCTTTTTCACTTTATTTTAGTAAAAATAATGTTAATAAATAGAGCCCACTGTCACATACATTTACATACGTACTGTAGTACACATATACACACAGTCACATACATTTACATACGTACTGTAGTACACATATACACACACCTATATAGTCACATACATTTACATACGTACTGTAGTACACATATACACACACCTATATAGTCACATACATTTACATACGTACTGTAGTACACATACACACACATATATAGTCACATACATTTACATACGTTCTGTAGTACACATATACACACATAGCCACATACATTTACATACGTACTGTAGTACACATATACACACACCTATATAGTCACATACATTTACATACGTACTGTAGTACACATATACACACACCTATATAGTCACATACATTTACATACGTACTGTAGTACACATACACACACATATATAGTCACATACATTTACATACGTACTGTAGTACACATATACACACATATACACATATAGTCACATACATTTACATAAATACTGTAGTACACATATACACACACCTATAGTCACATACATTTACATACGTACTGTAGTACACATATACACACACCTATATAGTCACATACATTTACATACGTACTGTAGTACACATATACACATATAGTCACATACATTTACATACGTACTGTTGTACACATAGCTACACACATATAGTCACATACATTTACATACGTACTGTTGTACACATAGCCACACATACATCAGGCTTGCCGACATTTAGCTCCCACTATCTGGGAGGGGTCTTTCGGACTTACACAGCGGGAGGCAGGATGCTGTCAAAGGGGGCGGAGCCCACAACTGATGCATCATTGGGGTAGAGCATGGGTGTGTGGCAGCGTGATCGTGTCATCACGGCTCAGCCCCCCTTCACAATGCAGACATTAATGGCATTGTGCAGCAGGGGATGGAGCCACGATGACGCGATTCAGCGTGAATTGCTCCACCGCCTCCCCGCTGCTGGGGTTTATATTTTCAACTGCGGAGGGGGTGGTGTGGACACATCATCGGGGGCCAGGAGGCTTGCTTGCCTTCCCAGGGGGACGGGAGCGGCACCAGATTTTCTGGAGGCTCCTGGCCGAATAGGGAGGGCAGACAAGTATGAATACATAGGGCGGTATTCAATTGTTTTAGCGGTCCGGATCTCCCGTCTAAAGTGAGAGGTGATCTTAATACTTTTCGTGCTGATCGCGCCCAAAGTGGTCGGGTTTAGTCGCGTAAATCGGCTTCTTCCGATCAAAGTGCTGGGTGTGATTGCGAAAAGTGTTTTTTGGGCGCCCAAACAGGACACTTTTCGCCCATTTCAGCTGGCACACCCCTGGGGCTGCGAGCTGAAATGGCGCACTGGCAGCTGATCACGCCTGACAGGAGCAACAATTGAATTGCTCTGTCGGGCTTGAAGGGGGCTGGAATCAATTGAATCCCGCCCATACTGTCACACACATATGCAGTAACACATTTATACACACGTATACTGTCACACACATATATGTGTACAGTCACATTTATTCATACAAAATTATCACACAGGTATTTATTTATTATTACCAGTTATTTATATAGCGCACACATATTCCGCAGCGCTTTACAGAGAATATCTTACCATTCACATCTGTCCCTGCCCCAGTGGAGCTTACACTCTATGGCCCTGATTCAGAGCCGGACGCAAGTGGCTGCTCGTTCGCTCCGAGCGATGTTTGCCCAACTGCGCATGCATAGGGATCGTAATACGCATGCGCGAACCACTCAGTGCGGCCGAAATTCATGTGCTCGCAAAATAGTGAATGCCTGATAATTTGAGTGACAGAAAGAGGCGTATGTGGGTGGTAACAGGGGAAGGTGCTTGAAAACGGGGAGTGGAGATCCGATCGCAGGCGTGCTTAAAGGTCAAAACGGGCGTTTTATGGGTGTGCATATTTAAAACAGCAGCGTCATTGACCACGTCACTGGGTTATTTTATAGCCAGAACTGCTCGCAAAATTGTGGTAGCAAAAACCAACCACAAGAATAGCGAGCAGTTCATACGCTGGTCGATGTACCCGATTAATCTAATAAATAGCGGACATGACGTAGGATGCGAGCGGCCAGGGGGCGTAGTTTCCCAAAAAATGACCGCAAGTTTTGTACGCTCGTTCAGACCTAGAGGCGTGAACAGACCGCAAACAGCGAACGGTTCATTTGAATAGCCACCCCTATTTTCTAGACGAGCGAGCGCAAATAGCGTCCGGCTCTGAATCAGGCCCTATATTCCCTATCACATGCACACACACATACACACTATGGTCAATTTTGTTGGGAGCCAATTAACCTACCAGTATATTTTGGAGTGTGGGAGGAAACCGGAGTGCCCGGAGGAAACCCACGCAAGCACAGGGAGAATATACAAACTCCACACAGTTAGGGCCGTGGTGGGAAACGAACCCACAACCTCAGTGCTGTGAGGCAGTAACGCTAACCATTACACCGTCTGTGCTGCCCCACATATACACATACAAACACATAGTAACACACATGCATAGTCATCACATAGTCGCACATACATACTGTCATCACAGTCACACACACATACAAACAGGCATCACATAGTCACACACACACACACGGTCACATATACGTACATACATACATACAAACAGGCATCACATAGACACACACACACAGTCACATATATGTACATACATACATACAAACAGGCATCACATAGTCACACACACAGTCACATATACATACATACATACAGGGATCACATAGTCACACACACATACGTACAGTCACATACACATATATGCATACATAGTCGCATACACTTACATACATACAGTCATCACATAGTCACATATACATGCATAGTTGTATACATACATACACACATACATACAGTCATCACATAGCCACATACACATACATACAGTCACATTCACATACATACATACAGTCATCACATAGCCACATACACATACATACAGTCACATTCACATACCTACAAATAGGCATCACATAGTCACAAATACATACAATCACACACATATATACATATAGACATTAGAGTTCTCCCTTCCACTTACATTAAACTCTCCCACTGTGACGTTACTGGCTGCAGCTCCCCCACGCTCTCTCCCATCATGCTGCTCCTGGCCCTGATCCAGTGCCGTGTAGCTCCGCCCCCTACTAGGACTCCGCCTTCTGCATTCATTTCTTCAATTGACCTCAGAGTCAGATTATCGCTGCGCTTGGCTTTAGTTTAGCTGTGATCAAGGGCTTGGGGGGAGGCTTCTGAGAAAGGGAGGGCACGGGGGCACTTATCAACTACCCCCTGTGCCCCCTCCTTAATCCGGCTCTGGCTCCATTATGTGAGTAACACAAATGGAGCGGGTGGCCCAGCAGCATCCTCTGCCCGTCTCCAGCCATTCTATCAGCTTTTGGCTGCAGGCAGATGGCGGCCCCCAAGGACTGACAAAGTAGCGGCCCTGGGGGCAGATGGCACCCTGCCCCATGGCCCATAACGCCACTGGATGAAACTGAATATCAAAGACACAACAGCTGCCAACAGAGAATGACTGTCCTGCCAAAGTGGAAGCATAACGCTGCTAGGAGAAATCTAGACAAAAGAAAGATATAGGACCTCATTCAGAGCCGGTCGCACAGAGCGTGCGGTCGGTCTGAATGAGGGGAGGACCTCTTGAATTTTCAAGACGTCCTCCTTTGCGGTGGTAAGGCTGTGCGTCCACCTAAGGTGATGGTCGTGATGGTCAAGACCATCGTGACCATCGGGCTTACGACGAGATCCTAGGGTAGGGTCTCCCTTGTCGTAAGCCCCGGAGAGCTTCTGGCTCTGTCTGAGCCGGTAGCTCTCCACTGACATCACTAGTGATGTCAGTGGGGCCTCCCCCAAACAGCAGGCGTTCCCATGGGAACGCCTCCGTTTGGGCTGCCATCCACCCGGCCCGCCTTCCAAACGGGACGAGCTGTCAATCAACATCGACAGCTCGCCCCCTTTGGATTGAGACCCGCTACGACCGGCGCTGTCGGTCGTAGCGGGTCTCACGCATGCGCACGACGTCGCCGTCGTGCGCATGCTCTGTGGGGGACCATCGACCCGGTCCGAGCGCATCGGCGCTAACGACCGGGTCTGAATGACCCCCATAATCCCCTTCTGAGACTGGAACTGGAAATAATGACTCTAACATGGCTGACAAGCCCTGTTTCAACAATGATCACCCATGTCAGAGACATCCTCCCTGGAATACAGGCAGGGAGATAGAAACACCAGTGTAAAGTAGACAAATGTAGGGGTGAGGAATAATGGTTGTGGACCTATGGACCCATCTACTAGGAAACTCAATAAAGTAAAAGAGGAGTAAAAAATTACTCCACTTAAGGGTGTGAGATATTATAGATGAACTGAGACACAGGTATAGAAGCAAGCAATGTTTTATTACTATAACAGAAGTAAACAGTTACAGGGGTATTCAATATGGGTGCGATAACATCGTTTTTGCGTTATTATCGGAGCTATGACGTCATTATCGCAGGTTTTAGTTTTACACCGTATTCAATATCAAAGACTTATCGCAGTTTTGAAAAGTCTGTGATAAAAAACGGGGATAAGTTTTCACCATTGAATAGGTGTCGAAAAAAAGTGCAGAATTGGGGTTTAGGGGTGCAGGCTTAAAAAAAATAGCCTGCACCCCTGAGAATGACATTTAAAAAAGAACTGTGTCAAAAAAATGTAAAAAAAAAAAATAGGGACACCCCAAAAAATAAATTTAAAAATTGGGGTGAAAAAAAAAATTATAAAAAATTGATTAACAATAGGGAAATAGGTTCAGGGCTATTCTGCAAGTATGCGGCAGGTGTTTTCTACAATAGATTTATAGTGGCAGGTGCACAAATGCAGAATTTTTAAAAACTTACTTTAGGGACATCAAAATATGCTAGTACCCATTTTCATGTACCCCAAATTTGATGGGACCACTTAAAAAAATGAAAAAAATAACCTTAGTGCTCTTCTGCAACACTTCTTCAATGTCGGGAAAAAAACACCTGCTGCGGCTATTTAAATCCCCGACTTTCAATTAAAGGCTAAAACGGGGGTACCCATAGTGTTCCCCCATATTTTTACAACTTTAGGGGGGTCTTACAATTATTTTAAGGAAAAATTCGTAACTTTACGCAAATCCAACTTCGGAGTTTCCCGTTCTTGTTAATTTTATATTGAATACGGGGATAAGCGGGAGCGCGCATCATACTTTAACGCAGGTAAAACCTCCGATATGAAACGTTAACTTCGACAGTGAAGTTAACGTTTCATATTGAATACCCCTCTTAGTCTCAGAGCAGGATGAAGGCTCTAGGGGGTCCCTGTCATGTGTGTGTGTGTGCGTGCGTGTGTGTGTGTGTAGGTATAATAAATATATATATATATATTATATATATAACCACAGCTGCTCTAATACAACCACTGGCTGCTCTAATTAGAAGCTGCAGATAAGACGCAATTGTCTTTTTAATTCAGTAAAGTTGTGATGCATAAAGCGAACCTTGGACGTGCTCTGCAGTTCTATACAGATAGCATGGCGCTGCACTTGTAGCCTTCTGCCAGTGCAGCAGTGGGTGGCTTCTGCTGGGACAAGAGCCTTAACTAGACTGCCCTCCAACCCTCAGTGCACCGCCAGTGTACAATATGCAACACAGTGCCCCGTCAGTATACAGTGTGCCACACAATGAATCCCCATATGCCACTCAGTCCCCCAGGTACACAATATGCCAAAGTGCCCAATGCATAATATGCCACCAAGTGCCCCCTAAGTGCACAACATGCCACTCAGGGCCCCCTAAGTACATAATATGCCACTCAGCACCCCAAAAGTACATAATATGCCACTCAGTGCCCCCTAAGTACATAATATGCCACTCAGTGCCACCCAGTAGATACACAGTGCCCCCTAAGTACATAATATGCCATTCATTATGCCTCAGTACATAATATATCACTCAGTGCCTCCTAAGTACATAATATGCCAGTCATTATGCCTCAGGACATAATGTGCCACTCAGTTTCCCTCAGTACATAATGTATCACTGAGTGCCCCCTATGTACATTATGTGACACAGTGCTTTCTTTTCACCTCTTTCTTTATGCCAGCATATCTTATCCTCTTCTAGCTTTTGTTTTATTTCTTCATTTCCCAGCTGCTACTCTTCCCACAGGCTCCTTGCAGTTCTCCTCACAGGCTGGACTGGCTTGGTCCTCGCTTTTTAATGAAGAAGACGCTGATGCTTTGGAGGATAATATACTGTCAAAGTCAAATAATTGGTTATGATTGTTGTGCAGTTATTATCTGACGATCTAATCGTCTGTGGTCTGACGATGTGTTTCCACGACGCTACTTTGTGTCGCGCAATCCGATGCGCTAAACTGTGTATTCACAACACACATACACTGATGCACATAACGCACACACATATAAGTGTATATATACACGGACGCTCATATGCGTACGCACATACTCACACATGGACGCTCATTTGTATATAGTTGCTATTTCAACACACAGACGCACATATGCGGACGCATATGTGCAAGATGGTTCCCACACATTATAGTTAATAACCATTATTATTAAAGGTATTTTTAGCTAATAATTATGATGTAAAATGTACTTAAGTGAGATCTAAGGTTTAGAATATAGTGGGCATGTCATGTTTGGTATCATACTAAATCCCTGTTTATTTGAAGACATCCGTATCTATCGGCAAAGAAGTCACCTCATGCGTCCGCTAGTTATGGATGATAGGGAGTTAATTGCTTAGAATGTTATTACATATGTGCAGTGTTGTAGCTAGTATTAACCAGTTATTCGGCGGGAAACTACACAAAGAGACTGTTGGAGAACTGAGCCCTGCCCCTGATGACACCGTATGAACTGACCAATGACCAGATCATCCAGAAGCAAGAACCAATTGAAACTTGTCAACTAGTCCCTTTGACTCTGAACTCTGTAAGGTATATAGGCTGTGTCCTGATCCCAGTGTTAAGACATCCTCTTTGATGATCACAGGCTTCTGGATTGATGACTGTATACTGGGACCAGTGCGCATGCCTATGTATCGGCTTGTACTATTATTGATTGCTTTTTACTCTAATTGTTAAATCTTTCACCGTGTTACTTTTTCTTTACATAAATAACTTTGTGTGCTTTGGAACCATAAGATTGGACTGGAAAGCAATTCTTTCTTAAGCGACTTGCAGCGCTAAATAGCTACTAGCGACTATTAGGAATCAATAATCCCCGCGTCTAAAGCTGCCTCTCCCAAGTAGGACACTGCTTCCTTAACATAAGAGCTGGTTGTCAGCTGTTCCCTGGAAGCTGCTGGAAGAGAAATTTCCAGTGTCTTCATCCATTCCTCAATGGTCTTAGAGACCCAAGCTGTAGCCATAGCCGGTCAGGTAACGGCACCCGACAGAGAATATATTGCTTTAAGACAGGCTTCAAGTTTCCTATCTGTGGGACAATTAAGCGAGGAAGCAGAAGGTATAGGCAATGTGCCACTTTTAACTAGATGTGCCACATGTGCATCCACTGATGGAGGAACCTCCCATTTAGTACATTGATCAACTGGAAAGAGGTATAAGGCTTCCACATTCCTTGTAATATGGAACTTCCTATCTGGCAATTTCCATGCTTCCCGCATGAGATCCGAAAGGTGCTCAGACTTGGGAAACTCAGGCTTTATAACCCTCTGGCGTTTAAACCCTGGAGCCTTTCTTTGCACTGGCTCCTCTTCGTCAATGTTTAGCACAGCCTTGACTGCCCTAATTAGATAAGGGACATCTGCAGGTGGAAAACGGTCTTCATTGTCTGAGGGTGATTCCTGAAAGAAACCCTGCGTATCCCCCCCGTCATCAGAAGATGTACCAGAACCTGAAGGCTGAATGGTGTGTGAAGCCGACCTCCTTTTGGACTTTGGCTGTACTGGCCTAATCATCTGTTTAGGCTGCTGAAAAGCTGGTAACGACGAAGCCACATTCTGACTTGAATTAGCATACATGTCCACCCAGGATGGATGCTCCGGGGGGGGGGAACATAGCAGGTTGCAAATGCTGAGAGAGCCCCAACATTGCGGCTGGCCCAGGGGCTGCCAATTATATCTGCAACCTGTGCCATAATCAGGGAAAAGGAAGCCCACGGGGTCTCCTGCCCAGAAGCTGGTAAATTTGACTGATGTGGAGACTCCTTGACACAGCGGTCACATAACCCATCCTGTATGAAATCCTGTTGGGACAACCCCGCTTTACAGGCTATACATGATACAGCACAGGAGTCTCAGCCACCTGTCTTTCAGCTTCTTTGGACATAATAATATATCTCTTAATGTGCAAAGTCTGAGTACAAATGTGACAATGTTTCACACCCAATATACACACCTGCCACAGAGGGTTAAATGAGGGGAAACAGCCGTGATAGATTATGACTGTCAGCTATTCAGATAAAGGCAGCATAACTCACAGCAGATTTCAAAACAGTCACATATAGATACATAGTTTGATATACATATTATAACCATATGCACCAAGCTCTTTTAGCCACTAGCACATAGCCATACATGACACGCGGATAGTCTTCCGACTGAACCAGTATCCAGGTCGGGGGAGGGCCCGCCCCGCCCTGGGATAGCATACCTCCCCTCATGCTGTATGGATCCACCGGGCACAATGACATGGCCGCCGCCATCAAGTCCCTGGCTGTCAGGATCCCTCAAGTCCCGGTGGTCTAGTGCTGGAGACAGTTTCTACATGTCTCTGCACAACAGGGTCCTCCGGCGGGTCTCCTACCGCTGGCTGCACGGACTGCCACACCCAGTCCCCCCTGTCAGCGGTCGCAGGGAACCCCTTACCTGCCATCCCCGATGTTTTCCAGTTGCAGTCCTGGGCTGGTTAGGCCCGCCAAAAGTACTAGCCTGACGCTAGAGTTGCGGCCCAGCGGGAGAACACGGAGCGGCAGCACGAGAGTCTATATAGATGCTAAGCTGCTTCAGGTCTCCCCTCCGTCAGCCGCGCACTGCCACTCGGAGAAAAAAGAAAAAAAAAAACTTGTTTGGGGACTGCTCCTGCACCAAACAGCAAAAAAACTGGGGTATGTATGGAGGAGGACCCAGTGCATCCTGGGAGCTAAAGCTTGTTGACTGTTTGGTGCCTGGATCACTCCAGCTACATCCCAAGGTAATTTCTGTGGACCCTATGGAACCCGAAGTAGAAAACATGCCTAAACTCATGTGAGTTTGCAAACTCACCCAAACTCGAAGCTTGGTAAATTTACCCCATTGTGTTTTGTTTTAAGGGATTAGAACACCAATTCTCTTCTAGCGATTCATGCAATTTACTTGAGAGCTATTTGAACGCACTTTGCCATTCAGTTACATTAACATTTATTTTAAATCATACATTTCTCAGCAGTCAGTTGAGCCACAGCAGCAGTTCTTATGGGGAAGTCTGGGCGTTAAATTATAGCAGCCTGAGGTGCCCACCCTTGCTAAAAGTTTTTATTTTGCTAATGGAATCGGAAACCAGCACCACAGCAGCCCCCGCGACTAACTTTTGCCACCAGCTGCCAGAGACTGGATAGGCTGAAGTGGCGGGGAGAGATGTCTGGCGCCTGGTCCCCAAGCGAAGCAGAGGGAGATCCGCTAAGCCCCGCCCCCAGTTATTCCCCTGGTTATCAAGCTAGTGTATTGCAGCTAGCACTGGCTGGAAAGGCAGGCAAAGCTTTGACTGCACTGGTCAGACAGCGCAGTGCTGTGACTAGTGCTATCTTCCTATTGGTCAGGATGGCCCTCACCAGGGGCGTCGGCCGAGGGGGGGCGCCGTTGCCGCCCAAAGTCAGTTCTATCCCTGCTGCCCACCCCAATGATTTCCCAGCGCTGAGTATACACATACACACTGAGTCTGTCACAATCACTACAGAGTGACAGACTCAGTCTGGATCTGGCAGCGTGACTCCTTAGTGATATGTGACATCACACACCATGCGTGCTTTGATAGAGAGGACACATGCCTAATGGCAGCATCTACATGCCCTTCACAGCAGGGGTCAGGAGGCGGTCAGGGCACGTGCTGCAACGCTGACTCCGTCGGCGGGGACCTGCGGGGTTGAGGACTGAGCAGGCAGGGGGAGTGTACAGCAGCGTGAGGACTTGAGCCGGGGAAGTTGGGTTCTGTCTGTGATGGGGTGATGGGGGCTGGCTAAGGAAGGTGATGTGGCTGTTCATTTTATAAAATATAAAGATTTATTTGCAAAACAAGGCTTTTATCTGCTCTATGAATACACCCCATTGTGTGAAGTAAAGTGTAGGACGCTCAATGGCTGATTCAGCAGAGAAAGGGATTGCAATGCCGCACACAAGCCGCACACAAGCAGCACACAAGCACCACACAAGCACCACACAAGCAGCTTTGCATTTCCCTCCATGCCAAAATGCAAATGCAGCAGAAGGTGGCTTGACACCTCCTTGCTGCATCTGCGATCCCAGCGCTGTGACCGAAGTCGCAGTCTGGGATCACCATCGCAACCATCGGTCGCGATGGTTGCATCTTTGATCAGGCTTCGGTAGCTGAATCTTTTGGCAACCTGCCTAAATCCTGTCATCCTGCAAGGCCAGGAAGTCTGGCTTTCTCCGCACCGCCCCGCAAACACCTCTGCCTGTCAAGCAGGCAGAGGTGGACCTGCGTGCAATATTGCAGGACCTGCTCTGCACATGCGCAGAATGTGTCCTGCGCAGATTCAAAAACAAATGAAATCGGCGATCAGAAGCGCGCTAATGTGCACTGTTGAATCAGGCCCTCTGTGCATAGTAAAGTGCCGGACAAAAGGGTAATTTAATCAAACTCCTCAAAACAAAATAACTGACATATGGGAAATGTAACTTCTATTGACCGTTTAAAAACAAGTCATGTTCTAGTTAGCCAAAACGATATAACTATATATACAGAAAGATAGATATATAATACAGAGAGATACAGAGAGAGATATAATACAGAGAGAGATATAATACAGACAGATAAATATAAATGGATTGGTGAAGCAGCTATATAATGCTTACCTTATTAGTGGCACCTGGCTACTCAAGCCCAAAAACAAGCTACCTAAAAAAAATAAGCCCAAAAACAAGCGACAAGCAACCATCAAAAAAACAAGCACCTTGAAAAAAAAAACAACAAGCCTAATTCCGCTTGTTATAAGCGAACTTGGCAACTATGGGCCTGATTCAGAGCCACTCGTAAGCGGCAGCTCGTTCGCTCCGAGCGATGTTTGACCAACTGCGCATGCGTACGGATCATTATACGCATGCGCGAACCAGTCAGTGCGGTCAAAATTCATGTGCTCGCAAAATAGCGAATGCCTGCTAAATTGAGTGACAGAATGAGGCGTATGTGGGTGGTAACAGGGGAAGGTGCTTGAAAACAGGGAGTGGAAATCAGAACGCAGGCGTGCTTAAAGGTCAAAACGGGCGCTTTATGGGTGTGCATAATTAAAACAGCAGCGTCATTGACCACGTCACTGGGTTATTTTATAGCCAGAACTGCTCGCAAAATTGTGGTAGCAAAAACTGACCACAAGAATAGCGAGCAGTTCATACCCTGTTCGATGTACTCGATTAATCTAATAAATAGCGGACATGACGTAGGACGCGAGCGGCCAGGGGGCGTAGTGTCCCAAAAAACGACCGTACGTTTTGTTCGCTCATTCAGACCTAGAGGCGTGAACAGACCGCAAACAGCGAACGGTTCATTTGAATAGCCACCCCTATTTTCAGGACGAGCGAGCGCTACTTGCGTCCGGCTCTGAATGAGGGCCTATGTCCCTCACCCAGTCTTCGAGCAGGGGAGTGGGCACACTGAATGAGTGGGGCGGATTCCATTTTGAAGTCACCCTCACTCACTCCAAAAAAACACTCTGTTAAGCCCCCAGCCCAGCCGTGTTATGCAGTGTAGTAGTAATCACTGCTATAACCTGAGGCAAGGCAATAATACCAGATCCTGCCTGAGTAGCAACAAATGGCGGGGCTGCGCTTGTAGACTCCCGCGCTATGGGAGTAGCGGGATGCGGCATTCTCCCTCTCAGAACATAGAGGAGGGATGAGCAGGCATCCTATGTGTGTGACAGCCATGGCTCTCACACTGCCCAGCAATTTTCTCACCACCCCTGCTAGTCAGGGATAGTGGTTATACTCACCGCTGCTGCGGCCGGGATGCTGGGCTGAGGGGGCTGCGAGAACACCCGGGCACAAGCCAGTGTCAGCTGTGGCGGGTCCTCGCAGGGTCCAATGACTCCATTGTGTGCCCCCTCCTCAGGGTCACCGGACATAGGCTGCAGTAGTCGTGGTGGTGCCCTTCCCGGCGGCTCCCCCGTAGCAGGCAGACTGCCACAGCAAGCAGTCTGCCTGTCCTCAGTAAAAAGTGATGAAAAAATATAAATATTAACAAAAAGGCTGGAGACAGCCCCATGTGCACCGGCTCTTCTCGGGTACATTTATAAAACTGGGGCTGATGGGGCATAGAGGGGGAGGAACCAGTCACACTTCTAAATTATTTAAAGTGCCAGGCTCTACTCTACCACCGTCTATACCCCATTGTCTACTCTCCAGTGTCCCCTAGTGGATGAATGAGAAATGCATAAATTCTTTCCTGCGCATGCGCTGTACGCTAAAACTCGCTTTTTGAGTCCATTTGGTGAGGTCCACCTGATACAGAATCAGCCCCATAAACCTCAAAAGAGTTACCATAAACAGCCATACACAAGATAAATGTACTGTGGGATGGTTTTTAAATATTTTTTTTTGTGCTAACAGGCCTCAGATGTCTGATTTCGGCTATATCGCTGCCAAGAGTCCTCCCCCCCTTATTGTTTTGTTATTCTGACGCATTTTTGCCAACTTTATAACTCCATGGCTTTTACATCTGGCAACTTCTATCTGTAACATTCTAAAAATATGGCGACTTGCATCGCAACAAGTTTTGATCTGGAAGGCTTCTGGTGATTTTGGGGCACACTTATCACAATCCGCATCTCAGATGCGAATGGGATGTGATAAATTCGCCAAAAATCACAATGTGATAATTGAATGCATGGCAAGGATGTATCAAATATCTCATGCAGGGATAGAGCTTGCAAGAAAGCTCTGTTCCTGCGATTCTCGCCCCCGCACCTCTCAGGGTACCGGGACAACAAGCATGGTATCCACCTAACAAGTAAAAACCAGTTCCAGGCTTGACAGCATGGGTTGTTTCCCATTATTAAAAAGGGAAACTGGCAGCATGGGGTCCCCATGTTAAAGCAGAAACCGGACCTCTTCAGTGCAGGGCTAAAGCCTCTATGTAGCGCAAAATTCAATTGATATGAATGGGCCATTGCCACAAACGGGAAGAATATAGCACCATGCTAAATGGAGCAAGCAGAGTCCCCAAAACTGCTCCACAATGCAATGGCAATGACTGCAACTGGCTATAGACACATAGGGCCAAATGTAATAGGGTGAGAGTTTAGAAAATGTGAGAGTTTAGCAGTAACCTCTCACATTACATGAGTTTTATCTTCAAAATGGGAAAACATCTGAATGAGATTTTAAATCGTGAGAGTTTTTTAAGTCTAAAAAAACATGCAAGTTCCCTCTGTTACTTTGTTTTTGGACTGTATTACATTGGTTTAGTTTAAAAAGTGTCAGAAACTCTCACTTTTCTAAACTCTCACCCTATTACATTTGGCCCATAGGGTCTGATTCAGAGGTGGTCTCAGAAGTGCACGTAGCAGCCTCTATTGGCCATTACCTGTCTACGACTTTATGCAACTGCTGCTACAAAACGCTGTTCCTTGTTTACATCCGTGCGCCACCATCAGTCCACACCATCGAAACTTGCACCAGCCAAATGTCAGGTGCAGTGTCTCCATCTGACTACGGCCTCCTTTTTGCTTTACTAGCCCCCTCCCAGTTACCGCCGAGGAACGCCCGTCACTTTTCCACAATATTTCTGATACTACGCACTTTGATTGCAACAGCGCCGTAAACTCTGTAACGCATGCGCCTTCAAGGTTTTGAGCATTTTTTTTTGCACATGCAGAAAATTAAACAACTGCATGTACACCGGTATTGTGCAAAGCATTGCACACTAGTGACAGCCCTTAGGTTCTTCAGTGTCCTAATCAGAATGTGTGGGGCGACCGCCTCATTCTTCTGCTTAAATACCAAGATAAACCTTTGCATCAATAACTTAATAGGCTCTCTTGATATTACCGTCTGTAGTGTAAATAATCTAGATTTGTATCTGTGCAATCCTCATGGTACTTTGATGGTTGCTATGATAACCGTAACCTTTCCACTTTAAAACATCAAAGCTGAACATCTCAGAGACGGAGGCTCTCACAGCCCTGAACTGTACAGGTTACTTAGGACAAGGTTTGTTTTCTCTCCCAGTTCTGAGCTGGATCGTCATGGAGATTTTTCATTATTAACAATGTTTGAAAGATCTTGTAGACTCTTCTTCCACCATTATATTATTATCATTTAGTTATCACCATAAAACATGACACACGACTGAGACGTCTATTTATCAAAAAGCAAAAATCCCTTAATCCTGAAGAAACAGATTGCTGGATTTTGGGATTTTTCGAGATGCGCGGTTAGGTTTTTCCTGAAATACATACACACCCAAACTTAGGGGTTCCGAGTCGACTCGAGTCCCAGTTCGGAATCACTTTGGCGTTCCGAATTGGACCGAGTCCCTGTTCGGTTATGTAGTTGGTTCGGAACTCGGATTTAAAAACCGAACTCGGGTCTTGGATTGCATGCACAGGCCCAAATTACATGATTTTAGCTGTTTTATCGATTTTTTTTACCGATTATTATTATTTTTTTTTTCATTAAGGAATCCAAAGTCAAACCAAAATCGAAACCCAGCCAAAACACTTGAGGATGGTTTTGCCAAAACCATACCACAATGTTAAATTAGAACCAAAACATGGAGGTCTGCGCACACATCTCTAAGGGTTTGCCTATTTACTAGTGAAAGTTATTGCCGGCTATCTCCAGAGATAACCTTCGCCCCGGGGCATCCTGTGATTTAGCATGGGGAAGCCTATTAATCATGGACAGTAGCCCCCCCCCCCCAATGGCCGACTACAGAGAAAAAATGCTTTTTTTTTCTTGCAAAAATCTGTTTATTATTTTCAAAAACAACAAAACAGCAATACAAAATACAATAACATCGAGATGCGTTTTACAGTGATTCAGCAAAACAAAATTCCAGTGCATTTCCAATTAAAATATATCAAAATACAAAATATAGAATAAAGATGGAAATAGCTGAGTCAATATACACAACCTAGCAATATCAAATAAAAAAAAAAAATCAAATATCAAAGAAAAAATAAATAAAGAAAAAAGGGGGAGAGGATAGGAAAGGGTCAATAAGGGGAAAGGGAAAATAGGCAATACCAGAGTACACTGATAAAAAGAGAACTTCAAGCGGGGACAGATAAACCTGTATACATCTATAGTGTTATCCACTGAGCAGTGGTCAATCAAACAGTAACAAAACTGGGATCCAGTCAGGATGCCGACGGTCGAAATGCAGACCGCAGTCATCCCGACTGTTTATTTCCGGCAGGGGTCTAATGACAGGCGTTGAAATCCCGATGGCCTGTCATTTTACCTACACTGGGAGCCCGACGCCCGGCATACCAAACGAAGGTAAGCCGGGCGGCGGGCGCGGCGGAGGGTTAGGGGCTCCGGGGGGGGACTTAGGGATAGACACCCCCCCGGGAGGGTTAGTGTTAGGCTAACGAAAGGAGGGGTTAGGGTTAGGCACCCCCAGGGGGAGGTTAGGGTTAGGCATCCCCTAGGGAGACTTGGGTTTAGGCTGCAAGAAAGGGGGGGGTTAGGTTTAGGCACTTAGAGGGGGGGTTAGGGTTAGGCACTTAGGGGGGAGGTTAGGCTTAGGTACCCCTAAGGGAAGGTTAGGGTTAAGGAGGGGAGAAGATTAGGGTTAGATAGTCTACTTACCGATCGGGATTTGGATGCTTGCCGATCTTCTGCTGTTGGGATTTGAACCGCCGGGCATACATCCGGCGGTTATTCACACCGATCCCACAAGACTAGCTAAGACATATTGTGATATAAGAACCAGGGGGTTGTTTCAAATACTTTCAATATAGTAGTTTGCATGGAGGAGTCGAGAGTGGATATAAGGACCCCATTTCTTATAAAAAGAAGTGACTCCCACCTCCAATGCCGGAAACAGGGCTTGCCTATCATAATAAAGTGGCTTAAGTAGCAATTACTTATTTGGCTATTGTGATAATAATAGTTAGCAAAGGTATAAACGATTTTTCTTGTGTCCCCAATTGCCATTTAGAAAATTCAGCGCAAAAGCAAAACAGCTGGATCCATTAGGAAATGACAATGAAAAATGGAATTAATAAAGTTCATAACTTTGCCCCAAAACTTTTGAATCTTTGGACATTGCCAAAAATTATGATAAAAAGTTGCATTAGGGCGCTTACATTTCAGGCAATCCCTTGACTCCTCTAAAACCATGTGTCATCTGAGAGCCTGGGAAATGTAAATACGGTGTATAGTTTGAATATGAACCTCCTGTAGCCAAGAGCAACAGAGATATCTCAACAGAGAATCATAGTGAAGCAGGAGAGACTCAGAAGAGTCGATGGAGGGTATATCACGTTTCCACGCTGCCACAGTTTGTTTCCATAACCTAGAAGGTGTATGTTTCACCAATTCTGAGCAAAGATATCTTGTCTTATATGGATGCAACACAATAAAAGATAACAGTGAGTGAACAGAGGGCCTGATTCAGAGCCGCTCGTAAGCGGCTGCTCGTTTGCTATGAGCGATGTTCGCACAACTGTGTATGCGTATGGGTCTTAATGCGCATGCGCAAACGCAAACCAGTCATTGCGGTCGGAAATCGAGCACTCGCAAAACAGCGAGGGGCTGCTAATTTGATTGACAGAATGTACCGTTTGTGGGTGGTAACAGGGGAAGGTGCTTGAAAACGGGGGAGTGGAGATCCGAACGCAGGCGTGCCTAACGGTAAAAAGGGCATTTAATGGGAGTGCATAATTAGTAAAGGATCGTCATCGACCACGTCACTTGGTTGTCTTTTAGCCTGAACTGCTCGCAGTGATTGCTGTAGGAAAAACCTACCACAAGCACTGTGAGCAGTTCAGATGCCTTTCGATGTACCCGATTAATCAAATGAATACCGGAGATGACGTGTGATGGGAATCGCAAAGGGGCGTCTTTACAAAATAGCGAGTACATTTTTCGTTCGCTCGCTCAGACATAGAGGCATCGACAAACCGCAAAGAGCGAGCGCTCAATTTAAATAGACGGACCCTTTTTTGGAACGACCGTCCGCAAATAGCGCCCGGCTGTGAATCAGGCCCAGACTCCGGAGGAGCCGGCTCCGGTTACTGTTGTAGTACTGATCTAGCATAATGAGTAGCTTGCAGAAATAAAAAGAACTGTCTGTGTGGGATTTGATAATTATAACATAATGCAGTAAATGATAGAACACCACCACCAGGGTCAAACACATCTTTCATTTTGGAGATACCTTTATCCCTCCATTGCAGAAAAAAATGATTATCAAGCCCTGGGGGAAAAGGGGATTACCCCAAAACGATATAAATTTGGAAGATGTATAGGCCATGACAATTTATAACAAATATTTTTCCACGCCAAATATGTGTTGTAAAAAAGAACATTCTTATAAATATGAAGAGCGATAAGCCTCTTGGGCATATGAAGCAAAACAGTTGTTGAAGAAGGGGCAAATAAGGCTGATTCAGAAGAAAAAGTATAAAGAGTATAAACTTTCCTGGTCAAAAGCCAATCACTAAACTACCTAAAACAATACAGCTTTAATAAATAAACTAATATTCGGCAGAACCAACCCACCCTTTTCTCTAGGCAAATGTAATTTGGTGACAGCTATCCTAGAGCATTTACCTTTCCACAGAAACGCTGTAAAAATTTGGGTATAAAATTTTATATCCAAGAGTGTTAGAGAAATGGGAAGCATTTTGGAAGGGATAGGAAATTTTAGGAAAAGCCACACTCTTAATTAAAACCAAGCGACCCAGAAGCGATAGAGGTAATAATTTCCAGGCCTCCAACAAATTAGCCACCTGAGTCCACACTGGAGTGAAGTTCAGGCTATAAAGTGAAGATAGTATTATGGGGATAGTAATGCCAAGATACTTAAAATTTGATGTGGTAATACGGAATTGGCTTTCAAATCCTGACTGTTGATGCCACCTAAAGGAAGCAACTCAGACTTATGCAAATTAATTCTATAACCCGCAAAAGCTCCAAATGTTGACAATAATGCTATGATGGCAGGTATAGAGCTGACTGGGTTCGAGAAAAAAAGTAACATGTCGTCTGTGAAGAGCGAAAGTTTGTGTTCTGACTGTCCAATAGAAACACTTGTATATTCAACTGATGAGTGTAAGGCGACAGCTAGCAGTGCAAACAGTAGAGGAGACATAGGACACCCCTAACATGTACCTCGGCAAACCTGAAATGGAAAGAACAAGTAGCCATTGCTGGAAACCTGGGTTGATGGAGAAGACTACAACGCCTGAAGGAGGGAGACAAAACAGGGAGGAAAACCAAATTTGAGCAGGGTCTTATATAGGTTATCCCAGGTGACTAGGTTGAAAGCCTTCTCAGCATGCATTGAAATAACCTGTGGAGAAGGGACAGAATATAAGGCAGATGACTATCACCGAGATCACCTTTCTTATATTAACAATAGAATGTCTACCCCAAATGAAACCAGTTTGATCTAGTACTATAATAGAAGGCAATATCAACTTTAAACCTTCTGAAATAATTTTCAGAAATAATTTGTAATCCACATCTAAGAGTGGAATAGGACTATATGAGGCCGGTAGTTCTGGGTTTTGGTAACACCTTAATCACAGCAGAATTAAAGTATTGAGGGACAATATAATCAGATAAAATAGAATTAAAGAAAGATGTTAATGGGTGCAGACATCTTTACTAAGAGTTTAGAAAAATTCCCCAGAAAATCCATCTGGGCCCGAAGCCTTCAAAGGCTTCAATTTTTTAACAGCATTAGCAACCTCCGCAGGCGTTATAGGCATCATCAAAGAGGCAGCATTATCCAAAGACAACAAGGGTAAAGCAATTGAATCCCAAAAAGTATCTTTCTGATCTATATCTATAGAGGGGGGAGAGTATAAGTCAGCATAAAATGTCCTTAATAAATTAGCGATTTCCTGACCCTTATGAACCTTAAAACCATCAGGGGAGCAAAGAGCTGAAATGGAAGAGGGAGCAGTATGACTTCATAATAAATTGGACAAAAGCCTGTCAGCCTTCTTACCATGCCTATAAAATGGACACTGCTTACCGAAAGTGTGACGAGAAGCAAGCTGATCTAATATACCTTCAAAGTGAGCTTTGGCATTCTGATACCTCTCATGAGTACAAGGGGAAGGGCGGGATTTAATATCTTGGAAGGAAGTTGTAAGATTAAAAATATGTGCGAACGTGCAGAAAAAAAACAACCAAGAGATAATCTAAATTATGGTGAAAGAAAGGCTATAAAATCTTTATACGCGGATAAAGATATCATCATCAAACACGCAGATAAGGGTGGGGGGGTCATTATTTTGAATACTGCAGACTATATTACTGAGGCTTTAAGACAACTAAATAATAAACAATTTTATAGGAAGTTAAATGATAATCTTACTGCTCTTTTCCAAAAACAATTGAAAGTATTGTTGGAGGAAGCTCTGATGGAGAGGGTAATATCGAAAGAAACTTTGCATTTTTTGTTTAATTCACACTCGGTTACACCCACTTTTTATTCTTTACCCAAAATACACAAGTCACTCATATCACCTCCAGGTCGTCCTATCATTTCGGGGGTGGGCTCTCTCACAAATAATTTTTCTTTTTTTGTAGATCCCTTTTTACAGAGCCATGTGACAAAATTGAAATCCTATATAAAAGACTCAAGACATATTCTAAATTTAATTAATAATATAACTTGGCAATCTGGAGATTATTTACTTACTTGTGATGTAGAATCTCTCTACTCAAATATTCCACATGATTTGGGCATTAATGCTATAGACTATTATTTAAAAAGTGATGACACATTGTCACAAACCTCACGAGACTTTATATTGAAATTTATCAAATCTATTTTATCTTTGATCATGTATTTTATTTACAAACACTGGGGACTGCCATGGGGACGAGGTTTGCCCCGAGCTTTGCAAACCTCTACATGGGCCTCTTTGAGGAGCAACATGTTTGGGGGGGCGGTTTTGGGGTGGACCTCATCCTCTATGGCAGATATATAGATGATTTATTTATCATTTGGAGAGGGGATTTAAAATCACTGCTTGTTTTCACTGAGAGTTTGAATCACAATAATTTTGGTTTAAAATTCACATCTTATAGCACGAATTCTATAAATTTTTTGGATATTACAGTAACCGTCAGAGATGGGTTATTAGTTACGGAGACTTACATCAAACCAGTCGATCAGAGTAGATATCTTAATTACAACAGTTCACACGATAAGTGATGGAAAAATAATATTCCAAAGAGCCAGCTGTTATGAATTAAGCATAACTGTTCTACTTTGGCAAAATTTGAGATCCAAGCCAATGTGCTAATGAAGGCATTTTTAGAACAGGGCTGTCCTGAAGATGTTCTGAATTTGGTATACGATGAGGTCAGTGGTATTTATAGGAATGCATTACTTCTAGAGGGTAATGCATATACTGAAAAAACTGAAGCTTTTGAAACAAAAGAATATTCTATGTCTTTCCTTACACAATTTAATAGTAATGCTTGGGAAATTAAGAAAATCATCAGAAATAATACCCCATTACTCTTATTAGATGAATATTTAAAACAAGAAATTAACCCAGTAGGACGGGTTATTTTCAGGAAATCAGAAAATGTAAAGTCCAAACTAGTCTCTAGTCATTTTAGGAGAGAGACTCAATATAAAATAGGAGATAATACATGGCTCCCATAAAGACCAGCAGCTTTCCACAGATGCGGAAAATCCACATGTGGTACATGCCTGCAGGCAGAGAAAAAAAGTTTGGACTTTATTTCAAATGTAAATAAAGAATGTTTCAAAAAGTAAGGAGTTTATGAACTGCTCCTCATCTTTTGTGATCTACCTTATTACTTGTGGTTGCGGTAGTCAATATGTTGGCAGAACGACCAGATCTTTACATATACATTTCATGGAATATCGTAGAAATATTCTAAAAGGTATAACGACGCACCCACTTTCGAAACATGTCACCCAGTGTCAAAAATCAAATTTAAAAGATTTAAGAATTAAGGCAATAGAATAGATTAAAATGACATGTCGAGGAGGTGATAGATTTAGAACACTTTGTAAGAGAGAAGCCTTTTGGGTATACAGGCTAGGTACATTAATACCAGGTGGTCTTAATGACACGGTGGAATGAAATAATGTATGATCAGTGACCACATGTGATTATGGTAGACACATTCAACTGGGTTTGATCATTTTTGAAGGTATAAAAACAAGCACTTATAATAAAGTACCGCAACACTTATTATTAATTTTAGCAATTGATAGGGATTATAAAATATATTTGGGGAAAGATGCCTAGGTGACCAAAGGTCCCTTTGGACCAGGGGATTTTGCCCATTGTAATTTATGAATCCCGTAGCTGAAGAATATATATATATTTCTAACTATCATCTTTGTTAAGTGTGCTTTTTTCCATCATGGGTTATATATCTGGGGTCCTCTTGGATATTTGTGGGTTATGACGAATAGAATTATTGGCTTCCCCTTTTTCTTCACTTCCTAAAATTAATTCATCAATATCTTTAGTAGAATTTGTATTCTTTTCTGAGATATTTATTTAAAATTATATATACACTTCTTTTTATGTGACAAAAGAGTGGCTATTTTAGGGCATTATGGTCCCTTACAGTTTTTGTACAGCGTCCAGATAGAATTAAAGGTCCAAAATATTTTTTTATATATATATTATATATAATTTATTTTTTTTATCATTTTTTGTTATAATTAATAATTAGATCAGCTATGATCAGCGTTTTTTATTGTTATGTTATATTTATTTTTATATATAATTATTAATTGATACTTTAATAGTATTTTCCAGTATTCCAGTGTATATGAATGTGGATGTGTATATATGGTTAATGGAGATGCTGATTATTTGTGTATGTTAAGTTTTTTCTTTTCTTATATATACCATCAAATGAATAGAAATATTATTATTCTTTATTCTATAATACCCAATTCATCTCCGGGCATATGGATTTTGGCATATTGTAGTGTATAAGCTATGACTTTTGTCCATATTGAGATCAGCTGCCCGAAGGTAATGACATGCAAACAAATATCATGCTGGAACGCATGAAGTTGGTGAAATATACATGAGGGAGCCGAACAACAATCACATGGCCCCTCTTGAAAACGAGGCTTGAATTGAGACGCACGATGCATGCGTATGACGTCAGTGCCCGGGATAAAAACCAGAAGACTCAGACTGAGTCTCTACACTTCTGAGGAAGCCGCTGAATCCTAAGGAGGTGGAGAAATGTGTAAAGCCACATTTCATTTCAAAGACCAGCTGGTATTGTACTACTCGATTATCTCCCGGGAGTATTGTGAGTACAGGACTTTTGTTAAGCCGGGATTTCAGTTCACTAAAGGGAGAAATCCCATCGGCTCCTGACTTTATTGAGGAGTGATTTATATGCCTTAAGATTGGGCCATTGGCGTGTTTGCAAATATCCTGGATGCATACAAACATCTTATCTGCAAGTGATATGTTCTAAGCCTGGACTTATGCATGCCTGCTACTAACCACTTTTGCCAATACATATGTGGAGTTTTTATAAAGACTTTCATACTAACCTTTCGCTTTGGGCAGAGACTAACACCATATCTGCATTTATAGAGTCTAAGCTGACGACTCAAATGTGGGTTTGCATGCTTGCCCGCAATTATATTGGCATACTAACCAGCGTTGCTTTTGCAGTATTGACTACTATATCTAATCTGCATCTTTAGAAATCTAACGGATGACCTATATATGTTTGTCTGTATCTCTGTTGGCACATCTACCAAGGATATTTTTCAGTATTGATTGCCATGTTTATTACTGACCATTTATATCAATATTATGGTCTAATATAATTCACCTGCGAATTTCTTGAGTACAGTACCGGCCGGTTTAACTTAATATTTTTACCAATTGTATATTATTTGTTCATGTATAATTTATTCATTATTCTATGTTATTAAATCCTGTCTATCAAGCGCTGTCTATTATTTTTACTTTTTTCTGTTTTAATAGGTAAGGCATAGACCTATTTTTAGGATAGCAGCTGTTGATGGGATATAAACTTGTTTTTAATTATTAATATACATGTGTATGGTTTATAGCGCTTGGTTTTTTTATATACTCCTTATAGTTGTAAGATCTGTTTGAGCTTGTACATATACAGTAGTTGAGCACAGGCTTTCTTATGTTTGGCGACATACACAATGATATCTCCCCTAAGGACAGATTTAGCTGTCTGCCAGAATAAAGAGGGAGAGGTCACACACAAGTATTTCATTGTTATGTACATACTCACACCACTTTGCCTCCAGCATATATCTAAATTTAATAGAGTTCGCCAAATAAGATGGGAGTCTCCAGGGCCTGTAAGAACCACTATCAGTCACGAGGACAAGGGAAATCCAAATCAGGGCATGGTCGGATAAGCCAATGGGTTCAATGTTAGAATCATCAATCCTAGATAGCAATCTCCCCGATATCAAAATGTAGTCAATGCGAAACAGAGTTGCGTGAGCTGCAGAAAGGCAGGTAAACTCTCTCTCAGTTGGGTGGCAAGTTCTCCAAAGATCTACCAATTGGAGCTCAGAGTTCAGTTGGGGAATACCAATAGAAGGCGGATTTTTGGGGCGAGCACGGGGGGCATTGTCGATCCATAAAGGCCGAAGCTAAAATATTAAAGTCTCTTCACTCACAATTAAAGATGAAACTATAAAAGGGCTAAGCTTGGCCAATATCAATTGGAAGAAACGTCTGGCGTACACGTTAGGTGCATATAAATTGCAGAATGTAAATCTATCACCCATAATAGTGACCTCAGAAATAACGTATCTTCCAAGTGGGTCAACCAGAGAAGCATGTAATTGGGGTGCTAATTGTTTTCTAACTAAGGTGACCACCCCACGTTTGTATAAGACAATACAGAGCAACCCATAATATTCGGCTATAAAACTTCAGCTTGCAATAAATGAGTCTTCTGCAGCATCGCCAGATCTACCCCAAGTTTAAGTATGTAGGCAAAAATCTTTTTTCTTTCTACAGGGGAATTAATCCCACCCACATTCCATGAGAAAATTTTTAACGGAGCCAACAGTGTAAGCACCCTAAGACAGTTCTGAATCTCAGAACACATAATAATAACCAGCTCAAACAAATATGAATGGGCATAAAGCCATTTGAATATAGACAGTTTAAGCTTCAAACCAGTTGTAGGAAATATCCCAGTGCACTCTAGCATAAAATTAAATAAAAAAACCAATGAGAAAAAAGTAAAAAAAAAAACATATGCAGAACAGAAATAATAAAATGTAAAGCAAGGACATAAGTCACCCGCATGCCCTCGGGCCAAGAAAAATACTTCCAGGCATACATACTGTAGATAGAGAAAATAAGGTGAGTGCACAGCCAGTGTAACACCACACCCAAAACACAACGGAGAGACGGGCTCCGGGGTAACCACAGCATCAGGGGCATATCTACATAATGGGTGCAGGATGTGCGGGAAACACGGGCCCATGGGTATATTACTTACCTCTCCGAAGTCCCACGTCGGCGCGGGGGTCCGGCACTGTAAAACGACTGGAAAATGGCCATGGCGGCCACTTTCCCGTCGTTTGCACATGCGCCGTGGCCATTTTCCCGGTGACCTGTGCAGACACTATAGACTCTGGGCACACTCTAGTGCCCAGAGTCTATAACTCTGGCACTGGCCGCGCACAACTCAGTGCGCTGCCGGCCGCCGGGCGGAGAGGAGGGGGCTCGTGTCGGAGACTGCACACGGGCCCCCTCCTCTTTAGAAACACCCCTGCGCAGCATACTGTACAATGACCATCTCACACAACAAAACAATATAACAGGTTATATGGCATACAAAATGTAAAGGAGTGAGATGGGTTTGATATTTTAAGTAATCGAACCTACACCACCACCAGTGGTATGACAAATATACTTGCAATGAAAGGACAATGCAAATAAAACTGTATACATAATGCAAAAGCACAGTATTAAGATATACAATACCAGCTCCCAAGGGAAGGGAGCATTATGCCCCCAAGAAACTCTGGATGAGAAGAAACATATGCGTAAACAGCAATCAGTCCCGAGAGTCCATATGAGAAGGGAAAACGGGGATCAACTTGGCCAGGGCCTCTCCTCGGAGATATGCGTCAGCATCCTTCGGTGTAGAAAAGTCCACAAAAGAATCCGCAGTGAATATGCGGAGACAGGCAGGAAACAGTAAGGCAAAAACGTTGATTATCTTGGACCAGTCCCGCACACACCACAGAGAAAGCGCACCTGGCTCTGGTCACCTCTGCAGAGTAATCCTGGAAAAGAAATCATTTGAGCCCATCCCAATTAATGGAATGATTACGTCTGGACCAGAGCCACAACTAGACTTTTTAGTGCCCTGTGCCAGAGAGAGGATTGGAGCCCTCCCACCCCCATTTTTTAAATAGGGACATAAGATAGTGCACCTGAAAATGTGCCATGGCCTCATGGGGAAGGGCCAGGGAAGAGATAGGGGCAGCCAGGAGATGCTGGGGATAAAAGAAGAAGATGCTACAAGTAAGAATGATAATAAACAGGAAAATTGACAGGCCCAAACAGCGCCCCCTGTCCTGCGGTGCCCTGTGCCACGGCACTGGTCGCACTACCATAGTTACGGCCCGGGTCTGGACGCTTGCCAAAGAGCCTCACAGTGAAGGAAATTAAGACAACGAAAAATGGTCACTCTGGGGCAAGTATCAACGACAGAGCGGGAGAGACCAATCCGATGTGCTCTTTCCACTATCATACCCTTGCAGGAGTATTCTACCTTTAACAATTCTGGTAATGAAATGGTGGTAAAATGGATGAGTGCGTCCCCCTTCACGGATTCCGGGAGGCCCACAATTCGTAAGTTTTTCCTTCGCGAGCGGTTCACAAGGTCATCCATCTTGTTCAAAACCGGCATATGTTGTTTATAAAGCATATCATACTGTTGCTTTAAATTAGAAACATCATGAAAAGTCTCGCCCAGTCTGTTCTCAGTAACCTGTACCCTCTGTGTGAGCTGAATAATGTTAGAATTCGCCTCCTTTAAAGCTTGCTTAAAAGAGTCTGCCTGCTCTGGCATGCTGGGAGCCATAGTCTCCTTTATAGCTTTTACAATGTCCGCATAGGAAACCAGTAAACCTGGTTGTATATCTTCAGGAGGGGCCCCGGAGGGTGAGGAAGGAGCAGAGGAGATCTCAGGAGAGAGTTGGTGCTGCGGGGAAGCAGCTGGCCATCTTGGATCGGCGCCCATCTTTTTCAGGGAGCTGGCGCTTTGATTTCCGGGCATTAGAAGGGGAAAGTACCTCTCCATACGCGGAGGAGGTGTTGCCCTAACTGGTGGTGGTTCCAGTCCGGCCGCACGAGCCCGTCGTGGGGCTGAAAACAGGGATGATGCTGCGGCTATGGAGGAGCTGGTTCAGCCTGCGTCCATCTCCAAGTGGGGGCGGAGCCCCCAAAAATGCTTTATTATACAAATATGCATTTTTAAAAATTTTTATTTTTCTTTAAATATTTTTTCATTCCTATTTCAGCTTTCAGTTGCAGTTATACAGGTGGGAGCCAGTAAGCCGCTAATAGACGAGTTACCGGCTGGGCAAGCAGCATGGCCAGGAACCCGGAGAAAGAAGGCAATTGCGGTGGCAATCATAAAAAAATATATATTTATTCCTTTCATTTGGTCCCTGACACAGGTAATCCCCACTCTTTTCTTTCATTGCAGGTATGGGAGGTTCCTGGGGTGCCTCCAGTTCAGTTTGCTCTCAATTTAGAAATACATGAAGTGGGACTATAATTATGTAGCATAGGACCACCTGAGCAGAGACGCCTGGATTCAGTAGGTGAAAGTAGGACTATTATTATATAGCATAGAACCACCTGAGCAGAGACACCAAGGGGTAAATTTACTAAAGTTAGATTTTTTTATCAGTGAGTTTTAAAAGTCATGTTGCCCATAGCAACCAATCTGATTCTACTTAACATTTAACTAGTACCTTCTAGAAGATAATAGCTAGAATCTGATTGGTTGCTATGGGCAACATCACTTTTAAAACTCACTTCTAAAAACTCTCACTTTAGTAAATTTACCCCTAGACTCAGCAGGACGCTTATCAAGCATTTGTAAATGTGTGTAACTGAGGGCCTGATTCAGAGCCAGATGCTATTTGCGCTCGCTCGTTCAGAAAAAAGGGGTGGCTATTCAAATGAACTGTTCGCTCTTTGCGGTCTGTTCACGCCTCTAGGTCTGAACGAGCGAACAAAACTTGCGGTCGTTTTTTGGAAAACTACGCCCCCTGGCCGCTCGCATCCTACGTCATGTCCGCTATTTATTAGATTAATCGAGTACATCGACCAGCGTATGAACTGCTCGCTATTCTTGTGGTTGGTTTTTCCTACTACAATCTTGCGAGCAGTTCTGACTATAAAATAACCCAGTGACGTGGTCAATGACGCTGCTGTATTAATTATGCACACCCATAAAACGCCCGTTATGACCTTTAAGCACGCCTGCGTTCTGATCTCCACTCCCCGTTTTCAAGCACCTTCCCCTGTTACCACCCACATACGCCTCCTCATGTCACTCAAAATAGCAGGCATTCGCTATTTAGCGAACAAACGATTTTTGGCCGCACTGACTGGTTCGCGCATGCGTATTACGATCCGTACGTATGCGCAGTTGTGCAAACATCGTTCGGAACGAACGAGCGGCCGCTTACGAGCGGCTCTGAATCAGGCCCTGATTCAGTACCAATCGCAATTGCAACTTCAATCACCTACGGATCACAGACGTGAAAATATGCTAATGCTTGCCAAAGCAAAGCAGGCATTAAAGAGGCCCACTGCTGCCTGCTCATATCCGTCCAACCTCGTACTCCTGCGTATACATCGGTACCATCGACACACATCGGCTCATCACACAGCATTTACGGGTCTGACCAGCCGCAGAAACTGCAAGTCTCCTCGCACGCAGTGAGTGCTCAAGCTGTGTATGCAATCGCAAGGGCTAATTTTTGCATGCCCAGGTAACGGCGTTCAAACGGACAGGCACGCCTGTGTTTTTCAGACCACTCCCCCGTCACCACCCCCAGACGCTGACAGCCTTATCACTCACTTTGCAATAGATTCTTCTGTGTGTTTGTAATCGCAATGTGATCGCAGCCCACGCACAGTGCGGTTTATAGGCACGCGCACTGTCAAACAATCGCTCGGTCTGCGTCTGTATTCGTACTTGCGACCGGTACTGAATTAGTCCCTGAATCCTCTACAATTTAGTATCGTGTAGGATGCATGCAACTTCTGCTGGCCCATTGCAGAGTGCTGGGGGATTTTGTGTTTTATTTTTCTCTTGTCTAGATTAACCCCTCCCTTACACGCTCAGTACATTGATTATGATCAATTTCCAAATTACCACAAAAAATGTATAACCATACCGCCCAACCATCCCCATTTCAGCAGCTCGGGGGGCGATTCAGACCCGGACACTAAGCCGCGATCGCTCGCATACAAAAGGGGCCGGGTATGCAAATTCCGCGATCGCACTGTCTAGTGGAAGGACGCCCTCTATGTCTTAGAGAGCGACGACAGAGAGAGCGCACGCCGGTATAGAGAAGCCCACCTTTGTTTTTTAGCACACGTCATCTCCAGGAAGTGTGTGATTAATCAGAACCATCAAGAGCCAAAGGAGCTGCTCGAGAAATGTGTATTGGTCGTTATAAAATGTTCATGTGGTGAAAGATTGGTAGAAAATAAATGCTGCATGTTTTCTACGTGTGCAGGAACCATCCAGCATTCAGAGAGGAGGCACGGCAGCAGGTTTAAAGGACGTTGATAATAGATGTGATGCTGTTACAATTGCCTGCCTCATTTTCCTTCCTTCATACACACATACAGTACAGTAGCTCCCCCGTTGCATTATGTCAATCGTTGTTTTCATACCTCCCAGTGAGCCATTTCCGCCCAAGCTCTGAAGCCGCAGGACTCCCTGTCATACAGTCGCCATGGGGGGACCGTCCGCAATGAACGCAGTAATTTTATCCTTTTCTTCTATTTTCTCTTCTGAAATGAAAAATTACAGAGACTTGGTTTGGGGGGATCAGACAAAGAATTCTGTGATGGAACATGACGAATGCCACCGGAGACAAGAAATACAAATGGGCTGAATATGAAGGGGCTGATTTGTTAGTGAAAGTCCATCCCGCCCACTGCGATTACAGCTGCAGCCGCCATCATTAGTATCTGGGCTTTGTGCTAATCCCATGCTGGGTGCAAATGATCGGCAGAATCAGGCAGCCCCATCTCCGCCTGCACGCTGCAAAAGAGTACGGAGGTCGGTGTACACGCCCAGGAGACGGCGCGGTATGAAGATATCCGCAAGATATAAATATTTCCACTCACATCCCACTCAAAGTTGGGTCCTGAATGCCCGGGAGGGGTTGGCGGCGGGCAGCCTTGCTGAGAACAAGGGGAGTGCCAAGGCAGATTTTCTGACCCTGGCAGAGGAGATCCAGCTACTATTCACAGTAAGAAAAAGAATATAAATATACAACCTGGCGCCTAATCAAGTACGGAAATCTAACTCTAAAATCAATGCTGCAGCTTCCCAAAAAAAGGGTGATTGCCGCACCTTTAGAGACTTAGGGCCGTATTCAAATTGAAGCGAAAAGTCCATTACCGGACTTTTCGCCGTCATTGGAGGTTTTGGCTGCGATAAAGTATTGCGCTCGTCCCTGTATTAAATTTCAAATCGGTGAAAACGGGAGCAGGCGAAAAGGAAAGCAGCGAAAAGTCCTATTATTTTTGGGAAAATCAGCCTGACACCCCCCAAAAGATGATCTGACATGGGGAGTTCACTATGGGTACCCCCGAATAGCCCTGCAAGAGGTATTTGGGGGTTTTAAATGGTCTCAATAGGTGCTATTAAGCGTTTTTGGGATAGCGGTGAAGAATAGCATTTTGCAACTTTTTAAAAAAAAAAAAATCAGTAGTTCCATCAAATTTGGGGTACATGAAAATGGGTGCAAGCATATGTAAAAATCGCTGAAGTCAAGCATTAAAGAGCACCAAAAACGCACCTTCAGCAAGCACCTGCAATCAAAAAAACACCTCCCCGATACTTGCAGACCCCCCAAAGGCTATTTCGCTAGTTTTTTATTTTGTACCCCCACTTTGAATTTTTTCGCCCACATTTTCAAAGTGCTTTTTTGGGGTGTCCTTTGTGGGGTTGTTTTAGTGTTTATTGACGCAGTTAGCATCAAGGGGGGGAGTACAAAGAGTGCAGAGTGGTTTCCGCACCACTGCACCCCAAAACCCCAATACTGCACTTTTTTCCACTGGGTATTCATAGGTGAAACTTTATCACCTACGTATTACATTGCATTGCATTTTCGCACCTGCGAAAAGACGCTAAAATTTCATACGGGGATGAGTGAAATCGGCCAAAATTATGTCATCGGCAAAAAAATATGGCTTTTCGCTCCAAAGTGAGTATATAGGAAGCGCTGCCAATTAGAAAGCTCTCACATTAATTGTTACCTCCTTAATTGACCATACAGAGCTGCTATGTCCACTTACACATAGCGCAGACTTTGGCCCCGCCCCTTGCACCTGAATTATTCCATTATATTTTTATATTGTTATTCATGTATTGTATTGTGTCTTTGATATGGCCATATAATGATGTATTAATAAACTGTATTTTTAACGATTAATGTGAGAGGTTTCTAATTGGCAGAGCTTCCTATACATTCACTTTTCCAACCATTCATAGTAAGTTTAGGCTCACTCAGATGGCTGATGGCTGCCCGATGGTGATATGATGCTGTAGATCACTGAAGCCGCTAGGGGGCTTCTATTTACACAAGACGCCTCCTGCGGTGCTGTTAGGTATAGGTTAGCATCGCTGCTGCGTCCAAAGGCACAGCAGTGAGGCTAGCAGCATCAGGGACGTATCTATAATGAGTGCAGGGTGTGCAATGCACATGGGCCCCCAGGTCCAGCGGGACCCGCACTGCACACCCTGCACCCATATTATCTAAAACTTACCTCCTCGAGGTCCAGCGTCGGGTCCTTCAGCGCTGCTCAAAACGCTTGAAAATGGCCGCCGTGCCCATTTTGACAGCATTTTGCGCATGCACTGTGAGGAAATCACCATGAAAAAGGTGGCCACGCTATTTCCCCGGCGATCTGCACATGCGCAGTAGACTTTGGCCACACTCTGGTGCCCAGAGTCCACTGATTCTACGGTGACACAGGACTGATGGTAGCGCTCACCTTTCCTTCTCATGACAAGCATTTTTCCAGATGCCCCAAACAATCTGAAAGGGGAAAATAACTTTACATCAGTCCTCAGCAGTCCAATCCCTGTACCTTTTGAACAGCAGTCCCTGATGTTTTTCCTGGAGAGAAGTGGCTTCTTTACTGCCCTTCTTGACACCAGGCCATACTCCAAAAGTCTTCGTCCTGTGTCATGCCAACAGTAAAGCATCCCGAGACCATTCATGTGTGGGGTTGTTTCTCAGCCAAGGGCTCACTCACAATTTTGCCTAAGAACACAGCCATGAATAAAGAATGGTACCAAAACATCCTCCAAGAGCAACTTCTCCCAACCATCCAAGTACAGTTTGGTTACGAACAGTGCCTTTCCCAACATGATGGAGCACCTTGCCATAATGCAAAAGTGATAACTAAATTGCCCGGGGAACAAAATGAAAGTTTGGGTCCCTGGCCAGGAAACTCCCAAGACCTTAATCCCATTGAGAACTTGTGGTCAATCCTCAAGAGACAGGTGGACAAACAAAAACCCACAAATTCTGACAAACTCCAAGCATTGATTAGGCAAGAATGGGCGGCCATAAGTCAGTATGTGGCCCAGAATTTGATTGACAGCATGCCAGGGCGAATTGCAGAGGTCTTGAAAAAGAAGGGTCAACACTGCAAATATTGACTCTTTGCATAAACTTAATGTAATTGTCAATAAAAGCCTATGATACTTATGAAATGCTTGTAATTCTACTTCAGTATACCATAGTAACATCTGACAAAAAGATCTAAAAACACTGAAGCAGCAGACTTTGTGAAAACCAATACTTGTGTCATTCTCAAAACTTTTGGCCATGGCTGTACAACTCTGAATCAGGCCCCTAGTTTGGTAGACAAAGAACTAAAATCTCCATGGACCAGAGAGATTTCCTATCCAGCATACCATATCCTTTAGGACCATGTGGTACCAATCTCCTAGTTGAAACAGCTGTTGTCGATGCCCAGTGTTCTTCCCATTACATTCCAATGACTCTTGCATTCAATTGTGCGGTGACCGGCAGCACTCAGGGAACGCCTAAGTGCTGCCGGTCATCGCACAATTGAATGCGGCAATACGATCACTATCTAACACTATATATTGTAATATGTTGTAATATCATGTCAAATATGTGTATGTGTGTTCATGAAGGCTAACACCAGAATCGGGAGAGAGCATTGGTGTACCCGCTAAGCTTGTTACTATACCTGCGGGTCACTCTAGGACTATTATATCTTAAAGACAGTACTGAGATATATGATCTGAATTATTCTAGATCATTGTGATATATAGATACTATTTATATCTATGATCCATGAAATGGTTAACCTCATCCACATATAAAAAATTGACACAGCATTGTTATAAACGTTTTTATTGGCTTTAGTTATTATGGAACAGAGTAATGATATGCTATCATCACAGTGAGACCTTTACATCAGCATACAGATATGAGTGCCTAGACACTATTACAGGGAATAGGACCTATAGAATATTTAAAACAAAAGCTGCAATTACTAGGCAACTGATCAATCTTTCATCTTATGGTGCATACTCTAGAGAGGTAACACTCAAAGGTTACATTGTATAGTTATAACAATTTTGTTACACTGAAATTTAGCCAATTGAGCATTCACAGATATATATTAAGAAAGATCTGAATGACTGACAGCACTAGGAGGTGTTTTTAATCACCTTTCATTATAACCTTTTTCACTCTCTAATTTCTTTATTTTTATATTTCGCCAAGTATATCTGTACATCATATTTTAAGAAACATTAATAAAAGTTATATTTTATTGGTAATTCAGAAACCATAACATGGGTACACCGAACCCATGACAGTGCACCGGACACTATATCTTATCTCTTCTCTTTTCTTAAACAGGATCTGACAATATTTATATAAGATAGTCTAGTGGCACCTCCATACGAATAAATCTTGGTTTAATACCACTACAAAATATAATGTTATATGGAGTCCTATATAAAGGAAATATTTAGTGAGTTTCTGAATATAATAAACACTCATGAATATTAAGGTCAGTGCAGCATCAATACTGTTTTCTCCTGCATAACATACAACATGCTTAGGCAAATCCAAACAAAGGCTGAAAGCCAGTTACTGTACACAGTCATCACACCGTATTCACTTACATCTGTGCACATCCAAGCTTACAAGTTAGGCTCAATACAAGGACATGATAACTGAAGAGTTATGTTGTGAAGGCTGATGGCACTTTGTGATGGCACGTGCCAGCTATTTGGGGGTGATTGTACCAATAGTTTCACCCTGTCCACCCATTGCTGGATGTGCAAGAGAGCTCACTATTGTGAACCGAGGCTTTGCTGATAATCCTCCTGTGAGTGTCCCTGACACTGCCATTTCTACACTTAACACTGAAATGTCTCAAGAAGGAACTGCATGCATGCCAGTGTTAATAACGTCGGTATACATGAAGTAAATCACAAAGGACAGCTCTTCTAATAAGAACTGTTCTTTTCAAAAGAGGAACTTCCGCTCACTGAGCTTGCTGCAGGGGCACTGGGAAGGGTCCCTCTCAGTGCTGAATGTGAAAAGAAGTCCATAGGCTTCTATTGGGCAATGCCATCTTAAGATGGCATTGCCCGCCAGCTGACAAGGGGGGCAACATTGTCATCTGGCCCAGGGAAATGCACACAAAAGAAGCTTATCGCCAATTGAAAATACCACATGCTATCAACAAATTTTACTCAACCCCCTTCAGGTCTTCCAGAGGATATGTAAACAAATTCTAGATAAAGCCTTTTTGGAAGGAACCATCATGAAACAGGAGTATGATTACCTTTGGACTGAACATCCCAAAATCCGTACTTACTACCTTTTGCTGAAAGTGCATAAGAATCCCCTGGTACCACCAGGGAGACCTTTTATATCTGGCATTGGAGGGTTATCAGATAAAGCAAGTGACTTTGTTGACCTACACTTATGGCACTTATACTAGGACTACCTTCATATACCAGAGACACAGTTGACATATTGACTAAATTACATGATGTGAAACTGGATGAGGGTCAACTATTGGTCAGCATTGACCATGATCAAGGACTGAGAGCAGTAGAAAATTTCCTGATTATGGAGGAAAGGGGAGACTTCCAGGATTTCCTCCTGGAATTATTATGATTCATTTTTAACTATAACCTCTTCACATTTGACGATAGATTCTTCCTCCAAGTCAGGGGCACAACGATGGGGGCAGCCTGTGCCCCCACCTATGCAAATTTATATCTAGGCTGGTAGGAGCAGGAGCACGTGTTCCAAGAAAACAATGACATCTATACCAAGCATGTGAAGGTTTGGAACCAATACATAGATGATATCTTTATCATCTGGGATGGTGATAAGAAACTTATTAGAATTTATCAGCAAACTTAATAATAACACTGTAAACTTGTCACTCACCAAGAAGATCAGTGAAATGAGTTTTCCATTTTTGGATCTCAGAATATACAAAAATGAAGTGGCTACCTGGAGATAGAGCTTTACAGACAGAGCACAACTATGAATAGCCTGTTACACCAAACCAGCTCCCACTTTCCCCCAATGATTGAAAACATCCCTAAAGGAAAGTTCCTATGCCTATGCAGAAATTGCTCAGATGTATTCACCTTTAACCACCAAGGTGACAACATATCGGCAAGACTAAGGAAAAGAGGATATAGTCACAACTCCATTAAAAAAGCCAGAGCATACATTGCAAGGGTACAAAGAGATACACTGATATTCCAGAATAATAAGGACCAAAAGGAACAAGGCAAAGAATCTGTGAGGTTTGTTGGTAACTTCTGTAAAAAGTGGGAAACGATCCGGATGATCATCCAGAAACAATATATTACTACTGGATGATGATCTATCGAAGTGTCTGGACAAATGTGTCTCCATGAGCTGGAGGAGAAGTCCTAACCTACGAGACCAATTGGCACACAGCCACTATACAAAGGGCCATGCCCAAACCACCAAGGATTATAGGATCTTTTCCATGTGGGTCCTGCAAATCATGTCAATACATGACCAAGAAAAAAGAGGTAGTTGATAGATATAGTTATACCATCAAGATATCGAATTACATTAATTGCAGAACCAAATGAGTGGTATACTGTATCTCTTGTGAGTGTGGGGCAAGATATGTAGGAATGACCACTAGAATGCTGAATCAGCACATTCCGGAAAACGTAGGGACAGTAAGGAATGCCAGCTCAGACTTAATCAAAATGAAACAACTAATGGTAGTAGCTAAACATTTTCACTACAAACAACAGGGTGACCTTCGACTAATGAAAGCGTACGGATTGGAAGAAATACGCCTCGGAATCAGAGATGGTGATCTGACTAGGGAACTCCTCAAACGGGAAGCTTTTGGACATTTAAACTTGGAGCCCTAGCACCTATTGGACTCAATGAATATATAAATTACAGCACCTTCATTATATATAGGGATGTGCGCCGACCACCGTGTTTTGTTTTCGGTTTTTGATCTGTTTCTTCTTCGTGTTTTGGATCTGGATCTGGTTTGCAAAACCACAGATCACAATATTGATTTTTTTTCATCTAGGTTAGGCCTAGGGCCAAAATGTTGCATCCAGCTAGCTAGCTGACAAAACTAAGTGACAGCAGTGGGTGGCACTAACATGTGGCCATTTTTTTTTTAAATGAAAGGGGCATGCAGGAGATGCTAAGTGTGGCCCATACAATTTCTGGACATTCATAAACAATCAAATTAAAAATGTCAGAGAAAAGAGGTGCAAGATGGAATAGTCCTTGGGCCGTCCCACCCACCCTTATGTTGTATATGAAACAGGAGATTTACAGTTTAACAAACCAATCATTTCAGCGACAGGGACTGCCAATTGTGGCTGAAGTGATTGGTTTTGTTTGGACCCCCATAAAACAAGCTGCCAATGTGTATTGGACATGGAAATGATCCCATACACAAACTGGCTTTACATTATAACATCAAATGTCTTCATCCTCATCATCCCCATCAGTGTGTACATTCTCTCCTTCACACAATATTAATTCGTCCCCGCTAGAATCCACCATAGGCGCCTCTGTATTTTTTTTATGTAATTGTTGGTTGAGGTCTTCCTCATGGAATTTGCAATTAATTTTAATGAACATCATCTTTTCCACATTTTGAGGAAGTAACTTCCTACGCCGATCACTGACAAGGTTGCCAGCTGCACTGAAAACTCTTTCAGAGTACACACTGGAGGCTGGGCAACTTAAGTAATGCAAAGCCAGTTTGCGTATGGGCCTCCAAATTGCCCCTTTTTCCTGCCAGTACTGAAAGGGACTGTCTGACATGCCTATTTGTATGTTATCCCTAAAATAGTCATCCATCATTCTGTGAAAGGTGACCGTATCAGACATAGTCACGGTAGACATGTCACTATTAGTAGGAAGTTCTCTCAGGCCCAACCAGGTGTCAATTTTGGTGACTGATCTGCATGACCAGCAAGAACTCTGTAGGGAAAATTTAGTTTTTTCCTGGCAGCTACAGAAACTGAAGGAGGAGATGATAGTGTGTCATGTGCCGCCTCAGCTGACAATTTTTTTACCAACAACTCTTTGCATCTTTTCAGATTTATGTCCATTGGAAAAAAAGACACAAGGTATGACTTAAACCTAGGAGCAAGTATGGTTGCCAAAATATATTGATCTGATTTCAGGAGATTGATGACCCTTGGATCCTTGTGAAGTGAATCAAGGGCTTGATCCACCAGTCCGACATACTTAGTGGAATTGCTCCGTTTCAGCTCCTCCTTCAGTTTCTCCAGCTGTTTTTGCAAAAGTCTGATGAGGGGAATGACCTGACTCAAGCTGGCAGTGTCTGAACTAACTTCATGTGTGGCAAGTTCAAAGGGTTTAAGAAACTTGCACAACAGGGAAATTATTCTCCACTGCGCTTGAGTAAGGTGCATGCCCGCTCCACGGCCTATGTCATAGGCCATTGTGTAGCCCTGGATGGCCTATTGCTGCTCCTGCCCCCGCTGAAGCATATATAGGGTAGAATTTCACCTAGTTACTACCTCTTTCTTCAGCTGATGGCAGGGCAAATTCAACAGTATCTGCTGGTCATGCAATCTTCGACAAGCAGTTGCCGAATGTCTAAAATTTTCCGGGCCACCAAGAGCATCTCCTGCACGCCCCTGTCATTTTTTTTAAAATGTTGCATCACCAAATTAATTGTGTGAGCAAAACATGGGACGTGTTGGAATTCGCCCAGATGTAATGCTCTCACAATATTGCTGGCATTGTCAGAAATCACAAATCCCGAGGAGAGTCCAAGTGGGGTAAGCCATTTTACAATGATTTCCCTGAGTTTTTCTAAGAGGTTCTCAGCGGTATGCCACTTAGTGAAATCAGTTATACAAAGAGAAGCCTGCCTCTGAATCAGCTGGCATTTGGTAGATGCTGCTGCTACTGTTGCTGTTGTAGGCAATACACCTACCCAGTGGGCTGTCACAGTCATGTAATCTTTAGTTTGCCCTGTCCCACTTGTCCACATATCAGTGGTCAAGTGGACAGTGGGTACAATGGCATTTCAGAGGACATAAATAAGGATTTTTTTTAATGTCCTTGTACAGACTGGGAATTGCTGTTCTAGCGAAGTGGAATCTAGAAGGGTTCTGGTAGCGGGGACACAGGACCTCAATTTACTCTCTAAAACCCACTGCATTCATGGCGGACACTGGACGTACATCTAATACCAGCATAGCTGTTATGGCGTCAGTAATCCGCTGTGCAACTGTGTGTCTGCTGTCATACTTGTTCGCCCTTGTAAAGGATTGTTTGACGGTTAATTGTTTGGTTACAGTACTACAAGTAGACTTCCTCCTGGTCCCCTTTTGGGATGAAGATCCACTCACAGCAACAGCAGCAGCAGCAACAGACGTAGTCATCAAGGATCCTTCTGAGGAATCACGGATAGGAGAGGAGTCAGTCATGCTTATAACATTGGATGCAGCAGGACTACTTCCGATGATGAATGAGGATGTTGATGATGCAGGTGTTGGTGGTGGAGATCGAAGGCACTTGGATCCCAAAGAGAGGTAGCAGGTAGGTGACACTGGACTGTTATGTTTTTAGTTTTGGAACTTGGCGGCATACACTTTGGAATTTGATGAATGCGCTCCACGTGTCGTTTCAAGGAGGAGGTTCCTAGATGGTTAAAGGTCCTTACCTCTACTCACTCTTGCTTGGCATCGGTTACAGATGGCTTGACAACTGTTGTCTGGATTTGGGTGGAAATAATTCCACACGTGAGAAGTGGATTTTTTTGTCTTTTGCCCAGGCATGACAACATCAATGGGCTTTTTCATACCATGGGCAACAACTGTTGCCTGACTTACACAATATCCAATTCTAGAGAAGCATCCTCGATGACTACGTCAGCAATATGTTGACTGCCCTTCCCCACATTTACAGAGGGCACACAAATGTTGGAAGGAGCATACTCAAGTACACTATTTGAAAGGTCTGGCTCACACATGGCAACCGCGGACACACTTGCACTCTCCTCGGGGATTTGTGATCTTGATTTCTAGGAGCACACAGTTGGATCTTCCAGATCTGTCTTACTCATCTTCATCTTAAGAAATTTCATTTTTTTTATAGTACCACCACTACTACAACAAACAGAAGGGCTATCATCACTAGAACCACCAGTCATAAATAAAGGCATATCCTTTCCTTGCCATTTTGTGTAGTGAATGGCATGTTGCAAAATTTTTGGTTTATCTAAAGTCAACTTGGCTTTAGATTTTTTTTTCTTTACTAAAGTAAAAGAAGTTGCTTTTCCATGTCCATGGCCTGACTTAAGCCCTGGGGCATCGGCCTTCATAGAGGATGAGGACGTTGACGGCCTTGCATCATCATGACTGCTGCCGGCAGCTACAACATGTGGTTCTTGCTCTCCTGTCATGTGACTGCCCTCCATATTCACTGCGGTCTTGCAGCAAAGTCACCAAGCAAGCAGCAATAGTGTTGCCAAGTTGTGGCTAACGCACACGCATACACAGAAAAAAAAAATACACTTTTATTATTTATTTGTCCAGAACTTGGGGCCCGCAGCACCCCTGACCGAGGCAGCAGCGATTGACGACACAGGCAACACTAGGTTGCTGCTGTCTGATAATAAGTGCGGCTAACGCACACGCACACACAGAAAAAAAAAAAACACTTTTATTTTGTTGTCCAGAACTTGGGGCCTGCAGCACCCCTGACCGAGGCAGCAGCGATTGACGACACAGGCAGCACTAAGTTGCTGCTGTTTGATAAAAAACACTTTTATTATTTATTTATTTATTTTTTTGTCCAGATCTTTTGTCTGGAGCACCACTGACCGAGGCAGCAGCGATTGATGACACAGGCAGCACTAGATTGCTGCTGTCTGATAAGTGTGACTAACGAACACGCAGAAAAAAAAATATATATTATATATATTTTTTTTGTCCAGAACTTGGGGCCCGGAGAACCCCTGACCTAGGCAGCAGCAATCGACGACACGGGCAGAATGCTACCAGCACAGATGGACACAGCACAGCAGCCCAGATGGACATAGCAGACAGCAGCAGCCCAGATGGACACAGCAGACAGCACCAGCCCAGATAGATGCAGCACAGCAGCCAAGATGGACACAGCAGACAGCACAGCAGCCCAGATGGACACAGCAGACAGCACCAGCCCAGATGGACACAGCAGACAGCACCAGCCCAGATGGACGTAGCACAGTATCCTAGAAGGACACAGCAGACAGCACCAGCCCAGATGGACACAGCAGACAGCACTAGCCCAGATGGACACAGTAGACAGCACCAGCCCAGATGGACACAGCACAGCAGCCCAGATGGACATAGCAGACAGCACCAGCCCAGATGGACACAGGAGACAGCACCAGCCCAGATGGACACAGCAGACAGCACCAGCCCAGATGGACACAGCAGACAGCAGCAGCCCAGATGGACACAGCAGACAGCAGCAGCCCAGATGGACACAGCAGACAGCACCAGCCCAGATGGATGCAGCACAGCAGCCCAGATGGACACAGCAGACAGCACCAGCTCAGAAGGACATGGCAGACAGGACCAGCCCAGATGGACACGGCAGACAGCACCAGCCCAGCTGGACACAGCAGACTAGCACCAGCCCAGATGGATACAGCAGACAGCACCAGCCCAGATGGACACAGCAGACAGCACCAGCCCAGATGGACACAGCAGACAGCACCAGCCCAGATGGACACAGTAGACAGCACCAGCCCAGATGGACACAGCAGACAGCACTAGCCCAGATGGACACAGCACAGCAGCCCAGATGGACATAGTAGACAGCACCAGCCCAGATGGACACAGTAGACAGCACCATCCCAGATGGACACAGCAGACAGCACCAGCCCAGATGGATGCAGCACAGCAGCCCAGATGGACACAGCAGACAGCACCAGCCCAGATGGACACAGCAGACAGCACCAGCCCAGATGGACACGGCAGACAGCACCAGCCCAGATGGACACGGCAGACAGCACCAGCCCAGATGGACACAGCAGACAGCACCAGCCCAGATGGACACAGCAGACAACAGCAGCCCAGATGGACACAGCAGACAACAGCAGCCCAGATGGACACAGCAGACAGCACCAGCCCAGATGGACACAGCAGACAGCACCAGCCCAGATGGACACAGCAGACAGCACGAGCCCAGATGGACACAGCAGACAGCACCAGCCCAGATGGACACAGCAGACAGCACCAGCCCAGATGGACACAGCAGACAGCACCAGCCCAGATGGATGCAGCACAGCAGCCCAGATGGACACAGCAGACAGCACTAGCCCAGATGGACACAGCAGACAGCACCAGCCCAGATGGACATGGCAGACAGCACCAGCCCAGCTGGACACAGCAGACTGCACCAGCCCAGATGGACACAGCAGACAGCACCAGCCCAGATGGATGCAACACAGCAGCCCAGATGGACACAGCAGACAGAACCAGCCCAGATGGACACAGCAGACAGCACCAGCCCAGATGGACACGGCAGACAGCACCAGCCCAGATGGACACAGCAGACAGCAGTAGCCCAGATGGACACAGCTGACAGCACCAGCCCAGATGGACACAGCAGACAGCAGCAGCCCAGATGGACACAGCAGACAGCACTAGCCCAGATGGACACAGCAGACAGCACTAGCCCAGATGGACACAGCTGACAGCACCAGCCCAGATGGACACAGCAGACAGCAGCAGCCCAGATGGACACAGCAGACAGCACTAGCCCAGATGGACACGGCAGACAGCACCAGCCCAGATGGACACAGCACAGCAGCCCAGATGGACACAGCAGACAGCACCAGCCCAGATGGACACGGCAGACAGCACCAGCCCAGATGGACACAGCACAGCAGCCCAGATGGACACAGCAGACAGCACCAGCCCAGATGGACACAGCAGACAGCACCAGCCCAGATGGACACAGCAGACAGCAGCAGCCCAGATGGACACAGCAGACAGCAGCAGCCCAGATGGACACAGCAGACAGCACCAGCCCAGATGGACACGGCAGACAGCACCAGCCCAGATGGACACAGCACAGCAGCCCAGATGGACACAGCAGACAGCACCAGCCCAGATGGACACAGCAGACAGCACCAGCCCAGATGGACACAGCAGACAGCAGCAGCCCAGATGGACACAGCAGACAGCAGCAGCCCAGATGGACACAGCAGACAGCACTAGCCCAGATGGACACAGCAGACAGCACCAGCCCAGATGGACACGTCAGACAGCACTAGCCCAGATGGACACAGCAGACAGCACTAGCCGAGATGGACACAGTAGACAGCACCAGCCCAGATGGACACAGCAGACAGCACTAGCCCAGATGGACACAGCACAGCAGCCCAGATGGACATAGCAGACAGCACCAGCCCAGATGGACACAGTAGACAGCACCAGCCCAGATGGACACAGCAGACAGCAGCAGCCCAGATGGACACAGCAGACAGCAGCAGCCCAGATGGACACAGCAGACAGCAGCAGCCCAGATGGACACAGCAGACAGCACCAGCCCAGATGGACACAGCAGACAGCACCAGCCCAGATGGATGCAGCACAGCAGCCCAGATGGATGCAGCACAGCAGCCCAGATGGACACAGCAGACAGCACCAGCCCAGATGGACACAGCAGACAGCACCAGCCCAGATGGACACAGCAGACAGCAGCAGCCCAGATGGACACAGCAGACAGCACTAGCCCAGATGGACACGGCAGACAGCACAGCAGCCCAGATGGACACAGCAGACAGCACAGCAGCCCAGATGGACACAGCAGACAGCACCAGCCCAGATGGACACGGCAGACAGCACAGCAGCCCAGATGGACACAGCAGACAGCACCAGCCCAGATGGACACAGCAGACAGCACTAGCCCAGATGGACACGGCAGACAGCACAGCAGCCCAGATGGACACAGCAGACAGCACTAGCCCAGATGGACACAGCAGACAGCACTAGCCCAGATGGACACGGCAGACAGCACAGCAGCCCAGATGGACACAGCAGACAGCACTAGCCCAGATGGACACGGCAGACAGCACAGCAGCCCAGATGGACACAGCAGACAGCACCAGCCCAGATGGACACAGCAGACAGCACCAGCCCAGATGGACACAGCAGACAGCACCAGTCCTACACTACCCACCCTCCCTGTTCACTCTCCACAGCTGGAGTGAAATGGCGCCGCTGCGGGACTTCCTATATAGCAGAGACGAAAGCTTGCGAGCCGCGATATTTCGTCTCTGAGGTTTTGCCTCGGTTTGAGATCCGGGACCGGCAGGGGAACCGAACGCACGTTCGGTTCTCGCCCCAGATCTCTACATTTGGGTGGGTTCAGATCTCTGAGATCCGAACCCGCTCATCTCTAATTATATATCATGGTTCTATCAAATACTTCTTCTTTGCACAATAATCCCTTATTTATTGCAACAAATTCTATCACCCACAAGTCCATTGGAGGAAATATTTCCTATGTAATCATCATTCTACCTCATCAAATAAATGAAAACCAAGGGATATCTAAAATCTTTCTTCTCTTTCTTATCATCATTGTAACTACAAATTCTAGTATTGGTATAATAACACTCCAGAATGTAATGTAATGTAATGCATACGAACATTTGACATTCATATACATTATGCAATGTATACATTATTCAATACTTTCTGTGTCCAATGAATCTGCAGGACCCTAATATGGTTCCCTTGTATACATAGAATATCCAGCACTCTCTTGATGGGTATCCAGCCTTATAATCCTCACTGAAACATTCCTATGGATGTAAAGTTTTTCCTATATTAAGCTGTCATCACAGCCAGATTTGGAATGGTGCCAGTGGACATTTGCTTTAAGGATTCTGGTATAGAGAATGAATCTGTAATTACCTGTAATTTGGTTTAACGATTCTCGCATAGAGGATTAAGCTGTAATTACGGCTATATTTAAAATGATGTCAGTGTACAACTGCTTTAAAGATTTTAGCATATGACCTCCCTATATATGCTTAGGTATTATTCAGCACTTAGCTGTTATTAAATAACCAAATATGTTATCTATTGTTATCTGATTTCTTCGTATATCTCAGCTCAAGCCACGTAATTTATGCACATAGGGGGCAATTCAGACCCGGACACTAAGATGCGGTCTCTCACAGCCGTCAGGGGGTGGATATGCAAATGCCGCGATCGTACAGCCAGGCTAAAGGACTCTGGCGCTCATTCAGAGTCGGTCATGAGTGCTGAGCGCTCACAACCGACTCGATGTTGCCCCACAGCGCATGGGGTCTCGTAGCAGACGGGGCGAGCTGTCGATGTTGAGTGACAGCCCGCCACGTTTGCTGGGCAGGCCGGGGGCGTGCCTGGCCAAACGGAGGCATTCCAGTCTGAACGCTTGCCGTTTGGGGGTGGCCCCACTGACATCATTGCTGATGTTAGTGGGGAACTTCCTGCTCAAACAGAGCAGGAAGATCCCTGGGGCTTACGAGTGCCCAGACCCTACCCTAGGGTCTGGTCGTAAGCCCCGATGGTTGCGATGGTCAAGACCATCACCCATGTCGGTCGTTAGAGCTGTGGGTGTTAACCCACAGCTTAACGATCGACAAGAAGGTGGCCGTTCAGGATGCAAGCGGCCGCCCTGATTCAGAGCGACCGCTTGCATCTAACGACTGCCTCTGAATGAGGCCCTCTATGTCTTAGAGAGCGACGGCAAGATGATCGCACGCCGGTGTAATGATGCCCACTTTTCTTTCTTAGCACGTCATCTTCAGGAAGTGTATGATTAATCAGTAACAACGAGAGCCATAGGAGCTGCTCGCAGCCCTTAAGATAGACCCTACCCCGCTGCAAGCAGTGTGATCAATGCAAGCTGAAATACACCAGATGACGTGCACAATGGCGCTTCCATGTTAATTATGCACGCCCAAAGAAAGCCGTTTTGACTCTCAGACACACCTGCATTCGCACAACCACTCCCCCGTTTTAAAGGACCTTCCCCTGTTACCACACATAAACGGCACTGTCACTCAAAGGAGCGGTCCATCTGTGGGCTTCGAGCGAGCACTTCCACATCGTACAGACTGGTTCGCGCACGCGCACTGCGACGCATGCGCAGACGGGCAACAATCGTCCATAGCGAGCGGGACCATAGTTTTTTTTAGTGCTGATGGCTGAAATGGTGTGCAGGGAGCTAATACCATTGAATACTGTTTTAATAATTGGAATTTTCTGGTATATATACATATGAGACACTGAATGCCCAGATAGCGCCTGACCGTTCTGCCCGCTGTAGCTGTCGCTATCGAGAGCAACAGCCTGGTGCTGCCCTATCCCCACAGCAGGGACAGCGCTGCTGCGGTGGCTGCCGGCTCCAATCTGCACGCGTGATACTTGAGAAACACTGATGCGCTGCAGTCCCTAGCGGGCAGCACCGGAGGGGGGAGCTGTCGCTCCCCCGCTCCGGCCGATGAGATGTTTATACATCTCATCGATAGTGCTTCCTGCTTCGCCTCGGTAAAGAGGTGAAGCAGGAAGCGATATAGCGGCACATTAAGTGCCGCTATAATACATCTACCCCAATGAATCTGAGGGCCTGATTCAAAGCCGGACGCTCTGAATCAGGGCGTTTTTTTTTTTTTTTTTTGGTGCGGCCTCTGGGCCGTTTGCATAGCTGTGGGTGACCACCCACAGCTATTGCGAGCGGCCAGGTGATGGTCGCGATGGTCTTGACCATCGTGACCATTGGGGCTTGCGACAAGACCCTTGCGGTAGGGTCTAATTCCCCCAAGCCCCAGTGAGCTTCTGGCTCTTAATAGAGCCGGAAGCTCACCCACTGACATCACTCGTGATGTCAGTGGGGCCGCCCCCAAAGCAGGCGTTCCGTTGGGAACGCCTCCATTTGGCCAGCCAGTCCCCCTGCCTGCCTCCAAAACGGTGTGAGCTGTCGGTCAAAATCGACAGCCGCCCCCTTTTGGTGCGAGACCCAGAGGGACGGAGCGCCCGTTGCTAGCTGGGTCTCGCGCATGCGCACGTCAGAGCCGGCTCCGGCGGCAGCATGCGCACTGGCCAAACATCGACCCGCTCGCGAGCGCATAGTGCTTGCGAGCGGGTCTGAATCAGGCCCTTAGTTCCAAATGTGCAATCGGCATGGAGTAAAAGTTCAGTCATTAGTCTCAATAGAGTAATCCGTAGTATTATCCAGTTTATTGTTATTTACCAGACTTGTGTAGGCAGTTCACATACCGATCAACATGCAGATGTCACTGCAACGCCGTGCTTGTATAAGAGTACCAAAAGACTAGTGTGAGGTAGGTGGTGCCGGTCTGGAAAACTGTTCAATATCCAAATTAAATCCCAGTGAAGACTCCGCCAATGTCAAAGGGGTGCTAAACGCGTTTCCCTGTGCAATATCCCACAGCTTCCTCAGTAGCAAGATCCCCTGTGTCCATAGGAAGGGCTTTTTATACCCTTATGTGAGTGTCAATTGCCTGCAGCTGTAACTCGTTAGGATTTAATTCAACCAAGCCGCACAGAGAGCAATAGAAAATCACATGTGTAAAAGAACTTCCCAAGAAGGGAAAAAACTCATTAAATAATCCCAACATCAATGATAACAATAAATAAATAACTTAGGAAATTGTACGTACCCGGTTGTACCAGGCTGATGTAGAACGCCGGGTCACGTGATAACAAGACAAATCACGTGACGCGGCTCATCCTATTGGTATCCTCACATCCGGGATCCGACAGAGGGCCTGATTCAGAGCCGGACGCTATTTGCGCTCGCTCGTTCAGAAAAAGGGGCCGGAGATTTAAATTGAGCGCTCGCTCTTTGCGGTCTGTTGATGCCTCTACGTCTGAGCGAGCGACCAAAACATGCGCTCGCTGTTTTGTAAAGATGCCCCCTGGCCGTTCGTATCATACGTCATCTCCGCTATTTATTAGATTAATCGAGTACATCGAAAGGCGTCTGAACTGCTCGCAGTGCTTGTGGTTGGATTTTCCTACCACAATCATGCGAACAGTTCAGGCTAAGAGACAACCAAGTGACGTGGCCGATGACGCTGCTTTGTTAATTATGCACTCCCATTAAACGTGCGTTTTGACCGTTTGGCATGCCTGTATTCGGATCTATTTCACCCCAAAATTATGTCATTATTGGCCAAATTAAAAAATTATTTTTGCCTAAGTTGCCATTAGGGACATAGGGGTCCCCACATTTTTAACCAAAAATAGGGATTTTGCACATTTTTTCACCTGTCCTGAGAGGGTGAAAACAGTTATCAATTTTTTGTCTATGGAGTTTTTCCACATGAAAAAACTTTGGCAATAGCATTGCACAATACGCAGTTTTGTGCGAAAACTTTGCACCTGTGAACACTTATAGCCAAAACACGGCTTTTCGTGGCTAATTGGATATGGACTTAGGGCCTGATTCAGAGCCGCTCGTAAGCGGCCGCTCGTTCGTAGTTAGTCGATGTTGTCCAACCACGCATACGTCGGTGTAGCAGTGCGCATGTGCGTACGTCTGATTGCGGTAATTTTTCAGTCGATCATAGACACAGCGAACAGGAAGTGACATGTCAAATGTGATTGACAGAATTGGCCGTTTTGGGGTGGCGACGGGGGTGGAGATGGAAAAAGGCAGGCATTTTGAGGCATTTTTTGGGAGTACATAAATTATCTTATGCGAGCGCCAAATGTGAACGGAACAAGTGATACGTCACTGTCTGATCCAATATCCATTAAGACTGCTCGCACAGCTTGTGGTCTGGTATAGTCTACCACAATGACGATGGTCTCTTCGTACTTCCCTGGGCTCATCGATGGTGTAGCGATTTATCAATTGAGGCCACAAAAACAATCATCTTTTAATTGCAAAACTGCTTGTAAGGTGTTTAGCAAATAGACCTTTTTTAGTAGCTAAAAACCGAACGCAGGTGAACTACTCAGCTGCTAATTTCTGGGTCATACAATCAATTAGCTAACAAATATTTTTTTTGGGGGGGCTTTTAAAATATTTGTAAGTGTTTCTTTTTTAGGGAAACAATATTGTACGCATGTTTGTTTTTTTTCTTAATTTTTTGGGGGACAAGAAACCAATCGTCCTTTTGTTTTTTGCTAAGTGTTAATTAAAACTCATAAATTGTTTTTAACCCTTGGTTTTTTTAAAAAAAATTAAATGTTTCTATTTACGTTGTATTGTTTCTAAGTTTGTTTGAGGGATTACCTTTTATCCTGTTTTTGAATAAATCAACAATAGAATTTTGCAGATTTTTAACATAATTTTATTAAATGATTGTGTCCATTTTTTTTTTTTTTTTCATAAACACATTTTTTATAAGGTCAAAATTTTACAAAATGATTTGGGCCACACACACACAAACTAAGTGGCATTTGAACTTAAAAAACAAAAAACAATTCACAAGAAAGGAGAGGGAGGTTGTTGTCATGAAGAAATATGGGGCAAACACAGAGATGGAATGTGGGGTAATTAGCCAGTGCTGTCATCGCCTTTTAGTCCATTTGGCCGGGGGTTGGAGGGAGCCAGAACGGGCCCGGGAGCTCCTTCGGCTGGCCTGGCCAGAGGCAGATGTTGTGGCCTCTGGACTAGGCATAGGGCTAGGCACATTTGGAGGGATGGCTGTTGTTGTGCCAGCGGTGGAGGGTCCTGATGTTCCGGCAGGAAGGGAGGCCGGCTCCAACATGTGCTGGCGAACGAGCTGCTCCAGGGTATTTGCAATTCTGACATTTGCCCCAGTATTTTCCACCAGGGCATTTGCAATTCTCACGTTGGCCGCAGCATTTTTCTCCAGGGCGTCCGCCACCCGTAGCAGATTGGCGTCCATCCTCAGCAGAATCTCGGTGTGCTGATCCGTTTTAACATTGAGATCAGTGAGGAGGGCCACTGCCTGCGAGGGGGAATGCCCTGGACTGTCTGCCACAGGGTCCCCAGCCGGATCTACTGCTTCCTCCCCTGCAGAGCCAGAAGAAATTCTGCGGCCAAAGCTCACCTCTGGAGCAGACTCATCTGCCTGTGTCTCTGTGAGAAAAAAGAGAAAAGAGTAAAATTAAAATCGAGATATTTTACAAAACACATTTCTGAGTTGTTAACATTACAACATTTACCTGGGGCAACATGAGGAGCCGCAAAGTCTGGCATGTCGGTATCCATGTTCGACACGCCAAACACCTCCTCATCCTGCACACACCCCTGGGCCAGCTCCTCCAAATCCGTGAGCTCAAGTGACACAGGGATGGGACTCCCACCTGTTCCCCCTGCATGCCTAGCCCTATCAGCCAGTTTTTGTTTAAGCCGATATTTGAAGTCGCTCCATTTGTTGGTTAAAAAGTTGGCATTATTACTGCAGTATTTGGACCTGTAAACACTTTTTAGTCAAATGTAGTTTTTACGTACCGGCGTTTGACCTCCCGGGTTGAACGTTCAAACTTACCCACCCCATTGACAGCACTGGCTATGTTGTCCCACAGTTTCCATCTCTGGGTTGCACCCATATTCCTTGGTGCCTGTGCCAGGTTGTCGTTGCACATTTGCACCAAAACCTCCATCTCCTTCCTTGTGAATTTTGGCTGCCGTTTTTTTTTTGGCCCTAGTTTGCCTACTAGGCCCAACAGCCTCTTCCATGGCATCCTCCACACCTTTTTTTTAAATGGTTTTAACATTTTTAAAGTTAAATGTTTCAAAATGTATTGTTAAACATAAGCATTTTCCCATAATAAAAAAAATACTTACATGGCGCCTCTTGGCTAGTACTTTGCTGCTCTGTACTCATTGTCTTTTCTCAATGTAGCAGACCGATTTGGGCCTTCAGTGACGTTTTTATACATGCGTCAGCATTATTCGGCCGCATCATTCCTTGTGCGCTCCTATTGTCCGTCCTTAATTTGAGCGGGAAAATAAAGACTATTTATGGCTTGGTGTGACTCCATTCGAGGTGGCATTTTTGGTTTGTTGGAGGTTTGTCGGTGTAGTGGTTTGTTCTTTGTTGGTTCGTGAAGGAGTAGTCGGTACTTTTTGGAAGGAGTGTTTTTTTATTACTTTCTTTATTTATGTTAGCATTTTTGCGTTTCTTTTTGCTATTTTTATTTATATTTTTGAGTAAGTATTTCACCAATTCCCATAAATATTGATTATTAAATTGTTTTCAAATTTTTTTATGTTTTTTTTTTTTTTAAACAGTTATTTTGGCTGTGACCAAGTGACCTTTTCTAACTTTGGGATATTTGTCTGTTTTTGGTAAGTGTTTTTGGTTTTATTAATTAACAAATTAGATGTGTTGGTCTTAGCATATGTTTCGCTAAGTAATGTGTGCTTCTTCTGTGTAAAATCATGTCTTAACTCTAAATGTAGCATACTATTTTGCGAACTAATGTGTGCTTCTTCTGTGTAAAATCATGTCTTAACTCTAAATGTAGCGTACTATTTTGCGAACTAATGTGTGCTTCTTCTGTGTAAAATCATGTCTTAACTCTAAATGTAGCATACTATTTTGCGAACTAATGTGTGCTTCTTCTGTGTAAAATCATGTCTTAACTCTAAATGTAGCGTACTATTTTGCGAACTAATGTGTGCTTCTTCTGTGTAAAATCATGTCTTAACTCTAAATGTAGCATACTATTTTGCGAACTAATGTGTGCTTCTTCTGTGTAAAATCATGTCTTAACTCTAAATGTAGCGTACTATTTTGCGAACTAATGTGTGCTCCCTTCTCTAAATTTTCGACAACTATATTTGGCTTAATTCCTAGTTTATTAAATTAATCATAAAAATATTTTCTACTTTTGAAATGTAGTTGGATTTTCACATGACACGACCCAGGCCTGTAAGAATCTTTGGTTTTCTTGGAAAAGATAAGTATATTTTTCTTAACACATTTGTCTAAAACAATAACTACCTGGCTTAACATTTCAGGTTGATGTTGGTCGTATTATATTGGCCATGGTTCCAGAACCCGACCAACCTCAACTTCGTCCCAGGCGTAGGCCTCATAGGCGTGCAAGGCCCCAGATATATAGAACACGTGTCACCCTTTTTGGAATGCCAGATGATGAGGTGTTAAGGCGCTACCATCTTCCGCCACAAATCATCATAGACACTCTCTTATTAATAGAGTGATCTTGAACAGCAAATTGACAGTCCTACAGCAATACCACCACTTACGCAATTAATGTTGGTGTTACATTTTTGTGCCTCAGGATCCTTTCAAACCACCGTGGGAATAGTGGCCGAAATCTCCCAATTCTCCTTTTCAAGGATCCTGAGGGCAGTGATGGATGCACTTTTTAAACACCTCCATCATTTTATTAAATGCCATTGGATATGGGTTCCCTTAATGTGGTGAAGGCTAATTTTTACCAAATTGCTGGCTTCCCACACATCATAGGGGTTGTGGATGGCACTCACATACCACTTCAGCCTCCAGCAAGTCTGGAGGCAATATTTAGGAACCGCAAGCACTTTCATTCGATGAATGTAATGGTGGTATGTGATGCCTCCCTCCAGATCCTGTCCCTGAATGCCAAATTCCCAGGCAGTGCACATGATTCCTTCGTCATCTGGCAATCAGGGATTTGGCACAAATGAAACAACCTACAAGCTGGTGATGCGTGGCTTCTCGGTAAGTTGACACCTTCTGTTGAAACCAATGCAAAGCTTGGTACCCAATGGTCCTGATGTTGTTTTTTATATTTTCACAGGAGACAGTGGTTACCCTTGCACGCCCTGGCTGCTCACTCCTTACTTGGTTCCCACACCAGGGCCACAAAGTCAGTATAATTCCGCACTTACAGCCACCAAGCAGGTGGTGGAGCGCTGTATAGGCCTTTTAAAAGGCCGATTCAGATGCCTCCACCGCTCTGGTGGCGACCTCATGTATTTGCCAGCTATGGTTTCGAAAATTGTGGTCCTGTGTGGGATATTTCACAACATCACCATAAGGAGTGGTGTCCCAATGCAGTCAGAGGATGCCTTGCCTGAGGACGGCCCCCCGAGGTTGGTCGGAGGTCAGTATGTGGGGGGGCCATACGCGATGAAGTTGTTGAAAGATTTTTTAGGTAATTATTTCCACAAATTAATTTAAATGACACAATGTAGACATGTAATATTTTAATGTACACTTTTAACTTTTTTTTTTTGTATTTTTTGTTTATTCCCTAAAATGACCATAAAAATCCATGCATACTACTTGATCAACACAAATGACTTTATGTGGCCACATTGGATATAACTTTGGGAACAATGATTTCTTCTCCTCATTTGTGGATTCAATGTTGGCATGCTACTTCTTCAAACAGTTCCTGAATTATTTTTTTTGGGGGGGGGATTTTGGTGTTGTTTGGACTTTTGTGTGTGTTTTCAATGTGTGAATTTATTGTGTCAATTCACTTGGTGTTATTATTTGTGTGCATTAAATTTACTTTTTACATTAAACAACGATTTCCTTCGTAAATTTCAACCGTGTAACCTGTTTAAAAATATGCAAAGTTGCTTAATGCCTAATACTGTAATTTCTTAATTTGTACACTTTTGTACCCTGCTTTGTTGCTAAAAACAAACACCAAAGGTATTATGGTGAATCAGTATGTTTTCAATTCTAGGCCTAAGCAGGTAGCTTTAATTTTTACAATACCCCCCAAAAAATAATCGATTTTAGAGGTTCATTCTACAAACCTATTGGTATTGTTATGTGTTTAATGTGCAAACTTACATACTTATTTGAGCTTTCTACAAACAAATTTACATTACTTAAAAACTCAGGGACAAATAGGAGACTTAGGTAAGGTTCAACAATCTAAGATTTACAGACAAGGAATGAGACTTAAATAATTCAAAATAAATTTTATTTTTTGGAAAATTATTTTTGTACAATTAAAAAACTTAGTGGCGCAGGATCACCAAAAGGTGGTCCAATGCCACCAGCATGGCAATTACATGGCCCCGGAGATCCAGCAATCCGCCAGCAATTGCCTCGTTACGCCTCTGGTCCTCTGTGGGTAAAAAAAATGTGCGGATTACTAAAATGACACCTTCATTTAGATTTAAAAAACAAACCAAACATTCTGACTATACCAAAAAAAAAACTCAGTTACCAAAACATGTCCAAAACAAAAGGAATGCAAAACGAAAAGATTTAAAACAAATAAGGGCCCAAAAAGAAGAAATAAAATCAAATAAAACCATAGTTTAAAATGTAAACATACCGGCACACTGCTGACTGGGCCTGGAGCCCCGAATTTCTCCTCATCTGAGGTGGTCCAGTGGCTCATGGAAGGCGGAGGGGTAATGTGGGATGAAGTGGAGGGTGAGGAAAAGAGAGGGGGGGTTTGAGGGGAGGGGGAAGTTGGAGGGATGGTAATGTGAGGAGAGGGAGGGGACATGGTCTGCAAGGTCTGGGGTGGAGGGGGAATTTGGGGAAGAGTGGGCAGAGGATGTTTGGGTTGGAGTGGGGGATAGGGGACGAGCAACACGTCGGCAATGTAGGAGTCTCCGCTCTGCCCCTAAGTGATGGAGAAAAACATTTTTAATTACAAATTTCCTTTTTTTATTTATTTTTATCCGAAAATTAAAAAACAAACAAACAGGGCTATACTGTAAACATGCACACGCAGGTATGTCCAAAATAAACAAACAGGGCTATACTGTAAACATGCACACGCAGGTATGAGAAAAAAATAAATAAAAAAAAAAAAAAACCATACACAGAAACACTTACTTTGCACAGTCCGGAGATGCAAAACGGCCAGCAGGCGTGGGGATCTGCGCCTCAGATCCGACCACCTGCGTTCCAGCTGTCCAATATTTCGGCGATAGCCGAGGGAACGCAGGCGGCGGCGCACCGCCGCGTAGGCCATCCGCTTGCGGAGATTAGTGATGGGGGCGGATGGTCCGTAATACGCTGGTCCATCACCTCAGTGAGGACCAGTAGCTCCTGCCTACAAAAAGCGTTGGCTCTCATGATGGCAATGATTTTTTTTACACAAAACAGTTTTAATAAAGGTCCTTGAAAAATTTTGATTGGCTAATGTACTTTGTAAATTAACAGGAACCATTCTATTGGTTATTGTATGAGTCATGTGACCTACACCCTCACATATATATTGTGAGTTATGATAGGCTTAATGCAGTGACATGCATAAGCTAATTTAAATATAAAAATTAAAGTAGTAAAATCTGCCTATAAAAAAAACCGCAAAACAATAGTAGCATTCAAACAAACTTTTAATTTCGATAAACCATCCCCTTGGTAAAACCGTACGTATTCTGCGGAACAAATGACACACACTAACAAGAATAAAGTTTATTGACATTGAAAAAAAAACCAGGATTGCAAACATGTGAATAACAATTAAGGTAATATAGTGATTGCCTGTAATCGATTCAAGTATGTTTGCAGAATGAAATAGCAGGCAATCGAAAACTGACAGGGCCACTTCCGGAATTGACTTGTGCGAGCACTCCCTGCAACCAAAGAGGAGACGGTCGCTCGCTATTTTGAACATTCGCTAGCCAGAGGAGGGGTTGGGAGAATATGGGGCGGAAGGTTAGCTATGAGCGAACATACGAGCGAGCGCTTGAATTTAAATATTTCCGCTCGTACGGCGGACGAGCGAACGGCCACTTGCGTCCGGGTCTGAATCAGGCCCTTAATTCTGATTGCAGCCAGCAGCCATGCTGTAAGGGGAAAAGGGGCCACATGCGGGGAGGGAGCATAGGCACATGTGAGTAAAGAGGGCAGAGGCACAGATGGGAAGGGTTGTGTAGCAGAAATTTATCAGACAATAATGAAAGACTGAAGGGGAAAAGTTGACAGTGGGAGAGACGGCAGAGGGAGAGCGGACAGTGATTGACACTGCAGGGGAGAATGGGACAGTGAGGGAGACGGCAAGGGAAAAAGGTACAGTGAGAGACGGCAGGGGATAAGGGGACAGGGGGAGATACTGCAGGGGAGAAAGGGACAGTGAGAGAGACTGCAGGGGAGAAGGTGACAGTGAGACAGATTGCAGGGGAGAAAGGAACAGAGAGAGACGGCAGGGGATAAGGGGACAGGGGGAGATACTGCAGGGGAGAAAGGAACAGAGAGAGACAGCAGGGGATAAGGGGACAGGGGGAGATACTGCAGGGGAGAAAGGGACAGTGAGAGAGACTGCAGGGGAGAAGGTGACAGTGAGACAGATTGCAGGGGAGAAAGGGACAGTGAGAGATGGCAGGGGATAAGGGGACAGTGAGAGAGACTGCAGGGGAGAAAGGGACAGTGAGAGAGACTGCAGGGGAGAAGGTGACAGTGAGACAGACTGCAGGGGAGAAAGGAACAGAGAGAGACTACAAAGGAAAGGGAGTACACCTCTCTGGTGTGGTGTGCTCCGCAGCTACAGTGCCAGCCTTCTTCTGTGCCGTGCCAATGAAAGCAGGGACTCGGAGGAAGGAAGAGGAGAGGAAGAGAGCTGGGGCGGGGCTACTGCAGAGCCGAGGAAGTGGTGCTAATGTGGTGGGGGGGCTGAGGGAAACATGTCTGTGACAGGGGTTTCCTTCCAGGGCAGGTTCTTCCATCATCATCCAGCCCTTCTGCATTCACTGATCAGAGGAGCAGTTTGTAGTTTAAATTCCCGGCCACACTCCATCTGCTTCTGTCCTAAACACTTGTAACTCCTGAACCCCCCTGAAGGCCCCGTCTGTATAAGCCGACCCCTTCTCAGCCTAACTTCACTGTTCCACAGCCAACACTGACAGCCAGGAGGCAGATGGGGGAACTTTCCCGGCTGTCAGGCATAGTACACAGACAGCGCTGCTGCGGCCCTAGTTCTGCACAATTGTACTGGCCTGGGGGGCAGATGGCACCCTGCCCCCCGGCCCAGCCCGCCACTGAGGTTACCTGGATATGGTGGGCAGGCCCATGACCTTGGCCAAGATTATGCCAAAAACCTCTATTGTATTTACTGCAAAATGTATTTATTTATATATAATCAGTGAATTTGGAGTTGTGCACCTGTATTTCTTCTTTGTGTATATATCAATGGTCTCCACAGGGCGCACCTCCAGTTGTATTATATATATATATATATATATATATATATATATATATATATATATGTCCAGAGTGTGCAGTCTGAGATCCATTTTTCTTTGTAATATTCTGGAACCAACATTCCCTATGTTCAAAGGAGTTGCAGTTTGAAAAGCATGTGAGTGCCGAGTTTGTATGATATTTTTTATGTAGATGGTGTGGTCACATGCCATGGGCACTCCAGATGGTTGAGTGCCGTGGATTAAGCCTGTCGTTTATTTAAATTTTGTGGTCACACTTGCTAGGGGACCCTGTTTTTCCCTATGTTCAAAGGAGTTGCAGTTTGAAAAGCATGTGAGTGCCGAGTTTGTATGATATTTTTATATATATATATTATATATATATATATATATATATATATATATATAATAGTCCATAGAAAATCGCACACCTCATGCTATATAATGGGTGCAAGATAATTAATCATTCAAATATAATGCTTAAACTGTATCCAAGGAAACAGGCAGCACCAACCAGCACACCAGCTTTGTAGCAAAAAAGACAAACATTTATTTCAATGCAAAAAAAGGCATATAGCTGCACTCCATCCATGTAGATAGCATACTGATACTTATCATATCGTAGTTATTGTAGGCATATTGATAGCTCCCAGCCCGACAGCTGTTTCGGTGTTGCCACCTTCCTCAAGGGTCAGCTATGCCAACTCTAGCAACGAATGCCCTAAATACCTAACACCCCCATAATGAGTACTCTCACCTGTGCACGCACCTGACATGCATCACCTCCCATCTGAACGGCCATCCCATCCCGGAAGACGGACTCTCCGTAAACAGGCAGCTATTCAAAAATGTCTTAAACTAAAAAGAGAGGACCAATTAATCCCCAAGACTAAAGTGGATGAATCTGAAAGGATGATAATATCAAGCACATATTCAATTACATCTACCTTGATGAGGAAAGTGATCATCAAATACTGGTATATTCTACAAAGTGATCCCATAGTGGGTCCTTTTTGCCAACAAAATCCACTATTTTGCTATAAACGCAGCCCTAATCTGAGAGAACGCATCACTTTCTCAGATATAAGTCCGAGGGTCAATACACGGGGTAATTGGCTCTCATCGAAAATTGGAGTCTTTAAGTGTGGTGGATGCATTAACTGTCAGCATTTACTAGTGGGAGAATTCTTTCGTCATCCTGTTACGGGCAGATGTTACCAGCTCTGACATCGATTAACTTGTGAATCAAAGTATGTGGTATACATAATTGTATGCCCATGTAAAAAAAACTTTATGTGGGTAAGACCATACGTATGGTCAAGGAACGCATTGCACTCCATAGGTCCTCAATTAAAAAAGCAGCCACCATGATGGATACCAGCACACCACCGGTAGCAAGGCATTTCATTCAGCATGGCCACAGTATGAAGGATTTTGTATTTAAACCAGTTGATCATATACCACCACTAAGAAGAGGTGGTGATAGACACAGACTGTTGCTGCAACTTGAATGTGAGTGGATTTATAAGTTGGACTCAATGGTCCCTTTGGGTCTTAATGAGGAATTCACTCTTTCATAATTTTTGTAAGCCATGAGCGAGACTGCAAGAATTAATACGTGTAATAAAGTATAAGGAAATATTTTGTGTAAGTTCTAGTGAGATTAGAAATACTAACATGTGTAGAGAAAAACTTTGGTTTGTGTATGCATAGTGTATTCCTTTTTTGATTTAACCCTTTCTGTCAAAATGTGCACGTGATTTATTGAAATTGATGGTCATTTATACACATGCAATTAGATTGGAACTTGTAGGAAGTAAGGGCCTGATTCAGAGCCGAACGCTCTGACCAGAGCGCTCGCTCTGAATCAGGGCCCTCCTACCTGAAAATGGAGCGGTCTCCTGGCCGCTAGTATAGCTGTGGGTGACCACCCACAGCTATAGCGAGCGGCCATGATGATGGTCGCGATGGTCAAGACCTACGCGACCATCGGGCTTGCGACGAGACCCTCCGGTAGGGTCTCGCTGCCGCAAGCCCTGGAGTGATTTTGGCTCTATCAGAGCCAAAATCACTCCCACTGACATCACTACTGATGTCAGTGGGGCCGGACTCAGACGGTAGGCGTTCCCATGGGAACGCCTCCGTCTGGCAGCCACGCCCCCACTCACCATCGACAGCACGCCCCCTTTGGTGCGAGACCCATACCGACGGCTTGGCCGTCGTTATTCGGGTCTCGCACATGCGCATGACGGAGCTCCCTCCGTCGTGCGCATGCGCATTAGGGCACCATCGACCCGCTTGCTGTGAATTGCTGTGAATTATTGTGGTTGCGGAGTCTCGCCGAGTGCCGCCCGCCCCTGCCTTGATACATGTTTTCATTGGGAAGGCACCGGAGCATACAGAACCTATACATACATACATACACACACACATTCTATATATATGTATATATATATATATATATATATATATATACATACATACAGTACATACATACACATGCACAGTGTGTGTAATATATATATATATATATATATATATATATATATATATATCTCATTTAATATTTTGCCCCCCCAACCCCACAACCAGCAACACCACACATACGGTATAAAAAAAATAAACATTAATTGACTCACCCTCCAGGCCAATCACACAGCAGCAGACTCGAGGCAGCAGCTGCAGCTACTGTATTCTTTTTACCTCGACTGTCTTTAGATGCGGGCCATGCGGCTGTTGAGGGCTGGCGTGGGGCTGGCGTGGGGCTGCGCAGCGCGACTTTTGTTGTCACGCCTGCTCCCCACCACGCAGCCTGTCCGCTGACCGGAGCAGCGCTGCGCTCTGAGCTAAAGTGCTCAGCGAGTGCTGCCCGGCTGCAGTCACCATAGAAACTATGGTGACTGCCGAGGAGGACCGCAGCGGAGACAGCTAAATGCTGTACTCTGCCGGTCTAAGGAGAGGAAGGGCAGTAGTGGCAGGGGACAGGGTGTGGGGGCCCCCTATGTGTGGGGGCCCCTGGACGACCGCCCCTGTCGCCCTGCCCATAATCCGGCCCTGTGCATAATAAGCATGGAAGCGTCATTGTACACGTCACTTGGTCCTATGGCTCTCGATGGTTCTGCTTAATCATACACTTCCTGGAGATGACGTGTGTTAAGAAAGAAAAGTGGGCGTCTTTAGACCGGCATGCGCTCACCCTGCCGTCGCTCTCTAAGACATAGAGGGCACCCTATCATCAGACAGTGCGATCGTGGAATTAGCATACCTGGCCCCTTTTGGCAGCGAGAGAGCGTAGCTTAGTGTCCGGGTCTGAAATCGACCCCTTAGTCTCTTATTAGGGTCCTCTATTTCTTTTTTGCATTTTTGGATTTTAGAGGATCTATATTTTATCACCAATTTCATTAGGGTAATAGAGCAGGAATCTAGGGTATTGTCCCATTCTGTTTGGCACTTTGAATCTTTGGGGAAAATAGAAGGTTTAGAAAGTCTCAAACCACTGGGAATTACATCCTTATCAATATATTTTGCCATAAGTAAATTGTCTAACCAATATCTAGATTCTGTTCTAAGAAGATCCTCCAGTTTATAAAACATTTGATGGAGATCTGGGTCATCAGTCTCTATACAAAAATCAGCATCAGTTACCCATTTTGTTAAATAGGACTGTCTTCCACTTTCCCGATTGACAAAACTAGATATGACTGCCGCCTCTGATCCAAGATAAATAGACTAAACAGATCGTAATAAGATTAATACGGTGCTATGACTGAGCAGCTGGTTCAAATGGAGGGTGTCACCTCCTAGTATAAGACGTACACAAAGAAAAGAGACGGATGAACAGCGCTATGAGACTATTAACTATAATCACAATGATAAATAAATAAACAAAATACAATAATAAAACCAATCTCCTGTTCCATGGTCTAGAGATGGATGAGAAACACATATGAATGGCTCTGAGCGGCTTGGCTGAATGAATAATAACTGTTTATTACTGCAAAATCGAAAAGAGATATAAAAACATGCAATATGAAATAAAAGCAGGCATAAATGCAGTAGCAAGATAAAAAAATAAAAAATAATAATATTAAATAATGAATCCATGTAGAGTAATTGCAAAAAAAAGCTCAAATAAGCTTTAACTGTTAATGAATCTTAGTTCCAAATGTGCAATCAGCATGGGTTAAAAGTTCAGTCATTAGTCTCAATAGAGTAATCCGGAGTATTATCCATCTTATGATTATTTACCAGACTTGTGTAGGCAGCTCACATCCCGAACCACACGCAGATGTCACTGCAATGCCGTGCTTGTATAAGAGGGGTTCCGGACTATAGACAGACAGTAATTAGTTAGACAATGTCTAGATAGACACCAGATGTTAGACAGTTAATAGTTAGACAAGGATAAAAGTTCGACACAGACAAAAGTCAGACACACTAAAGTTAGACATGTAAAAAGTTTGACAGGTACAAAAGATCGACAAGGTCAAAAGTTTGACATGAAAAAGATCGACACAAAAATGGTCAACACTTTTTTGATTTATTTTTTTAGGATTAGGGTTAGGCACTTACTGGAGGGTTAGGGTTAGGCACTTACCCAGACGGTTACCTTTTGTACCTATCAAACTTTTTACATGACTAACTTTAATGTGCCTGACTTTTGATTGTGTCTAACTATTGACTGTCTAACATCTGGTGTCTATCTAGACATTGTCTAACTAATTACCGTCTATTTCTTATACTACACCTGTATAAGAGTACCAAAAGACTGGAGTGAGATGGGTGGTAGTGGTCCGGAAAACTGTCCAATATCCAAATGAGATCCCAGTGGAGACTCCGCCAATGTCAAAGGGGTGCTAAACGCGTTTCTCTGTGCAATATCCCACAGCTTCCTCAGTAGCAAGATCCCCTGTGTCCATAGGAAGGGCTTTTTATACCCTTATGTGAGTGTCAATTGCCTGCAGCTGTAACTAGTTAGGATTTCATTCAACCAAGCCGCACAGAGAGCCATAGAAAATCACATGTATCAAAGAACTTCCCAAGGAGGGAAAAAACCCATTAAATAATCCCAACATCAATGATAAAAATAAATAAATCATTTAGGAAATTGTACATACCCAGCTGGACCAGGCTGATATATAACACTGGGTCACGTGATAAGACAAATCACGTGACGCGGCTCATCCTATTGGTATCCTCACATCCGGGATCCGACATAGGGGGCGATTCAATTCAACGCGATGTTGAATAGCCGTAGGAGGGAGCTCCCGAAGCTATTCAATACCCCGTGTTGTTTGGGCGGGCTAAGGATTTCTTCTCGCACCCCCCTGGAGATGCGAGGAGAAATCTGACCAAAGTACTGGGCACGCAGCTGTTTTTCTGCTTAGCGCGGCACTAACAGCCTCGAGCCCGGCACTTTGGTCAGAGAATGCCAGCCACCGCACCTTAACACCCTTGTTAAGGTGCGAGAACCGTCATTCTCTGACCACACAGCGCAGTGAGTTGAATAGCTCTGGGAGCGCCCTCCCGGCGCTATTCAATTCGTGTTGAATTGAATTGCCCCCATAGAGTCATGTAGGTGAGGTATAGTATGAAGGATGGGCTGTGTCAAATCTCCGCGTCACGTGACGTAAATAAAAACCATGTGACTTGGCTCGTGTTAAGAGATGTGCACATTCGGGGCCAAAATCTGGATCACAGAGGTGCGGTGATCGGTGGGAGGGACCGGAGTATGTAAAGTGAATTGTTACATGAACAATTGTCTCTCTGCTAGAGCTTGAGCTGCTGCATTGCAACATGTTGCAAGACATTGGTACTAAATGGCTACAACGATATCTCCTATAACAGTATGTATGCAGGATAAACCATCTGAGAAAATACTCCAAGTATACTAGAATCTACTGTATGTAGATATGTTTATCTGATATTTTTTCAAAATTAGAAGGAAGGTTTTTTTTCCCGGCATTATTTTCAATAACAAGGGGTGTTTTTTGAATGATCAATAATAGATTATATATATATGATGTTTTGAATCTAACCACTTACAACAATCGCTTTTTGCCTGTATGAACAAAAATTGGCAGTGAACTATATTGATTTCTATGTTTGTTTGTAATTATTGGTTGTATTTAAATATTATTGGAGGTTGAAAAAATAACCTCTTCCTCCTTATTTTCTAAAACCTAAAAAAAATAAAAGTTAAGTTTTAATCAGTTCATACTACTTTAAGAGTGCCTCCAGCAAAGAGTCTTCTTTTCTCTTCCTCCTCCTTATTGCCCTCCGGCTCCAAGCTGCAGAAAGCAAAGCTTGGAGCATATGAGAAAAGCGGTCAAACCCCTGAAAACGTCAATTCCCGGGGTTTGACCGTATAAGATTTTACCCGTGCTGCTCCCTACCTTTGGAATGCTCTCTCTATCAGACTCTCCACCTCTCTACAGATCTTCAAACAGGCTCTCAAGACCCACTACTTCATCAAGGCCTTCCAGCTCTCATCCTAACCCAGCTCATGCTCTTTCCTCCCCTATCTTCCCCTTCTGTGTCACGCCTGTCTGTCTGCCCCTCCCCTTTAGAATGTAAGCTCTCACACGAGCAGGGCCCTCTTCCCTCATGTGCTTCTCCTTGTACTTTCTTCTATTCCTTACTCCCCATAAGGGCACCTAACACGGGACTGCCAACTCCCGGCTGCTTACTGGGTTCTTTAATCGCTATTGCAGCAATGTATATAAATCGTGTCCTTGTCCTGCACTGTAATGTAATGTAAGTTACTTGTTTATTGTTCACTTATTAGTTCTATGTACTATGTAAGGCGCTGCGGAACAGTTGTGGCGCATATAAATAAAGGATAATAATAATAATAGTAATACAAATAGAGGATAGTGCATGCCGCCCCACATCTAGCAGAGTCTCCATGACCATGATCCCAGGTTCCAGGACTTTGGGCCTAAAGACCCCCATACATATGCGACGGATCATCGCGATGTAGCGATCCTGCAACCCTGCATCGCAGGATCGCTGAAATCCAACATGTTGGATTTCACAGATATGCTGATCACGATAAAAAAATGTTCGTGTTTGGCAGATCGGTGAAATTTAACATGTAGAATTTCACTGATCCTGTGACAGATCGCGGAACATCGATGATCGGCATTCCGACCAGCGGATCGGTGTTTCCGATCCCATCGCAACAATCCGTCACAGATGTATGGGGGCCTTTAGTCACAGATGGACGCAGATCATATAATTTTGCGCAGCAGCGAGGTGAAAATATTCTATTGCCGCAGGAGGTGTCTGAGGAGAAAAGAATACAGCAGAACAGGAGACTAAGAGGAAATGAAGCGGAAAGGAGTCCTAAGGTAAGTAATCTATAATGGTTAAAGAGAATGGGAACGTGTGTGTATGGGGGGGGAGGGATTAGTATGTAAAGAACCGCTGGGAGTATGTGCTTTGGGTACAATAGAGTTCATTCACATTTATTATTATACATTTCAAATTGTATATGTCACAGCAGAAAAGGATCGAGAACCACCTGTTTTTAGCGCCCACACTGTGGTATGCTGCATATGAATCCCATATTCTCTATTCATCAGAATAGGATGTTTAGCATCTTGGTATTATTCCGTTACTCAGGATTAAGGCGCTTTTCTCCGCGATAATCGGAGCTGACACCTTATCTCATCACTGCGGAGCTTTAGTAGTCACAGCAGAACGAGCAGAGTAAATCAATCCTGCCAGAACAGATATGTAAATAAGCTGGAATCCGGCGACTTACTGCAAACACTAACGCAGGTGATCATTGGACGGCAATGGAAGTAGACTTTATATTGAAAGGCACAATATAGGAGAGATGATGGCATTTCATTCCTACGGGTTTTGTACTGCTTGTGATAATACGCTGTAATAATACACTGTGATAATACGCTATTTATAAATCAGTCTGTCATCGGGTGAAAGGAAGAAGGAATAATTTCATTTGTATGGGTTTTTTTTTTTATATTGTCATGTTAATATTTGATCCATATGAGGACTTCGCAAAGTAAAATGAATCATTGCATTTAATAGCAAAACACAATCACTCACTCCCGCTGTTCCTCCAAATAACATTAAACACACAATGTATAAATCTATCCAATGCTGCATATGGATAGTACTACTTCCTCTAACCAACGCAAACATTTCCTAATTGAATTTGAAGCTATAAAAGTTATGTGCCATAATTCATGTAAGTTACCACAAATTAATATGAATGAATCTGCAAATTAATATGAAGGATTCTTGACAACCAGATGGGACGGTTGCAACAAGAGGCGTCACAAAGGGGGTGCGGACCGTACCTGGGTGTCCCCCTTCTAGGGGGTGACACGAAAATGCTGGCTTCTCCACAGTCACAGGGAGACAGTGTTGCAGCCTGCACTGTGGACTAATCGGGCAGCACCCGGCTCCTATCACTGGGGAGAAGCCGGCAGTGCAGGTACAGTCTCTAGGAGCAGCCCAGCATCTCTGGGAGTGCAGGGCACGCCCCTAGAGTGATGAAAACAGGGACTTCCCTTGAAGCCACGCCCCCTGCATGAAAGATACACGACTTTGGGCCGTGTTCAACTCGTGGTGAAAATCCGTAATCTGTGAAAAAGTATCGCGGATGACGTCATTTTGCTAGATGGAAAAGTATCGCCGTATTCACTGCAAACACTTCGCATACGCAAAAACGCAATGCAATGTAATAGGCGAAAAAGATTCGCCTATGAATAGGTGTCGTAAAAAAAGTGCAAAATCGCTATTTTGGGGTGCAAAGGTGGTGAAACCTCTCAGCACCCTTGGGACAGCCCCCCAAAGGATAACTGCGTAAAAAAAACCCTCAAGGATCACCCGACAAAATGACTTAGAAAAAGGGGGCAAAAAAGTGCAAAGTGGGGGTACAAACTTAAAAACTAGCAAAATAGACTTTAGGGGGGTCTGCAAGTAGGGGGGAGGTGTTTTTTTTTATTGCAGGTGCTTGCTGAGGGTGTGTTTTTGGCGGGACTTAAAACTTCACTTTAGAGATTTTAAAACATGCTTACACCCATTTTTATGTACCCCAAATTTGACAGGACTTCTTAATTTCTCCAAAAATTAACTGCTTAATGCTATTATTCACCACTTGTGCAAAGATGCTATATAGAGGCAATTGACAGCACATAAGTACCTCAAATAGCTCCAGGGGGGCTAATCGGGGACATCTATACTGTTCCCCAATGTTAGTGCATCTTTTGGGGGGTGTCAGGCCGATTTCCCCATTTTTGACAGCACTTTTCGCCTGTTTGAGTTTCACCGGGACGTGTTTTCGCGTCCTTTGGAAATGAATAAGGCGAATAGTGGGGTCACGCACAATAAGTTTCCGCGGCTAAAACACAAGAAGTTAGCAATTCCCAACTTGGTGGATATATAGGTGTGTACCAAGGACCAGAACCTCTGTACCTCCGCACAGTGCCACATACAATGCATTAGATCCGCATCAGGTTGACCACATTTAAAACAATTTGAGTCTGTGGAAGTACCTGTGATGAGTCTTAATTTGGGGGTGAAATAGGCACCATGCAATAATTTATACTGCATTTCCGCGTATGAAGCCGAAATTAATTGCTTATTAAGTCTAACAAAAGATTTTAAAATGGTGGATAGGGGTATGGTAGGGAATGTGGAATGCCACTTGGCAAATCCCACCGTCTCCACTTCCAAATTTATTTCCCGGCGTATATAGGTGTATAGCATAGAAGTGGAAAATGACATAGAGAGGCAGCGAGACAGCACATCATCCAAACCATTTTTCCCAGGTATAATGGGAATTTTAGGGAGTAAAGTATTGACATAACTACGTATTTGGAAATATATAAATAAAGGGATTTGGATACAGGGAAATTTTTCCTGTATTTGGTTATGAGAGTAAATAGTCATTGTGGAGAGATCCAATAATTGATATATGTAACGCAATCCCTGTGTGTTCCAGGTTTTGAAAGTCTGTGTTAAAAAACCAGCATCAAACCCTGGGTTATGGCCGATAGGAAGGAACAAGGAGACATTGGGAGGGACTCTCATTTGAGTTCTGGCTCGTCGCCAAGCCAAGCATGTAGTATGCAGTAGTAGATTTTGTGCTACGTGAGGTGGAAAGGACAAGGGTCGTGTGTGTAGCAAACTAGCTAATGGCATTTCAACACTAAAAGATTGCTCTATTAGCGTGTCAGCAAATCCATTTGTTCCTCTAATCCAGTCAATTGCGTATCGGTAATTTGACGCAATAGCATAAGATTTTAAGCAAGGGAGATTAATTCCGCCTAAAGCAGGTGGTTGGCTGAGTTTGAATAATGAAATCCTGGGTTTTTTGTTCGCCCAAATGAACTTGCTGATCGCTTTGTTAATCAATTTTAAATCAGATTCTAAAGGAAGCAAGGGGAGCATCTGAAAAAAATATAAAATCCTAGGAAAAGATATCATTTTAATTAATTGACATCTACCGAGATATGAGAGTGGGAGATGTTTCCATTTTTTAAAATCTAAAAGTGTACGTTGTATTAAAGCAGGGAAATTGACTGAGTATAGGGCGGAGGGATGTGCCGGGATATTAAGGCCTAGGTATTTTAGAGTTGTTTTGGCCCATTTAAATGGGAAAGAATTTTTCCAGTTTTTTGTGACATCCTAGTGTAGGGCCAAGGCCTCTGTTTTGTTATAATTTATCAAAAAACCAGAGATAATATGGAAGTCTTTCAGGATATGAAGGAGTTTAGGTATGGCAGAATGTGGGTTCTCAAAATACAGTAATAAGTCATCCGCATACGCGGAGACTTTCAAAGTGTTATTTCCGATATTTATTCCCTGCCATTGTTGACATAGCAAAAAGGTGCGGATAAGAGGATCTATAGCCAGGTTAAATAATAAAGGGGATAGGGGACAACCCTGTCGGGTGCCCCTATGTAGTCTAAGGGAAGGAGTATTCAGGCCGTTAACTGTTAGGAATGCTATAGGGGTATGGTATATTGTTTTGAATAATGTAATAAATTCGGGACCAAAATTTTGTAGCTGGAAGATGCGCAGTAGATGGTTCCACGACACCCTATCAAAGGCCTTGTCAGCGTCGCAGCTGACAAGGAGCGTTTGGTTATTTCTCATTTGGTGAGATTTAGTTAATCCTGCAATCAAATGTCGGACGTTGATCACTGAGTGTCGTCCTTTCATAAACCCAGTTTGTGCGGTGTGTATGAGATGTGGCAATACTAATTGTAAACGTTGAGCGATAATACCAGTGAGGATTTTAAAATCCTGGTTGAGCAGAGATATTGGCCTATATGATTGGGTCAGCGTAGGGTCTTTCTCAGGTTTCAAGAGAAGGATAATTCGGGCCTGGTTAAAGTCTGGTGGTGTTGAGGCTCCCTTCAATATTGAATTAAATAAGGAAACTAAATGAGGGGTTACAAGTGGATTTAATATTTTGTAGTACTCGGCACTAAGGCCATCTGGGCCGGGTGTCTTTCCGTTGGCCAGGGATTTGATAGTTAGAGCAACCTCCAACTCCGAAACAGGAGTTGTTAGGGAGTCGCGGGCCTCTTCAGAGAGGGAAGGTAGATTAGCCTCTTTCAAAAAGTTCATCCCCAGAACAGGGTTATCATCCTGTGCGGAGTATAAGTCTGTGTAATATTGTAAGAAAGAGGCCGCAATGTCCTCGTTGGTATGTAATGATCCTAGGGGACCTTTAAGAGAAAGAATGGGAGAGGATGTTTTCTGACTTCTCACTATATTAGCTAGCAGTTTGCCCGCTTTATTTCCCCAACGGAAATAGCGGTTTCTGGAAATCTAGATAATATTGGGCTCTTTCAGTTCACAATGTGTCATATAAATTTTTGTTATTCAAATAATTCCGCCGTGTCTCTGTGTTGTTATTTTGCAGCATAATGGCATACGATTGTGATAGGGCTTTACTCAATTCCGTGAAACGTGTGTTAAGTTTACGGCGTTTATGGGAAACATATCCCATAATATGCCCTCTCACTACTGGTTTAGATGCGGCCCAAAACAATGATATGTCGCCAATATGAGAAGCATTATCATTATTATAATTAAGAAATTGTTGTTCTAAGTATTTTTTGAAGTCTGGAGAAGTGAATAAGTATGAGGGGAATCTCCAATTGAAGGAAGATGTTTTGGGGGCAGATAGTTGTAACGTGAACCATGTAGGCGCATGATCGGAGATGACTATGTTTTCTATATGAGATGTTTGAATCCTATTAATTAATGAGCTTGAGACCAGCCAGAAGTCCAATCTAGCTGAGGAGTTATGGGGGTGGGAGTAAAACGTGTAATCACGTGCTAAGTGGTGGAGGTGTCTCCATGGGTCTACTAGGGCGAGGGATTCAATTAGAAGTTGTAGCGTTGGAGATGTGCTGCCCCGCCACTCACCGGATGCTCCCGTTCTGTCCAGACTAGGAGAAAGAGTAGTGTTGAAGTCTCCTCCTATGACGAGGGCGCCTTCTGCCCAATTCTGGAGTCGGGCGTAGAGATCGGAGAAGAATGCATTGTTGTGACCTGTGGGAGCGTACAAAGTGACAAGCGTGATTAATTCACCTTCTAAATTCAGTTTAAGAAAGAGAAATCTGCCCTCGGTGTCCAAGATCGAGTCTACAACTGTGTATTTTAAAGATTTATGGAAAATCACCAGCACCCCTCTTTTTTTAGATGTGAAAGATGCAGCTGTATAATCTTTTATCCATGAGTCTCTAAGAGTATTGGGGTCACCCTGTCTCCAATGGGTCTCCTGTAGCACTGCTATGTCAGGTTTAAATTTTTTAAGTTGTTGTAGTATTTTACGCCGTTTAATCGGGGTGTTTAAACCCTCTACGTTCCAAGTTAAAAATCTTATGTTTTTTTGTGTTTTAGTGAGATCAGCAATAGAGTGAGACATTGTGTTATCCTATACCTGTCCTGTAGATCAAAAAAGTGAACCATCGTAAAGAGACCATCACGCTCTCAGTCCCAGCACGCAGAGACCGCCTGCAGTAAAACCTTGAAAGTGCCATTACAGAAATACACATAACACAAAAACAAAAACAAAAACATGACCTGCCATAATATATGGAATATAACAAACATAATGCAGTCTTACAATTTTTGAAAATTTTAAGAACCAAAAAATTAGGCTCTACGGGCCTATTTAAACCCAGTGAGGTATAAAAGTATCGATAATTGAAAAAAAGAAATAAAAGAAAATAAAAAAGGGGATATGAAAGAGGAGGAATGGTAAATGTGCAAAAGGAAGGGGAAAAAACAACAAACCAGAGATTATCTTGACAATTCTGCCGTTGACGTTTAGCAGTTGTTGAAATAACCAGAAATCTTGAAAACAAGCATAAGATATATATTTCCAATAACAAACTCTCCATGTTTGCGATAGGAGACGGATTTGTACAATTAAATGTATCTTCTTAAGTCACGATATCATTTTGAGGAGTAATTTGGTCAGTTAGAGAGTCCAGAAAAGTCTTTGCAGACGATGGAGAATCGAAAAAGTGTTGTTTGCCGTTATGTAGGACTTTCAGCTTCGCAGGGTACATTAATGCAAATCTCAGTCCCAGATCAAATAATGCTTTACAAATAGTAGAGTATTCCCTTCTTTTCATTGCTACTTGATACGAGAAGTCCTGAAACAACAACAATTTGTGCCCCTGGTAGGTGAGGCCTTCTGATTTGCGGTAGGCGTCCAGTATGCGAGTTTTGTCTAGGTAGTTCAACATTTTCATTATGACAGGCCTAGGTCTTCTCTGGTCAGAAGCACGGTCAGGGCCTATGCGGTGAACTCGTTCTATGATGAGGGTACTGGAAGAAGCCGAGCAATTGAGCTCAGAGGGTAACCATTTAGAGACGAAATCCATGAGATCTCTTTGCTTAACAGATTCCGGTAGGCCTATTAACCTTAAATTGTTGCGGCGATTCCTATTCTCTAAGTCTTCCAATTTTTCCTGCATAGCAGAGATCGCTGATTCCTGTGTACGTATTACGCTTTGTGCCTCTGTTAGCTCATCTTCAACATTGGAGATACGTTGTTCTGCTTCCGTAAAGCGTCGACCATGTTCCTTAAGTTGCGAAACTGCTGATTCTATAGCTTCTTTGAGGCCGGCCAGTTTTTTGTCAAGCAAGGGAGAAAGAAGCTCGGATATTTCTTGGGCTTTAGCTATTGAGGCGGTACTAAATTGAGTCGAGTTAGAGGCTCCGTCCAGGATATTGTCAGCTGGAGGTGAAGTAGGAGAGTCAGGAGATGATGATGGAGCTACATTTTTGTCTTTCCCTTTAGTAGTTTGACTTTTAGGTGCACGCTGTGGTCTGGCCACAAACTTCTCCATGGTATAGGGATGTGACGTGCGATTTAATCAGGAGCCACTAGGGGGAGCCCCAGGTGTTCAGGATATATATGACACTGGGTCTGTAAATTAGAACCTATAGTATGGCTTGTGAGCATTATCTTTGGACCAGACAAGACAAGATCACAGTATGAGGACCCAGCAACACCACCCTGCTCCCTGGTATGAGCAGCAAATAGAGAGGATTGTGAAAGGAGGTAAGCGCTGGCTGCAGCAACTTGTTCAGGTCTCAAAATGGCGGCCGCGGGTGATGTGTGGCCAGCGGGGAGCTTATAACTGAGGAACGTCCCTGAAACGGTGTCCAGGCGTCCCGCTTGTTCCTCGGGTCTAATGGTAGCCCCGGTGGCTGTTGCTGGAGGTGGGGAGGGGAGAAATTATGCCCGGCCGCGATCCAAGATGGCGGCCGCGGGCAATGCCGTTTTTCCAATGCGGCTGTACTCCGGTGTTGTGGGGCAGTGCGGGGGGCAGCGGCATGCGCCGCTCTTACCCGCGTTATCCCAGAGACCTCAGGGTGGCTTTAGGTGAGGCAGTGAGTCTCTCCGGCGGCGCTATGTCTCGGCTATATGGAGCCGGCTTGGGAGCCCATTAAAAGTGCGGCCAGGTCGTTTGGTCCGCCCACCGGAAGTCCCCAAGAAAAGGATTCTAGGAAGAGGTGTAAGGGCTGCTGAGGGAACTCAGGGCCTGATTCAGACCCGCTCGCAAGCGGGTTGATGGTGGCCCTGTGCGTGCGCGAGCCCCGGAGCGAGCGCAAAAAGCACTCACTCCGGCCCTCGCATCCAAAAGGGGCGGCTGTCAATGTTGATCGAAAACGGGGCGGGGGGGTGGCTGGGCAAACGGAGGTGTTCCTGCAGGAACACCTGCCGTTTGTGGGCGGCCCTACTGACATCACTTGTGATGTCAGAAGGTGGACGTCCTGCTGTATTAGATCAGGAAGTCCACTGGGGCTTGCTGCAACGAGACCCTACCGCAAGGGTCTCGTCGCAAGCCCAATGGTCGCGATGGTCTTGACCATCGCGACCATCTCCTGGCCGCTCGCAATAGCTGTGGGTGGTAACCCATAGCTATGCGAGCGGCCAGGAGGCAGCACAAAAAAAAAAATGCCCTGATTCAGAGAGAGCGCTCTTTCAGAGCGTCCGGCTCTGAATCAGGCCCTCAGTCCAAGGAGGACTGAGGCAGTCCAGCCAGACAGAGCTCACTGTGCTAGCAAGCCAGTGAGGGCCAGGAGGTTTGAGCTTAGACCTGTGAGATACAGGGGAAGCTATCAAACTCTAGGACTGAGCTATGGTACCTGCAAGGAAGCAGGCCAGACTGTGAGAGGTGACAGCCAACAAGCTAAGGAGCTATACCAGGCCAGGAGGCTAGTGTCCAGTCCTGCAAGTGGCAAGAAGGACAACCAATCTCAGATACTGTGAGAGACTTTCATGCAGAGTAGCTGCTTCTGTAGAGAGGGTTCAAGAAGTGAGCTAGTGCCCTAAACAAGGGCTAGGTTTGTTTATTATTTTTCTGTTTCCTGATTTCACATGCTGGAAGTAAAGCAGCACTTATGTTTATTTAACTGGAATGCTACTTGTGGACTCTAATTCTGCACCTACTCACTGCACCACTGATCCCATTCTACCGAGCTAATTAACCCCAAGTATCACATATGGTGAAGAATGCGGGCATACAGATTCTACTCAAAAAGATCTATGCTGCAGAAAATGTGGAATACAAATGGAAATATGGATGCTTATTGCACTGCATAATCGGACCCTCCTAGAAAGCCAAAAGGAGACTCACTGCACCTGCATAGTGGACTCAACAGTGCAAAGCTCATCAGGTGGGTGAGTGAAGACAAAATCTGTTTTGAAATATTTCATGAAAAAGTTGTATGCATGTCTGAAAACCGTGCTACAAAGTTTGCTAAAAGTCGTGCACTTTCTTCAGCATTGGAAAGGTTAAAAGAAGTTTTGTGGTTTATTCTGTTGAAATCAAGCTCATTAAGACATGGTGTGTCTAATAATGTGGCCTGGACATTTATTTTGCAAAGAAAAGAGCACGTGCTATGTTGATTGCTGGACATTGTAGTTCCACAGAAGTGAAAGCAGGCGCTGTGTTATATTGTGCTGTAAATACAATTGAAAGTCAAGTGTTGTACACGACAAAGAACTGTGCTAAAAAAAAAAAATTTAAAGGGACAGACACCCAATTTATTTGGGGGGAGAAAAGACTGTGGTTCTAGGCTCTTCATGGTGCGGACATCTATTCAAGCCGAACCCTGCCTCACTTCTAAATCACCAGACAACATGGATGACATGGTGAAGCCCTTGCGGATGGCTACAGCAGCTCCGCAAGAAGCCAACGAGCAGCAGTGGGCAAGGCCCAAAAAGAAAGTGGCCAGGGTATGGTGCAGGGTCCGTCCAGAAAGGATTATAGGCCTGATTCAGACCCATTCGCAAGCGAGCACTGAGCGCTCGCAAGCGGGTCGATGGTGCCCTAGTGCGCATGCCGTCGCTCCGGGTCTCACTACAAAGGGGGCGTGCTGTTGATGTTGAGTGACAGCACGCCCCCTTTGGTGGGCATGCCGGGGGCGTGGCTGGCCAGACGGAGGCGTTCCCATGGGAACGCCTACCGTCTGGGGCCGGTCCCACTGACATCACATGTCAGTGGGAGTGCTTTCGGCTCTGATAGAGCCAAAAACACTCCAGGGCTTGCAGCAATGAGACCCTACCACAAGGGTCTCGTCGCATGCTCGATGGTCACGATGGTCTTGACCATCGCGACCATCTTCCTGGCCGCTCGCTATAGCTGTGGGTGGTCACCCACAGCTATACGTGCGGCCAGGAGGCCGCTCTAAAAATACAATAGGCGGGCACTGTTTCAGAGCGAGCGCTCTGAAAGAGCGTCCGGCTCTGAATCAGGCCCAAAGCTCACTGTGCTAGTGAGCCAGTGAGGGCCAGGAGGCCTGAGCTTAGACCTGTGAGATACAGGGGAGGCTATGGTACCTGCAAGGAAGCAGTCCAGACTGTGAGAGGCGGCAGCCAACAAGCTAAGGAAGCTATACCAGGCCAGGAGGCCAGTGTCCAGTCCTGCATGTGGCAGGAAGGACCACCAATCTCAGAAACTGTGAGAGACTTTCATGCAGAGTAGCTGCTTCTGTAGAGGTTACAGCTGTAGGTTGTGATGAGAGGAGGCTGTGATTCTGTGTCAGCCCATACTGCAGGATGAAAATGGATTGCATACCTTGATAATAGTCTTTGTTTAGACCGAAACGTTGGTATTTATATATTTGCAACCTGGATTGAACTGTCTTACTGTAGATGAAAAGTGTGTATATATATATATGTTATATGTACCTTTGAAAAAAACGGCACTCCCAGGCTGTGGTAATCAATCAAAATCCAGTGCTTTAGTGTATAACAACATTTCGGGGTTCATTACGCTGGGGACGCAGGCTGCACGCTGTGGGGTTGAGGCACCTGTCTGTAAGTATAAATGTATGTTTTGTTTTAATGTCATTTGTGTGTCCTGATGACGGGGGGAGGACCCCGAAACATTGTTACACAGTAAAGCACTGGATATTGATTGATTACCACAGTCTGGGAGTGCCGTTGTTTTTTCAAAGGTACATATGTGGAGGGGCATTGTTCCCCAGGATGAGCACCCCAGCAAGTAACTATTCTGCTCCAAGCTACAGTGAGTGCCGGTATAATGTATGTGTGTGTGTATATATATATATATATATATATATATATATAAAGTCAGAAATCCACTGCACTCGCCACTCCTAGATTTGGGGTGCAGACCTACACTCGCCATTCCCAGGACTGGGGTGCAAGTGGCCTGTGACCACATTGCTTAAATAAATAAAAACAGAAAACCCAGCACTCCCCATGTTTAAACACTCACAATGATGTATAAATAAGTAAATAAATAATGGGGATTTAGTTTACTAAATCCCCATTATTTATTTACTTATTTATACATCATTGTGAGTGTTTAAACATGGGGAGTGCTGGGTTTTCTGTTTTTATTTTATATATATATATATTACAAATCACAGTTCATAACAACTTTGTCAAGGGAAACTTTTCAACAAAAGCATAATAGAATCTAACATAATTGCACCTGAAAAGACAGGTTTAATAAAATGGAAATTCATTACAATAATCTTCTTTTAAATGAAAGTATAGAGAGCAGGCAGAAAGCAATTTGAACCATCTCACAGTATAAAATAGCTACATTAGGAAATTGTATCATGCAGGGGGTAAAACATAACAGCGGGGTGTCCACACAAAGTGCCACAGCGAGCTTGGAAATTGGATGAATATTAAAAAACAAACAAACATGCGATATAAAGACTAATGTGATAGAAGCACTGGAGCAGTTTTGAATGGCATCTATGTCTGTCCCAGATTCCTGTTCTATGTGTTTTAAAACCCCCAGGAGAAGTCTGTTTGGAAAACAGACTAGAACAGTCGGCTTTAGTGAAAAGCCGGAATGGGTCCTGGGGGTGTGGATGTGAGGAGAGGGAGGGCTCCATCCACAGGCCACTCCGGGTGTTGGGCCTTTCAGCCTGGTAGCAGGCTCATTAGGGCTTGCACCTGGAAATGGCTGTGATAAGCTAGGTTTAGTTGTGGCTGAGTGTCTCACACCTGGGAGAGCAGGTCCGCAGGCTAGCTTGCTCTGAGACACTGTTTGATACAACCTGTAAGTACTGTGAATGTGAATTTATTTAGTCTCATGATAGTGAGGGAATCAACTGTTTAGTTAGAGCCCAGACGGGCTAGGATTTTGTTTGTGCTTTGTTTTATTTATGTGCTCTGTAATATAAAGACTGGCTCCGACCAGCTTGTACGAGAACCCCAGAATGTGTCCTGTTTCTCTGGCTGCTGTGTGTGAAGGAGGGAGCCCATATACCCAGGAGAGGGACCCCTATCCCGACTGTGTCACACTAATCACAGATTCATCTCGAGCTATTAGCATGTTCCTGTCTCTATCTTTACAATGAAACATTAGAATTCTAATAACTTCTCATTTACAGAATGCAATAATAACAGATAATACACAATAATGGGTAGAATTAGCAGGTCAAGTTGCAGAGGGGTGGAATTGTAGCATGCAGGGGGTGCAGTGCTTGAGAACTTGTAGAATGTTGGAGGTTAGTCCAGTCCAAATCCACTTCAAGCTCCAGTTAGAATTAGGCTACAGTTGAAAGAAAAGATGTCTCTTAGGGTGGGATGTACTAACGCTAAAATGCAGTCAAACTGTTTTCTGAGGTTTGACCGCATTCCCCTAACGTACAAAGCTCCAGAAAGAGAAACTTGTACCTGATAGGCAACGCCAAATATAGACCTCTATATAGACATTTATAGAGCCACAGTGGTCCTTCTGGCGTCTGGAACGCAAGTCTCAGAAGTTCAGGCGTAGTAGAGCCACTCGGAGTGGCTCGGAAATCCTCCCTCACTGGCCTTATATGGATGCTTCGCCTAACGTCAGGTGTTATAATTAGACTTACTTTCAAATGCCCGTTCCTAACTCCTGCTACCAAGCCCCAGGCTGTCCGACTTGCAGACGTCTAACAGGTGAGCAACTTTCTCTTTTATATGGTTGCTCACTGCTGTTGCCATATGGTGCAAACTCACTGCTACAGGGATCCTATCTGAATAAATAGTTTTATATATATATATATATATATATATATATTTATTTTGTGACAACTGATTGGTTGACTCACTGAAATGCCTGCAAAATAGTACCTGTTACATTGAAATCATGTGTTTGACTTGATATCATCTTCCAAGGGGATGTAGATCTAAATAGATTTATCCTTACGCTCTGTAGAAAGAGATACTATTTCCAGTAAGTCAATAATATCAAACAAGGAATCAATGATTCCAATTTTATTAGACTCCACAGACAACCCTATACAGGGTCGTATCTATAATGGGTGCAGGGTGTGTGGTGCACATGGGCCCCCAGGTCCAGGGGGGCCCGCACCACACACCCTGCACCCATATTATTTAAAACTTACCTCTCCGAGGTTCTGCGCCGGGTGTCAGCGCTGTACAAAAAGCTGGAAAAGCGGCTGCAGCTGCCATTTTTCCGGTGTTTTGCGCATGCGCAGTAGGCTCCGGGCACACTCTAGTGCCCAGAGTCTACTAACGCTCCGGAGGCAAGCCAGCCGCTTGCCGAACGCCGGGAAGAGAGGAGGGGGCCCTGGACAGGGAATGCACACGGGCCCCCTCCTCTCTATTTTACAAGAATTAGAGTCAGAAAATAAAACCGATAACTCCCCTGTGAAGACACACAAGTTATTTGACATAAAGAAAAGTAAATTCAAGTTAAAATCTGACTACGCTAGAGAATTTCAAGTAATTATTTGCAACAAAAGATACCACTAAATCCAACAATTTAAACAAATGGGAGAAAAGGGCAGTAAAAAAGTTAACTAAGGACACTTTGATTATAATTAGAGAAGTGGACAAAGGTGGATGATTAGTATTACAGGATAGAGTAGATTATATTGCTGAAGCACGCAGAGAACTGGTGGATCCTAATTTTTATGCTGTATTACTAAAGGACCCCACAAGTATATACAGTATCTCTCTGAACTTGATGAGATATGAAATTGTGCCTTAGAAGATGGGGTCATATCCAGGGAGGAATTCAAGTTCCCCCTGCCATATTTTTCTTCTATTCGGATCTATTACCACCTCCCCAAAATTCGTTCCCACAGGACGTCCTAATATTTCTGGTGTTAATTCTCTCTCTTCCTTTTTTTCTGCATATGTTGACATCTTTCTTCAGCCACGTGTCTCACAGTTGAGGTACCACATACCAGATACCACTCATTTCTTACAATTGATTCAAGGAATTGAATGGAAATCTTCATATGCTTTTTTAACTTTGGATGTCCAAAGCTTACATACTAATATTCCACATAATCTAGGAATTCAGGTTATACAATAGATATTGAATCGGGGTGGGGATCTCACTGTGAGACACAGACAATTCATCATTGATTCCATTAGTTTTATATAAACTCACAATTCTTATCTTTTTTTTTTCAAACACGTTTTATCTTCAAACTATTGGAACGGCCATACATGGGGTGGGTCGAGGATGACCTCATGTGGAGTGGCGGGCTCGGCGCTCACTTGGTCCTCTATGGCCATTACATAGATGATCTATTTTTTATTTGGGATGGGGATTCTATCACCGCTTCTGATTTTGGTAATTCTCTCAACCTGAACACTTTTAATTTAGTATTCACTCACACATATGACAGGAGGAAAGTGAACTTCCTGGATGTGACCCTGGAAATAATAAATAAAATACAGACTTCTAATTACATCAAAGAAGTAGGTAGTAATGTATATTTACATTTCAACAGTGCACATTATGCTCCTTGGAAAAATTTATATTCCAAAGGGGAACTGTTACGCCTAAGAGAAACTGCTCCTCGAAAGATGTCTTTATTCAACAAGCCTCCATAATGTTGGATTCTTTTTCTAGTCGTGCTTATCCTAAACACATACTAGATAAGACCTTTAATGAAGTATTGACTGCAGATAGAGGCCTTCTGCTTATCTCAAAAACTAAATCTGAATCACAATTGGATTCCAAAGATTTTGGCGTTTATAGCCACATTTAATAACCAATCAAGCGAGATTAAATGTATTATTAAGGAGAATTATCAAATTCTCAAATGTGATCCGATCCTTAAAAATTGCCTTTCAACTAATCCTAGTTTTGTGTTTAGGAAAAATAGGTAATTGAAAACCATGCTTGCACCAAGTTTTATAAGACCTGTCAGAATGGAGAAGGAGACCAAACTGAACCGTGTATCATGGCGTCTCCCCAGATTGGCAGGTTTTTTCAAATGTGGGAAGAATAAATGTACCACCTGCAAGCATGCCATTAATAAAACCTTGACAATACCTATTGTAACCGGCGAGAAGATACAAAAAATGACCAGTTTTACCAATTGTGATACTAACTGGGTGGTTTGTTTGCTGCAATGTGGGTGTAAATTAAATTATGTTGGGAGAACTACAAGATCTCTGAAGGTTCGCTCCATGGAACACCGTACAAATATCCTGTAGGGAGTTCATAATCATAGGATACAGAGACACTGTGCTGAGTATCACAGGGGAGATCCAAGCTCCCCTACAGTCATTGGTTTAGAGAATATTTCATTAACACAATGAGGGGGTGATAGATTTGGGAAACTGTCCAGGCAAGAAATTTCAAATAAAAAGTGTGGTGGTCACTCACATCAGCTTAATGATATTGCACAGGCGCTTGTAAAGGGCGGGATTTACTCTGAACTACAGAAAAAAGGGATATTCCCTCCAGCACACTGCAGCAATATCAATAAAAATACTTGAATCCTACATGATAATAGAAATTCAGAGGTATTAGTTGCATACATTTGCAAATATATGATGATTAAGCGCCGGGCCAATGTCAAGGCTCCTCTACACCGGCATACCTAACATTAAGGGGTTCACATCCGAGGCCTAGGGCACCCCAAAAGAATCCAGCCAAGGACCATCCCCAGGGCATCACACGAAAAAGGGAAAAAAGGTCATAGTGAAGTGTAAAGTATAATGTGTAAAGATAATCAATAAGTGTTAATATGATGAGAATTAAAATTACATAAATAATGAACAAACAAACAGAAAGGTGATGAAAAAGTATCTATGTGAATTAAGTGGTGATACCCTGAAAAAGGCCCAGCCAGACCAACTCTGGGGGCCCTACGCCCAAGTGCTCACCCCAAAATAATTATTGCTACCCAATAGTAGCACCCACTCTGGCTCATATAATTACAAATTAATGTACTGCATAATAACAGCACATGTATAAGCCGAGAGCTGACTCACCTAGGAGGTACCCCAGAAACCTCCAAATGGCACTATGCGGACCAGCACATCCTCCCAATGCTGGCTCCCTTCATTCCTCTCAGAACTGCAAATAAAAAGTGTGGTGGTCGCTCACATCAGCTTAATGATACGCCGATATAGAGGAGCCTTGACGTTGGCCCGGCGCTTAATCATATATTTGCAAATGTATGCAACTAATGCCTCTGAATTTCTATTATTATGTAGGATTCAAGTATATTTGTTAATATTGCTGCAGGGTGCTGGAGGGAATATCCTTTTTTTTTCCAGGCAAGAAATTTATTGGGCCTTCCAATTGAATTCTCTCCATCTGAGTGGGTTAAATGAAGCATTGGATTTTAAATGCAATTATTTAATAGAAGTTGGATGCTTCTTTTGTTAGAGTCTTGTGGTCTCAAATAATTATTAAGGATTGGTACGGAGAACTAGAGATAGAGTACTAAATATGGATTAAAGCTTACCAAAATAGATGATGTGGATAAACAAGAAAATTTATGATAATCTTTTGACTGTGGAGATTATACTACTGATTGGTAATTTCTGGACTATTTATGTGTCATTCGCATTAACCTGTCTTTTTATTTAGATATGGGTTTGGGAATTAGGCACTATAGAATTTAATCTGTATTTACAGTCTATTCTTACCATCGATTAGATTGAGGGAATATTAGAATAACTTGTGGGTTTAGGTTTTAGGTTGAGGGTATTTATATATGTATACCCTTTTTCTTAAGATATTTGAAGGATATATGGATAACCAGAAGATACAGACATATTCAGATGATAAATACAGATTAATATAAAACACAATATAGTCACCAGAGCGCACAAACTAGAGGGACATAGAGCCAAAATGCCATTCTAGTAAATGATACCACTATATGATGGTATACAACGTGGCAAAATGTTCAATAAAAAATTTGTAGTAAAAGTCTCTGTAGTCTGTCTACGTGGTCACAATGAGAGGGTTGGTTAAATATATTCGAGATGCGTCTTTCATGAGGGTCTCCTCATTCCCATGTCACTCTCGTACATATAAAAGAAAGGGAAAAAAGGACCTTCCTAGTGTATTACCATTTATTAAAGTAAAACATATAAATACAAGATGTAAACATATCCACCGTAATGTGATAAAAATCAAGGCGTACCGGATAGTGGGAGTGTAAACAAAATACACCAAAAGCGCTATAGGAGTCCTTCCTGAAAAGCAGGAACAGGGAATCCCAAACGACCTGCAGTGTCTTTGAAAAAGCTCCACTTCCTGGATCAGACCTTGGACTGGAACACCAACGCGTTTCAACTATGATTTTAGTCTTTTTCAAGGTTTAAAGGTGGTGGAGTTGAGTCCATATATATACCCTCCCTAGAGATCTCATTGGTTAATCCCACATTGATTCAAACATAAGCAGATAATATTAGGAAATAGTAAAATCCACATCCAGTACATAAAAAACCTTAAACATATGTGTATAGAGAACGTAGACAATAATAAAACTGGCTTCCGGTTAATGGTGACACGCATGCGTCACTTCCTGTCCGTATGTAGCGGGTGTATAGAGAACTCCGTCACATCCGGTCCGGAGTGACACGCAAACGTCACTTCCGGTATCGGATGAACTGTGCCCGTGTATCTTAACATAAAGAGACCTAATCCCCGCTAACACCTGTGTTTGAGTAGTCCATACCTGCCGGGCTCACCCCCTGAGCACGCGGCAGCATAATATCATGCCCAGCGGATGGGGCTGCCGGCACCAGGAAGTAGAGCACTGCCTGGAGTGTTCTTAGCAAGCCAAACGCAGGTGCTATGGGGCAGTGACAGTGCCAACCCTTGGTCCCTGTGCCCTGAGTGAAGGCACCGCTTAGCAACCAATCAGATTCTACTTAACATTTATCTAGCACCTTCTAGAAGATAATAGCTAAAACCTTATTGGTTGCTATGGGCAACATCTCTTCTAAAACTCATTTCTAAAAACTCTCACTTTAGTAAATTTACCCCTAAGTCTTGAAACTAGCAAGGAGCCTGTGACGACGTATGCATGGGAAAATAGGGCTGCAAAGGAGAAAGTAATGTAGGAAATAGAGCACAAATATATCACACACCATGGAAAAAAATGCGTATATTTCCCCGTAGGCAGACTTGTACTTAGCTATGTGACCTCACAGCCCCCCTCTGTACGCTTGGTTACATAGCCATCACCATGTAAGTGCGGACTTGCACCAGACCTACATAGGGTCGATATATTTCAACAATAAAAAAACGTGAAACAACCCACCGGCGCAGGAAACCTGCAACCCAGCCTGGGCCTGATTCAGAGTTGCCGGGAAACGCAGGGAAGCGGCTGTGCAATACCGTACAACTAATATGCTAATGCAGGAGGCATCTGGTGTAAATAGAGGCTTCCTGACTGCATTGATGATCCAAGTGCTGTGCCGTAAGATGCAGCATGGGATCTTCTGCGAGACCATCAGCCATCTGAGTAACCCTGAGCCTTTATATGGTCGTTGGCTCCAGACGGCTGCAGCGCTTTGGATGCTAAGTGGATTATGGGGGAGATGTACTAACGGCGAAAATGCGGTAATTCCCCGTATGTACTAAGCGCATTCTGCTGCTTCGCGTCGCTAGGTAATGCCACCTTCAGATGGCATTACCCAATAGAAGCCTATGGGCTTCTTAACGCGACGCTCCTGGCTGGGAGGGATCCAATCGGATCCCTCCCATGAGCACCCGTGGCCTTCTGTGCATCGGTGTTCAACCCGGCAGTCCCTCTGCCCGGCAGCATCGTAAAGGACAGCTCTTATTGAGAGAGCTGTCCTTTGCAAAAACCTTTGTACATACCGCTGTAATCGCAAAGTCAGGGGGAATGTACCGCATCGCGACAGCGATGCTTAGTACTTCTCCACCTATACCTCCAAATGTGTTACTGTTGCAGTTGATTGCTCAGAGGATTCTTGGGACTGCACTCCACATATATTTGGTAATATCCTGCTGCTTAAAACTGGATGTCTGTATAGACTAACGAAACAAGGGCCTAATATATATTTCCTCGCCATAAGACCCGGGGGGGGGGGGGGGGGGGTAGTGATTATAGTTGAGTCACTGTTGTTTATCAGTCACTGATTTTAACATTTTTATAATTATTTTTATGTGATAATAAATGTGTGTCAACATTTAGATTTTTTTTTGCTGTCCAATTTTATAGATTAGTATAATGGAATATTATATACACAAGTGCTGGTAATTTCTTCTTTATGTGCTTTGGCTACATTTGAGAAAATATCCATCTGAAAAAAGGGGTAATTACGTGTACACACAACTGTGCATAGTACAAAATTGTGTTCCGGACTGTAGATAGACAGTAAAAAGGTCGACAATGTCTAGGTAGACACCAGATGTTAGACAGACAATAGGTCGACAGGGACAAAAGGTTGACACACTAAAGGATTAGGTTTAGGCACTTACCCCGAAAGTTAGGCTTAGGCACCAGTAGGGAGGGCTAGGCACCAAGGCGAGTGTTAGGGTTAGGCACTTACCGGAGGGTTAGGCACTAGAAGGAATGGTTAGGGTCAGTCACCTAGCCTGACAGTTAGGGTTAGTGTATTGAGAATACAGAATGGTTGCTGGACGCCATATTGTGATTATATAAATGTATAAGGCATCAGATAATGGCCAAGACATTAGAAGGGATAGTTATGTTGAAATGTATATGTACAGTATATAAATTGCACAAAGTGTTCTCGACAGAAAGAACCCAAGGATAAGACAAAGTTCACTGTTTAATCCTAAATCAATAGTGTCTCATTGTTACAAGATAATACTAATCCTGGATCAACAGTACCTGAGCACATACACTATAAACACCCCTCATAAATAGTTAGATGTCCAACATTCATAATTGAAACAACAGTGCTCCCTACTGTCTATTCTTTCCTTTACTTATTTCCAAATGACCTTTGTACTTGTTAATTGCTTATGCATGAGTTTCTTCCCTATATAAGATGTAACCTGTCAGTATACAGTTAGCCTATTGCTCGATGTACGAGATCCCAGCTTCAAGGTGTTGGAGGAGGCTCCTGGGAATGAAGCCATCTATGTTTTAAATAGATCTGACAAGAAAGTTAAATATTTTTCCTTTTACTTTGTAATAAATGTCTTTTTAACATATATTTGTTTGTGTGGCTTGATTAACTCTTTGTATCCAAGAATCGTATTCTTGTTCCACCAAGAACAGGTTAGGCACCAGGAGGGAGGTTAGGCACCTAGGGGAGGTTTAGGGTGAATATTACACTCATACTCCCTATCTCACATACTTATCTATGTATCCCTGAACCATTACGTCCACTTCTCCAAGTAGATAATCCATAGGGTACCTGTAATAAAAAATCCATACTCGCCTCTTCCTATGCGTAAATCAAGTCTTCTGTCCATGTAGGCATCCACGGGCTTCAATGGTGAGAACTGCAAAGGTTACTTAAGGTTGCTTTCGCAGTTCTCACTATTGAAGTCAATGGTGTGACCCATTCATTGGCTGAGAGGCAGAAGGGCTCGCCTCTCTCAGCCATTGAAAGCTCAGCACCAGGATTTCTATACTGAAATCCTGTGGCGGTGCGCTCATTCGTGGGTCCGCGATTTTTCTTTTTTTTTGTTTTGCCAAGCCCATGGATGCCGTGTGTGTGTTATTAAACTTGTACTGTCACGGTGTGTGTGTGTTCTGTGGTTTTTCTAATATTTAATTTGCTGTAGAACTACAGGTACCAGTATGCCCATGATGCCCCGCATGCAGGTACTTGTGGTTCTCCAAGTACCAGCATGTGGGGAGGCTTGATGGGACCTGGAATATTATCTCATCTATTTTTTTACACTACACCATCAGGGGGGGTCTCCAGCTCCCCAGGGCTGATTAGCAGTCAGGGATAATGCTTTGACTGGGGGACCCGGTGAAAGGGTTTCCCTGGCTGTGGCATTATCCCCCCCACTAGAAACAGTCCAGTGATGGTTTTGTAATTTACAGGGGAACCCTACGCATTTTTTTTCCCCCTGTATTTCCAGAACCAGCTCAGAGCCCAGTGCTGGCTGTGCTAAATAAAGGGTACCCCTACGTCTTTTGTCCCCTGTATTTTGGCAGCCAGGGCTGGTACTGAATAGCCTGGTGCTGGTTGTGCTTAATACAGGGTACCCCCTACATCATTTGTCCCTGTATTTAGCACAACCAGTACTGGATCTCCAAAGCCCGGGGGCTGGTTGTTCTTTTGTGGAGGGGGCCACAGCTTTTTTTTCAAATTTTATGCTGGTTTTCATTTTATTAACACTGAAGCACAGACGGATCTCACTGATCCCTTCCGTGCTTCCGTGTTTATTTATTTACACCAGGGTGGCAACTAGGGGGGATTAGAGGTGCTCGTGTACCGGGCACCGGATTTGAGGGGGTATTGAAGGGCTGTCTCAGCCCCCGTTGAGTCTTGGGGGTGCAGAGGTTTGGGGGCTGCAGATTCCATGCGGACCAGTGTCTGTTAGGCCAGCGCATAGCACATAGCAATCCCGGAAGTGCATCTTCTCCCGTGAAAACCCTGGCAACGAGCATGAAAACCCTGGCAACAAGCATGAAACCCCTGGCAACAAGCATGAAACCCCTGGCAACAAGCATGAAACCCAGAGCATGAGACCCCTGGTAATGTGCATGAGACCCCTGGCAACGAACATGAAACACCTGACAATGAGCATGAAACCCAGAGCATGAGACCCCTAGCAACGAGCATGAGACTAGACCCCTGGCAACTAGCATGAAACCCCTGGTAATGAGCATAAAACCCCTAACAACGAGCAGGTAATTTAAAAGTAATTAGAAGCCTTATTGTGGGGCATAAAATGGTGTCAGGGGCAAATATGTAAGTGGCACTTTGGTAATAGGCATTACAGTGTGTAAGACACTATACCAGGGAGGTCTGACTAGTGCACTGCCTTATGGAGGAGCAAGGACAAAATCCAGGTACAGGAAGGGAGGGGGCGCAAAATTACTGCCTTGCCACGGGTGACAGATATCCTAGTTTCGGCCCGGTTTACACACAGATGCATGTATCATGGATCTCCCTGATCCGTGCATGCATCTGTTCGTTTGAGTTAGTGAAAACCGAACGCTAAATAGACAAGAATAATACGAATGACAACAAATGATTACACCATCGAACACCACGAATGACAGGAACTCGGCAGCTTAGTAAATTCAGTAACCTGTACGATAAATGAAACACATGAATCCGGACGGTGACATCCAAGATTGACCTCGGGTGACATCGAATAGAAGTCAGCACCTTAGTAAATTTACCTCTTACTGTAAATTGTCAAGGAACCACCAATCTGCCATAGAGAACCTACAGCGTTTAAGCTCCTATATTGTTCAAGGAGTTGTAAAATGTATAGGCCTCTTACTTTCAGATTTCAAGGAGCTACACAGCAGTTAGTTAGTCAGGAGATGAGGGTCATCAATTGGGGCAGCCAAGGAGACGGACTTCTCACTGTTACCAGAGGAACAGGAACAAGAACACAGTGCCCGATTCATCACGGATCGCAACTATAACAGTGTACGCAGATTGGCCGATGGTGCGTACTGAATTGGCATTGCAATCACACAGTGATCACCTACGCAGATAAATAGCCATTGCAGATCAAGGGGCGTGACGTCAGCATTTGGGGGAGGTGACGGGGGAGTGGTTGGAAAAGTGCAGACGTACCTGTCCATTTGAACGCCATTACATAAATAAGCCGCTGCGATGTAGCTTGAGCACTCGCTGCGTGCAACGCGGTAAACAATTATTGAATAAGGTAAGACCTGTTGTAATTCTGCGTGAGGGGCCGATGTTACTCGATGTATACGCAGATCTGAGAGGTATTATGGATGTGCGAAAGCGGTAGTGGGCATCTCTATGCCGGCTTTGCGTTTGCAGCCATTAGCATATTTTCGCAGCAGACCTGCGTGCGTATTCACGGCTGCGATTGCAATAGCGATCCGTAGTGAATCAGGCCCATAGAGCGATGGCTGGGGATCATCGTGAGACTTTTGACGGACATGACTGACTTATGGTCCCCGCTGGAACAAGGAACGACCAGTCAAATGCGGGAAACTGAAGTGGCTTCTGTCTCAGAGGCAGGACCTCTGATGTTTGCAGCACCAATATGTGGGCACTACAAACAGGATGAAGACACTAGGCTTAACTGCTGCCTTGCTGACAGTAGGAGCAAGGGGAAGATCAGTCTCGGGATCTGTCTGAATAGATCACACCAGGGCGGCTTACTGAGTATGACATTGACATGTCATGACATGTTGGTTGTCCATGTATGTTATAAAGTAGCATGCAGTGTAACTGAGATAAATAATTCATAAAATAGCTATAGTATTTCGGTGATTTGGCTTCATTACCCTTTATGCCATTTAAAATATTTGCCCAGCTGTAAGATCTATTGCCATGTCTACAGTATGTGGCAACGTGAAGACTATTTTCCTGGTTATGCTATATAGGTGCTGGAATCACTGCCAATTAAGTATGGGTGCGCTTTGCTGGCTGGCATGGGTAAATAGCCAGTAGGTTGGTACATGTGACTTACACTCTACATACACCATAACTGGTCAACGAGGGTAACATGGCATTCATCACGGTACAAAGAAGTCATCAGAAGGCCAACACTGATCTTCTAAAGTGGGAGACAGTATCAGAAACGGGGATCCACAGTGTGTCATACAGGCCAGAGAAGCCGCCAGGACACGCAAGTCAAATAAGCAATTACTGAGGTGTGCAGTGTATTGCTGCGGGTCTCCCTCCAGTGACTGGAAGTTCATAAATATGTCAGGGTACATCTGCAAAATTTTGGTGACTATATAGAAGATTGGGCCACATATATTGAAAGAGTAGAACTTTGGACCTCATTCATAGGCAGTCATTAGCTGCAAGCGGTCGCTCTTAATCAGGGTGGCCGCTTGCATCCTGAAAGACTGCCTCCTTGTCAATCGCTAAGCTGTGGGTTACCACCCACAGCTTAACAACCGACCAGGTTGATGGTCGCGATGGTGAACACCATCGCAACCATCGGGGCTTACGACCAGACCCTAAGGTTGGGTCTGGGCACTCGTAAGCCCCAGGGAGCTTCCTGCTTTGAAAGAGCAGGAAACTCCCCACTGACATCACTGATGATGTCAGTGCGGTCGCCCACAAAACAGTAGGCGTTCGTTAAGGAACGCCTCCATTTTGGAAACCACCCCCCTAGCCCGCCTACAAAACGGGGCGCAGGGCTAACTATCGACCCGCTTGCAAGCACATCGGTGCTTACGACTGGGTGTGAATGAGACCCTTTATTTCAATACGACTAATGTTATTGTAAAATAAACACAGCTGAGTGTGATGGGGGTTAAGCCAAACATGTCACGCCTATGGGTTGGTTTGGGTTGGAACAGGCGTGGAAGACTAAAGAGCAGATTTGAGAGGCGTGGATGAACTTGGGAGGCTTGAGCCAGGATCTCCTCATGTATACATGTAAGGTGGTAGAGACAGGGGCGCCGAGAGCCGCGCCAAGACCGGGGGAAGAAGGGCGCGGCCTAATCGCGAGGCGCATTACGACCCATACGCATGCGCAGATGTGCGAACATCGCTCGGAGCGAACGAGCGGCCGCTTACGAGCGGCTCTGAATCAGGCCCAGAGTCGGATTGGGGCCGATGATGTTGGATTGAGAGCTGGATCGGTTTGAGACCGATGTTGATGATTTGAAGAAATTGATGGATTTGAGGCCCTCATTCAGAGCCGGACGCTCTGAGCAGAGCGCTCGCTCTGAATGAGGGCCGTCCTCCATAAAAATGGAGCGTCCTCCTGGACGCTCGTATAGCTGTGGGTCACAACCCACAGCACATACGAGTGTGCAGGATGATGGTCGCGATGGTCTTGACCATCGCGACCATCGCCAGTGCGACCAGAAGCCTGTGGTCAGGTTTTTCGACCACAAGCCCTGGAGTGATTTTGGCTCTATCAGAGCCAAAATCACTCCCACTGACATCACTAGTGATGTCAGTTGGCCGGCTTCTGACGGTAGGCGTTCCCTTGGGAACGCCCCCGTCTGGGAGGCACGCCCCGGCACGCCCACCAAAGGGGGCGTGCTGTCAATCAACATCGACAGCACGCCCCCTTTGATCAGACACAAAGTCCTTCGCTCGTCGCGTCTCGCGCATGCGCACCTCCGTCGTGTGCATGCTCAGTGCACACCATCGACCCACTTGCGAGCGGACAGCCGCTCGCGAGTGGGTCTGAATCAAGCCCTGAATTGGTTGGGACCGATGTTGATGAATTGAAGAACTTAATTAACATGAGTCCAATGTTGGAAGCATTGGATGAGACCGATGGTTGGAACCGATGGTGGCTGTAAGAACAAGTCTCAGGGCCTGATTCAGAGCCGGACGCTATTTGCGCTCGCTCGTTTTGAAAAAGGGTCCGGCTATTTAAATTGAGCGCTCGCTCTTTGCGGTCTGTTGACGCCTGTCTGAGCGAGCGAGCGAACGAAATATGCGCTCGCTATTTTGTATAGACGCCCCCTGGCCGCTCACATCCTACGTCATCTCCGCTATTTATTTGATTAATCGAGTACATCGAAAGGCATTTGAACTGCTCGCAGTGCTTGTGGTTGGATTTTCCTACCGCAATCATGCGAACAGTTCAGGCTAAGAGACAACCAAGTGACGTGGTCGATGACGCTGCTTTGTTAATTATGCACACCCTTAAAACGCCCGTTTTGACCTTTTGGCACGCCTGCGTTCAGATCTCCACTCCCCGTTTTCAAGCACCTTCCCCCGTTACCACCCACAAACGCCTCATTCTGTCACTCAAATTAGCAGGCATTCGCTATTTTGCGAGCACACAATTTCCGACCACAATGACTGGTTCGCGCATGCGTATTGCAACCCATACGCAGTTGTGCGAACACCGCTCGAAGCGAACGAGCGGCCGCTTACGAGCGGCTCTGAATCAGGCCCTCAGTGTTAAAACCAGACTGGTGTGCAAGATGGTATAGGAGACTTGTTTACCAGATCTAGGAACTGGAGATAACGGACTGGGGGCTCGATTCAGACCTGCTCGCTAGATGCGTTCACACATCTGTGAATCGCATGGCAAGGCAAGGCATTAGCCTTGAATCGCATGGCAAGGCATTAGCACGCTCACTATGTCTTAGCATGCGATCGCGGTGCAGACGCCCTCGAGCCTGTCTTAAGACGCCCACTTATGTACGTCATCTCCAGGGTGTGTATGCAACCATCGATAACATCGAATACCATCGGAAGTGAATGCAGCACTTGTGGTTGACCATACCCTACCGCAAGCACTGTGAGTGCTTCAGTGTGTAAAACAACCATGTGACGTGTACTATGACGCTGTGTCTTAATAATGCACGCCTCTGAAATGGCGTTAAGACGCTCAGGCACGCCTGCGTTCGCACCACCACTCCCCCGTTTCCATCTACCATCCCGTCACCACCCACAAATGGCTTCTCCTGTCACTCATTCTAGCGAGCTATCTATGCGCAGCGAGGGAACGCTTCCCGATCATATGGTCTAGTTCGTGCACACGCACTGCGATGCATACGCATGCGCAGATTGAAAACATCGGCAGGCTGCATGCGAACGCAGCCTAGCGAGTGGGTCTGAATCAGGCCCTGGGACCATTCAGATACAGAGAGCCTGATTCAGAGGCGCTCACAAAAACCGAGCGCTCGCTCTGAATCAGGGCGGGCGCTGGTTTTTTTTTTAGTTGCACAGCTATTGCGAGCGGCCAGGATGATGGTCGCGATGGTCAAGACCATCGGGCTTGCGACGAGACCCTTGTGGTAGGGTCTCGTGGCCGCAAGCCCCAGAGAGCTTCTGGCACTAGTAGAGCCGGAAGCTCTCCCACTGACATCACTGGTGTTCGCTTGGGAACACCTCCGTTTGTGAAGCCACCCCCCGGCCACGCCTCCAAAATGGGGCGAGCTGTTGATCAACATTGACAGCCGCCCCTTTCGTAGTGAGCCACGGAGCGAGTACTTTTTGCGCTCACTCCGGGGCTCGCGCGTGCGCACTGGGCCACCATCGACACGCTTGCGAGCAGGTATGAATCAGGCCCAGAGTACCTGGGAGCTCAGCCCATACTGTGGTTTAGGTGGGAACTCTGGCGTGCAGCCTGTGTGCCATCATGCTGGGAAGACACGCTGTGAGCAAGGGGCTGCGGAGAGCCATCTCCATACTCAGTAACAGAACACTGGCCCTGATTCAGAACTGGACGCTCTGAATCAGGGCCGTTCCTGCTCCTTTTTGGAGCGGCCTCCTGGCAGCTCGCATAGCTGTGGGTTACCACCCACAGCTATAGCGAGCGGCCAAAATGATGGTCGTGCCGGTCAAGACCATCGTGACCATAGGGGTTTGCGACGAGACCCTGCGGTAGGGTCTCGCTGCCGCAAGCCCAGGACTGCTTTTGGCTCTATCAGAGCCAAAAGCACTCCCACTGACATCACTAGTGATGTCAGTGGGGCCGCACCCAGACGGTAGGCGTTCCCATGGGAACGCCTCCGCCTGGGCAGCCACGCCCCCGGCACGCCCACCAAAGGGGGCGTGCTGTTGATCACCATCGACAGCCCCCTTTGGTGCGAGACCCTTAACGACGGCTTGGCCGTCTTTATTCGGGTCTCGTGCATGCGCACGACGGAGCCGCCTCAGTCGTGCGCATGCGCACTTGGGCCCATCGACCCGTTTGCGAGCGCTTAGCGCTCGCAAGCGCGTCTGAATCAGGCCCACTGCGCGGACGGGGCAGGAGCAGCACAGACAGACATCAGCACCAGCCGGGAGCGATGTGCAGCATGAGCGGACCTCTGTGCTATCCTGGAGTGATGCATAGCGCGAGCGGACCTCAGCGCTCTCCTGGACAGGCACCGGAGCGATAAGAAAGTGGTTTTAAGTGTCCGGAGCGTTGACAAAACAGTTTGATGTGCAGTTTATTTAAATCAGTACATTGTGTCAGGAAATTGTCTGAACCAGTCAACTGAAAGGTGGCCGTATTTCTGCTTAGGCAGCGGAACTGAGAGCCTGATTCAGAGCTGAACGCTCTGACCGAGCGCTCGCTCTGAATCAGGGCCGTCCCAGCTAAATTTGGAGCGGCCTCCTGGCCGCTCGCATAGCTGTGGGTGACCACCCACAGCTTATGCGAGCGGCCAAAAAGATGGTCGCGATGGTCAAAGAACATCGTGACCATCGGGCTTGCGACGAGACCCTGCGGTAGGGTCTCGCTACCCCAACGCCCAGGAGTGATTTTGGCTCTATCAGAGCCAAAGTCACTCCCACTGACATAATTACTGATGTCAGTGGGGCCGGACTCAGACGGTAGGCGTTCCCATGGGAACTCCTCCGTCTGGCAGTCACGCCCCCGACACGCCCACCAAAGGGGGCGTGCTGTCAATCAACATCGACAGCACGCCCCCTTTGGTGCGAGACCCGGAGCGACGGAGAGCCCGTCGCTATCCGGGTCTCGCGCATGCGCACGACGGAGCTCCCTCCGTCGTGCGCATATGCAGTGGGGCAACATCGACCCGTTTGCGAGCATCCTTTGCTCGCGAACGGGTCTGAATGACCCCCTGAGACTGTTGCTCTGAACACTATGGATTGGGTCTCACAGATAAGTAATGAGACAGGCTGGTGTGTGGCATGCACAGTGAAAGTATTTGGAAAAGATTATTATCCGAACCAGCCTTAACATCGGACCGTGCAGTGTTTACTGCAATTTCAATGTCTTCGATGTGGGCAGACCAGCCACAGTTGGGTTAAAGATAAAGAATAGAGGAAATGTAATAAAAAGTGACATATTGAAAGAGTAGAGCAAGTCAGGAAGAATATTAAACCGCAAAGTCGCTGTAAATAAAATAAGCCTTTACATGTCATGTACACAAGGTGAAGTCTGACTGAACAAACAGTCAAGAAATGAAAAATATTTATCCTGCCTTAAATTGCACAGTAGGAGAGCAACAGACCGCCAAGCACTATGGATCAGCCCTGTAGTTAAATTGAAAATGGGACTAGACACAGGATCCGCCCTTTTCAGTTATTACAACAAAAAAGAAATTCAATTTAGTTGTGGACGTTCCATTACAGAAAAAGAAACAGCAATTCTGTATAACTAGAGCAAAATTGTTTCCTAGGGAGACTAAAGGCCCCCATACACGGTGTGATGGCAACAGGGGATCCGTTGTCCCACATATCGGGCAGTCCGCACACATAGTGCGATCGGGTGGCCTTCCGCCCGATATGCCAGCTCCCCCCTCCCTCACCCACATAGCAATCCATGGGATTGCACATCGCATCCCGATAAACTGGTCCTGCGGAAAGGTCGTGCGATGTACGACCCCACGGGAGCGCGCTCGGCCCGACATCAGGGCCATACACGGTGCGATATAGCAGGCAAATGGCACCAATCAGTCGGATCGCCTGCTTTATCGCCCCGTTTTATATGCAATAAAAAGAGAAAATCCAGAAATTTTAATCCTGGCTGCTAATGGCTAAATCAAATTTTGGCTGGCTGTATATTAAAATATTGCAGATTGTAACCTCTACAATATCAAATAATGACACATTTATTTAATCGTTTAAATCAATTTGCAAAAGGGTTAGGAACACTCAGGAAGAAATGGCAGCGTTGTACGAGATGGGAAAGCTACTCAGAACTGAACAAACTAGAAGATTAAGGGGCCCATTTATCAAAGTGAATTTGAGGTAAATTCCCCAAAAACACACGTTTTCGGGGGTTTACCTCAAATACTAAGTATCCCCCGGATGTATGAAGGAGGGACCGCAGCAGCTATCTCCGATACCTGCTGCGATCCCTCCATTGTCGCCGGCAGCCGCATCCCCCATAGGTTTCTATGGGGGATGCGATGCTGCAAAATGTATCAATATCGGGAATGCGAAGCATTCCCGATATTGGCCCCAGCAGCTAACGCTATCTAAAGATAGCGTTAGCCGCTGTAGTCTATGGGGACTTACCGCATATCAGCCGGCGGAGGGATCTGCCAGATCCCTCCGCCGGCAATGGGCGCTGCTCATGTGCAGTCTGCGGGACTGCGCATGCGCAGAAGCCCCGACTGCCCTCCGGAGACATCGCAGGGACGGGCTCTTTTCGGAGCCCATCTCCCTGCATGCCCCGGATAATACATCCGGCAGATAGGATCGCATTTTGCAATGCGATCAGGGGTGGTACTGCATGCCCTGATCGCATTGCAAAATGCGATCACTAATAAATGGGCCCCTAAGGGTCTATTTACTAAGCAGTGTTAGGAGACAGAGTGAAAAGTGATAAGGTGCCAGCCAATCAGCTCCTAACTGTCATCTTACAGGCTGTGTTTGAAAAATGACAGTTAGGTGCTGATTGGCTGGCACCTTATCACTTTTCACTCTGTCTCCTAACACTGCTTAGTAAATAGACCCCTTAGGAATGTTGCAAGTGTAGAATGGAATGAAAGGGCCATGTCTATAATTTCTGTAGTAAAGGTTTATTTCAGATTTATTTCAGTACAACTGTCTTGTCTTTGGCATAGCTGAGCTTGCTCCGAGCACCGCAGATCCACGTTGCACCTCAGGCATCACATTTTTAGTTATTATAGGGCAGTAGTTCCCAAACCTGTTATTATGCCCCACCAACAATGCAAATCTCCCACACAGATGAATTTAAACACTTGTTTAATTACAGTAATTAGTCACATTTATATGCTGCTGTGAAATACAGAAAAAAAAGTACCTCTATCATGTATTAATAAAAAATAATGGTTCTATCTAGAATCTAGATAGAACCATTATTTTTGTTTAATGCATGATAGCAGTCTGTTGTAAACAGCTTTATGTTTTTAAATGGGGGTAATTATGTTGCATGTGGGGTATACTGACGGCTGTTGCCTGTAGCCCACAAATGCTGGGCAGCTTTATTTTTACACTGCAATTTAGGTTTGCGTTAGGAAACGCCGCTCCCAAACCTAAGTCTATATGCACATTATAAATCTGCCCCACCTGGAACAGAGTAATACCACTTTTATACCAAAGTTCCAGGTCTGAGTGGGGGGTTGTTCCAATCTGGATCAGACCCGGAAATGACCCCCTTTCATACTGCGACGCTGATCCAGGATATTCCCGAGTCGGCACTGCTCACACCAGAACCGGGTCTGCAGTGACCCAGCTCTTCCGGCGTTGCAGCTGACGCTTGGAGATGATGTCATCTCCAAGCGCCACTGAAGCTAGCCAAACAGGTGGCATGCGGCACGATCCGGGTCATCAGGACCCGGATCACGCCGTTTACTCTGCAGGGTGCCGCGGGAACAACCCGTGGCCAAACCTGCAAAGTTCCCGAGTTGAATCCCCGGGTCCCTGGAGATCAGTGTAAAAGGGGTATAACATGGTTTTTAACCAAAGTGTAAAATGTTCCTTTATTCAATTTGCTTCAAACTCTGAATTAGGTCCATAATCTTAAATCTGCCCTTTAAAACGTTTATTTCTACCAGTTGCATGAATTCCCCCAGTATAGTCGCTACATCCTACTTACATAAAGCAATAATTCTATGCTGATTAGTGTTCGCTGGACAGAATGTAGGTAATTAGATGTGGGAGCAGATTATTAGAGATTTCCCCCTCCATAACAATGAGAATGAATGCCAGGAATGTATTAAATAATTGCTCCTGCAAATCCACCTTGTCGCTGAGCGTAGGGGATGAATAGCTAGCTGTACAAGGCTAAACAAAGGAGAGAAGATTGCCATGTATTCCTGGTGGGACAATTACCCAGACTGCCACAGTCCACTCTTTATATTCCGCTTTGACCTTAATAGCAACACGGGAATTTACCATCAAAACACTTTCATATCATTCCTGTCATAACATGGCCTAAAAGTGAGAACATCCCTAACGATTGATTTAATTTATATTTGGATTACCAATTAAATTTATCAAGATAAATTTCAGCTCCTCTCCCTCTGGTGCAGCCATATTACCTCAGTACAATACAGCAATACATGTACGATGATAAACGGGGGAAAGTGAGTTTTGTTATCGGAATACGTGATTAGCATCTATATGTCAGCTAATGTATCACCATGGGTAAATCACCAACAAAGGGTCAAAATAAGTTCTATAAAAATAATAATAATAATAATAATGATAATAATGAAAAAAATAAAATAAATAGCCCCCAGGAGGAGAAGTTGCAGGGGTGTCGGGGCTCAAGAAAGTAATGGAAACATTCTTAGATTTCTTACAGCTGTGGCATGAGGGTTTAAGCCATAATGATCTCACTATAAGGGTATAGACTGAGGGGGAAATTTACTAAAAATTGAGTTAGGTGGTAGCCTGTACCTGGTGCATATCGCTAGCGGTTGCGGCCTCCAAGATGGATTTGCTATTTAACGTTTTGGAGAGTGATTTTCTAACTGCCGGCAATGTGCTACCATAATCTAACCAATCAGAATGTAGGAAGAGGAACAATGCACTTATTAATTATGGTGGACCTCCTTATACAGAAAGGAGACAAATTTTCTTATATATATATATATATATATCATGGGAGGGGGAAACTTTGCATTTCACTCCTCCCTTGCGACACCTGCGTAAGCGCAGTTTACTGACCACGCATGTGCTCTTGCCGAGGAGGGCTCCGGAGGTATCCTCTCCTAGGAATTTTTGTGTAATGTTGCCCATTTTCCAATGCCATAAGCTGCGGGGGCCAGACTTCACTTTGCATTCCAGAGCTTGGGTAGTTCTGACAGTTTGCGTCCCCCATAGAAACCTATGGGGGCTGTTGCTGCTGTTGGAAATGGAGGTACAGAGATATCTGCTGCAGCCCTACCATTGTACATTCAGGGACATACTTGCCTACTTTTGAAAAAGCATTTCAGGGACATTGTGACTGTAACACCTCCGAGCGCGGCAGTAAAGTGGGCGTGTATAGCTACATCTGAGGGGCGTGTCATAAAATTGCCAGCTACAAAAAACGGGGGTAAGGTGCAATCAGGGAGATTGCTAGACTCTTCAAGGAGTCAGGGAGATTGCGACCATGTTTCCCCGATAATAAGACCTACCACAAAAATAAGCCCTACCCTTACTTTTGAAAACAGGTCCAAAATCAGCCCTACCCCGAAAATAAGCCCTAACAAAATCTCCATTTTGTCCGGTCCCTGCCTGCGCTACACTAAAATGCCCCCAGCTCTGGCCCCCGCATGAAGTGGATGCCACTGTTACAGATTTAACAGTGGCATCCAATCACAGCTGCAGCATCTCACTCTATCACAGTGAGCGAGCAGCAGCTGGCATGCGTGGCAGCGTCATTTACAGCAGCGCCGCGGAGGAGAGGAGAGAAAAAGAGGAAAAAAAATAAAGGTAAGTAAAGAATGACATAACCGTTTTTGATTAAAGTTAGATTTTTTTGTTCACACTTACCTGTTTATTGAAATTGCTGTCAATGTTAATTAAAATAAGCCCTATGGAGTTTTTTTGACCAAAAAAAAAATTATTATCGGGGAAACACTGTACTATTTCAGGGAGTCTCCCGGACAATCAGGGAGAGTTGGCAAGTATAATTCAGGGGATACATTTGCAGGTATTTCCCAAAAAGGGGTGTTTTGGGGGGAATATACCACAAATATAATTTGATAAATAGGCCCCTTTGAGTGTATGCAGCTGCTAGTGTGTATAGTCATTGTTCCTTCTAATGCTGCTGAAGGTGATCCCATGGGGTTACCAGTGTGAAATAAAATATACATGGGTCATTTCAAATGATAAATTAACTGTGACCTATGTTTAATGTACGTTATTTGGACACATTGTTTTGCAGCTTCAGTATTAGAAGCTATTGCTGGGAGTACAGGCAGGCCCCTCTGCATCATTCTATGGGATACACCTGTCTGTGATCATTTTTACTTTGGCACGGCCAGTATCCAATCAGAAGTTAGCAGCTCCCTAATGTCTTTTCGTTTAATGTGGAACAGCTTAACCATGACAGCAACACCAGCAGGCGAGTCAGAGCAGAGGTAGCCATGGCGACACTGCCGGACACATCCATGACAGTTTGCTGGGAATGGTACAAGGATCCATTGGCTGGCATATTATGTAACATACCTCCCAATATTATCAAATTTGGGACAGCGGGCGCACACTGCTGCTAAAAGGGACATAGCCACACCACACTGGGAGGTACCAGGTTCCTCGGGGTTAGGAGGGGGAGCGGCTGCCATTGCTAAAATACTAATCCACAGCAACCAACAGTTCTAGAAGAGAATAGCTAGAATCTGATTGGTTGCTATGGGCAACATCTCCACTTATAAAACTCTCACTTTAGTAAATATACCCCTTAGGGGGGTATTCAATTAGGTGCGAAAAGTCAAGTTTCTGCGGAAAGGTTTTGGCGATGACGTCATTTCGGCAGGCGAAAATGTATCCCCGTATTCAATTCCAAACACTTTTCGCCGGTGCGGAAAGTCAATGCATTGGAATAGGCAAAAAAGATTTGCCTATGAAAGCTGTCGGAAAAAAGTGCAGAATTGGGGTTTTGGGGTGCAAACTTGCGGGAACCAACCTGCACCCTTTGAGACAGTCCCCCAAAGGTAAGCTGTGTCAAAAAGTTTAAAAAATACTTAAGAACACCACAAAAAATTACTTTGAAAAAGGGGGTGTAAAAGTACAAAGTTGGGGGGACAATCTTAAAAACTAGCGAAATAGACACCAGGGGGGCCCCCCCAAGTATGCCCCAGGTGTTTTTAAGTTTGCAGGGATTTGCGGCAGGTGGATTTTTTATGTTTTTTAAAACTTCACTTTAGCAACTTCAAAATATGTTACCCCCCATTTTCATGTACCCCAAATTTGCTGGCACTATTTATTTTCTGCTAAAAAACCCTGCTAAATGCTATTCTTCACCACTTCTGCAAAGACGCTAATTAGTAGCTATTGAGAGCATTTAAGTACCCCAGCAGGGCTATTCAGGGGTATCTATAGTGATCCCCAATGTCAGTACATCTTTTGGGGGGTGTCAGGCTGATTTCCCCAAATCCGACAGTACTTTTTGCCAGGTCCGAATTCACCGGGTTGCGTTTTCGCCGATTTCGAATTGAATACGGGGATAAGCGCGATACTTTTCTGCATGCAAAACCAGCGATGACGGCGGAAACTCCAGCATGCGAAAAGTCCGGGACATTTTGCACCTAATTGAATACGGCCCTTAGTGTTTTAAATCCAACTTTCCTGCTCACCAAGCCCAAAACTGCTAAGTTCTGGCGAGCAAATAATTCCAGTAAATTGGGAGAAACATCAGACGTGATAAGAGGCACTGGGCAAGATCAGGTGCAGTATTTCCATATGCATTCTACACTGGATTGAATCAGCCCCTACAATGTGGCATAGTAACATGTTAGTTTTTTTAAGCCACTACATATTCTCAGATGTGTTCTAAGTACAGTAAAGTCATCTTGAAAACATCTCAGATGTAAAAAGTTCATATCATGTAACAACATGAGAAATTTGTAATACATAAACATATAGGGGAGATGTAACAAACCTTGGAGAGAGATAAAGTGGGGAAGTTAACCAAAGCAACCAGTTTCCAACTGTCATTTCATAGACTGTGCAACATAAATGACAGAAGCCGACTGGTTGATTTGGGCAATTTCTCCACGGCTTGATACAACTCCCCCTATCTGCTCTCTATATCAATAGGCTTAAAAAATATATATTTTTAGTAACTGTTTTCCTTGCAGAAAAACTCACGTTAGCTTTTGTTCTCTTTCTGAAACCCACCCAGCCGGCAAAGCCGATAACCGGGAAATAAGAAATATTTACTTTTTCCACTTCAGTAACAAATGTTCTTCACAGAATAATCCAACTGTAAACTGAATGAGCCCATCACCCGGAGCAGCTTTCTGGAGCTTTTATAATCTCTAATAAACTATTTCCACAGAAGAGCGTGTATCAGTTTGCATATATATGCAGGGAAATTAGTTATACCACAGCAGTCCTGCCTTTTGTATACACCATCGCATCTACGTAACCTCCAAATTATATGTACATTAGTCCTAAAGGATTATGTAAAATACAAATGCTCGTAGGTGCAAGAAAATAAAATCTTCTTAAATTCCGGTATATAATCTATTGACGATACAAAGTATCTCTGCTACAGTAAGGACATTCACTACTGCATGAGAAACATATATTTATTGTCAGTTTGCTGCTGATTCACAGTACAGTAGGTAGTAATATGGGGATGCGGTCAAGATCCCGACAACTGGGATGCCGTCTGCTGGAACCCCGTTACTTGAATCCCGACATGACTGGGGATGCCAACGCTAGTTTCCCGGCAGACGGCATCCCGATCGTAAGGAGACCAGGGAAAGGTAAGTATCAGCTGCAGGGGGGGGGGGGGGGGGGTTATGTTTAGGTACCTTAGTGGGACTTAAGCTGCATACACACACAACGAATTAGTAAATGAACGATTTTAGTAAACGATTTTTGTTCATTTTTTCAAGGGAAAAATTAACGAAAATCTTTTACTAAAATCGTTCATTTACTAAATGTAATGAACGATTTTTTTGAACTACAAACGATTTTTGCATATTCCCTTACTGAAAATCGTTGAGTTGGTCAGTCTGACTGAACTACAAACGTGAACGCGCATGAACGATAATCGTTCATCGTTTTAACTCAGAAAGTGAATGATTTTTTCCACGATAAACGATATCGTTATCGATAATCGTTCATAAAATCGTTGTGTGTGTATGCGCCTTTAGAGTTAGGCTGGGGAAGGTTAGGATTAGGCACTAGACAGGGGGGGTTAGGGTTAGGCACTAAGGGGGGGAGGGTTATGCTTAGGCACTTACCGGGAGGGTTAGGGTGCTGGGTAGGGAAGGTTAGTATGAGGGTGCAGGAAAGGAGCGTTAGGGGGTAAATAGGATAGGGGAACAGTACTCACCGTTCCAGTCAGAATTTGAACCATTGAGATGCCGCTGTCTGTGTACTGACAGCCAACACCCCGTCCATCTGTATTTCATACCGATTCCGTAATATGGATGTAAATCACACCTAAGGAAGAAACCACAAAAAAAGTGCACGATCAAGATATGTTCCGACAAAACGCCCATCCTGGCAAAGGTGGTAGAATGCCAGAAACCCGCAAGCATTTTGTACACTGTGCCAGAGGCCTTTGCAATCTTGTGCAAGTATTACCAGAAAGATGGCCACTTGCAGAAGGTATAGGTGGGGGGATCATCCGACTCTCGTAATCATCTACAGGCTTTCTAAAGTAATGAGTACTTTTACACCTGGAAATTTGCACCAGTCCCGAGTTTAGTGGGGCTGTCCCAGTATGCGGACATGAAGGGGATGGAACCAGGTGTCATTGTGTGTATCTGGGCAGGCGTATTTTATCTTCATTTTGACTTAAAAATGTTAGAATGCAAAACATACAGCAGTGCAACCAAATGAAAACAGTCATACGGCTATGATGTACAGTAATATAAAGTTGCAGTGTTAGCATGATTCATTACACATAGTTGGCCTAATGTAGAGTTAGACCATTTGAACCATGTAACTGTAACCCCCCTTTTTACCACTAAAGGGTCACCAGGTTACTAACTCCTTTGTTACTCCTAATGTACCCACCCTTAGCATTCCTCTAAGTGGTGTACATCCCCATTATCAGTGACTCCACCCAGGTTAATTATTTTAAATGTCAAAAGGGCTCACCTGGGAAAACCCAGTGATAGAATATATAGTGTGGTGCATAGATAATGTGTAATCACAATACAATACTATATCATTTCACTTCACATTTACCACCAATGTCTTTTCCTTCCACGGATTCCGCAGTAATGGCACTCCCACTGTAATCACTCCAGGTAAGTAACATACAGTAATGGCACTCCACTGTAATCACTCCAGGTAAGTAACATACAGTAATGGCACTCCCACTGTAATCACTCCAGGTAAGTAACATACAGTAATGGCACTCCCACTGTAATCACTCCAGGTAAGTAACATACAGTAATGGCACTCCCACTGTAATCACTCCAGGTAAGTAACATACAGTAATGGCACTCCCACTGTAATCACTCCAGGTAAGTAACATACAGTAATGGCACTCCCACTGTAATCACTCCAGGTAAGTAACATACAGTAATGGCACTCCCACTGTAATCACTCCAGGTAAGTAACATACAGTAATGGCACTCCCACTGTAATCACTCCAGGTAAGTAACATACAGTAATGGCACTCCCACTGTAATCACTCCATGTAAGTAACATACAGTAATGGCACTCCCACTGTAATCACTCCAGGTAAGTAACATACAGTAATGGCACTCCCACTGTAATCACTCCAGGTAAGTAACATACAGTAATGGCACTCCCACTGTAATCACTCCAGGTAAGTAACATACAGTAATGGCACTCCCACTGTAATCACTCCAGGTAAGTAACATACAGTAATGGCACTCCCACTGTAATCACTCCAGGTAAGTAACATACAGTAATGGCACTCCCACTGTAATCACTCCAGGTAAGTAACATACAGTAATGGCACTCCCACTGTAATCACTCCAGGTAAGTAACATACAGTAATGGCACTCCCACTGTAATCACTCCAGGTAAGTAACATACAGTAATGGCACTCCCACTGTAATCACTCCATGTAAGTAACATACAGTAATGGCACTCCCACTGTAATCACTCCAGGTAAGTAACACACAGTAATGGCACTCCCACTGTAATCACTCCAGGTAAGTAACATACAGTAATGGCACTCCCACTGTAATCACTCCAGGTAAGTAACATACAGTAATGGCACTCCCACTGTAATCACTCCAGGTAAGTAACATACAGTAATGGCACTCCCACTGTAATCACTCCAGGTAAGTAACATACAGTAATGGCACTCCACTGTAATCACTCCAGGTAAGTAACATACAGTAATGGCACTCCCACTGTAATCACTCCAGGTAAGTAACATACAGTAATGGCACTCCCACTGTAATCACTCCAGGTAAGTAACATACAGTAATGGCACTCCCACTGTAATCACTCCAGGTAAGTAACATACAGTAATGGCACTCCCACTGTAATCACTCCAGGTAAGTAACATACAGTAATGGCACTCCCACTGTAATCACTCCAGGTAAGTAACATACAGTAATGGCACTCCCACTGTAATCACTCCAGGTAAGTAACATACAGTAATGGCACTCCCACTGTAATCACTCCAGGTAAGTAACATACAGTAATGGCACTCCCACTGTAATCACTCCAGGTAAGTAACATACAGTAATGGCACTCCCACTGTAATCACTCCAGGTAAGTAACATACAGTAATGGCACTCCCACTGTAATCACTCCAGGTAAGTAACATACAGTAATGGCACTCCCACTGTAATCACTCCAGGTAAGTAACATACAGTAATGGCACTCCCACTGTAATCACTCCAGGTAAGTAACATACAGTAATGGCACTCCCACTGTAATCACTCCAGGTAAGTAACACACAGTAATGGCACTCCCACTGTAATCACTCCAGGTAAGTAACATACAGTAATGGCACTCCCACTGTAATCACTCCAGGTAAGTAACATACAGTAATGGCACTCCCACTGTAATCACTCCAGGTAAGTAACATACAGTAATGGCACTCCCACTGTAATCACTCCAGGTAAGTAACATACAGTAATGGCACTCCACTGTAATCACTCCAGGTAAGTAACATACAGTAATGGCACTCCCACTGTAATCACTCCAGGTAAGTAACATACAGTAATGGCACTCCCACTGTAATCACTCCAGGTAAGTAACACACAGTAATGGCACTCCCACTGTAATCACTCCAGGTAAGTAACACACAGTAATGGCACTCCCACTGTAATCACTCCAGGTAAGTAACATACAGTAATGGCACTCCCACTGTAATCACTCCAGGTAAGTAACATACAGTAATGGCACTCCCACTGTAATCACTCCAGGTAAGTAACATACAGTAATGGCACTCCCACTGTAATCACTCCAGGTAAGTAACATACAGTAATGGCACTCCCACTGTAATCACTCCAGGTAAGTAACATACAGTAATGGCACTCCACTGTAATCACTCCAGGTAAGTAACATACAGTAATGGCACTCCCACTGTAATCACTCCAGGTAAGTAACATACAGTAATGGCACTCCCACTGTAATCACTCCAGGTAAGTAACATACAGTAATGGCACTCCCACTGTAATCACTCCAGGTAAGTAAACACACAGTAGTTAAAAAACATTAAAGTTACTTTTATAAGGAATATAAGTAAAGGATCTTCACTTGTACTTTGCATATAAAATGCTGTTAATATACAGAGGATAAACACAACTCCATGTATTACATCAATACAATGCTTAATATACAAAACCCTTAAACTGAAACAATGTTATAACATTAGTTAGGAGACTATTAGGGTTATTCAATATGGAGTGACTTTTTTTGCGATAATTTCGCAAAAAATGACGTAATTTTCGCTGGTTTTGGTTTTACACTGTATTCAGGGCCTGATTCAGAGCCGCTCGTAAGCGGCCGTTCGCTCGTTCCGAGCGATGTTCGCACATCTGCGCATGCGTAGGGTTTGTAATACGCATGCAGCCGAAAAACATTTGTTCGCTATATAGCGAATGCCTGCTATTTTGGAGGCGTATGTGGGTGGTAACAGGGGATGGTGCTTGAAAACGGGGAGTGGAATTCAGAACGCAGGCGTGCTTAAAGGTCAAAACGGGCATTTTATGGGTGTGCATAATTAATACAGCAGCGTCATTGACCATGTCACTTGGTTGTTTTAAAGTCAGAACTGCTCGCAATATAGCGGTAGGAAAAACCAGCCACAAGAATAGCGAGCAGTTCATACGCTGTTCGATGTACTCGATTAATCTAATAAATAGCGGACATGACGTATGATGCGAGCGGCCAGGGGGCGTCTTTTTCAAAATTACGACCGCAAGTTTTGTTCGCTGGTTCAGACATAAAGGCGTGAACAGACCGCAAAGAGCGAACGGTTCATTTGAATAGCCACCCCTTTTTTGTGAACGAACGACCGCAAATAGCGTCCGGCTCTGAATCAGGCCCTCAATTTCAAAGACTTTTCACAGGTTCGAAAAGTCTTTGAAAAAAAACGGGGATAACTTTTCACCACTGAATAGGTGGCGAAAAAAAGTGCAGAATTGGGGTTTAGGGGTGCAGGCTTAAAAAAAATAGCCTGCACCCCTGGGAATGACATTTTAAAAATAACTGTGTCAAAAAAAGTTTAAAAAAAAAATAGGTCTCATCGTAAAACTGGGGTAGGTTGATGTCACTACAATCACCTTCGTGAAATACTGTACAATTAAGCTCTACTTCCTTTAGATGTATGTCATTGAATGTAGCAGGTTTAAATTCTGTTATTAAACGACGTAAGGTCTTAAACCATTTAAAACGTTTTCATCCTGACATTATTATGCTTCAGGAAACACACTGGTTAAAAAGTGCGAATACTAGTTTAAAAAGCCCCTGGATTCAGGAATGTACTTCTGCCTCTTACTGTAAAAAAAAACGTGGAGTTGCCATACTATTTAATAAAAATCTAGTATATTCTATTACAAATACGTTGGCGGATCCTGAGGGCAGATTTCTTCTGGTCCAGATCACAATCCAAGGTGAGCGTTTCACACACCTCAATATATATGCTCCAAACTTTCCTAATTTCTCTTTTTACAAAAGTATTTCTAACATACTTATGAAACATGATACACCCAATCTAATAGTTGGAGGAGACTTAATTCATTACATGATAATATTTTGGATCATTCTAATCCGCCGAGCAGACTTCCTGTCTCTCTGCGAGAAGGTGTTTCTCTTTTGTGTTCTCATCATGCCTTGATTGACGCTTGGGAGACTCCAAAATGCTTCCAGTCATGAATTTACTTTCCATTCTAGAGTACATGACTCCTTCACTAGAATTGATTATATTTTAATAGCAGAAAATCTATTCTCTCGTATAACGCAGACTTCTATTGACAATATTATCATTTCTGACCATGCCCCTATTATTTTAGATTTGACGCGACATACACCTCTAAATACTTCTGGTCTCTGTCGCTTCCCTTCTTATCTCTCGCAAAATGAAGACTTTCAAAAATATTTAAAAGCCAAATGGCATGATTATGTTGATGATAACATCGCCCACTGGAATGATCCAGTATTATTTTGGGAAGCGTCAAAGGCAATTATGAGGGGACATGTCATATCCTATCTAGCTAAATGCAATAAGGATCACAAAGAAAAACTTCGCCTTTTAAATAACAAGTTGAATATCTCCTATAGACTATATTTGTCCTTTACAACAGCAGAAAACAGATCCATTTATCTCCAAAATAAACAAATATTAGAAGCTTTTTTATTACAAGAAGCTAAACTTAGGACAGATTTTACTAAAAATCATTATAATCGATGGGGAGGCAAAATGGGAAAGCTTTTAGCATTTATGGCTAAACGACAACAGAAAAGACATTATATAACTAGTCTTTGCGACCCTACAACGGGTATACAACTACTTCTCAACTGGACATTTCAAAACTTCTAGAAGTATATTTCCAAAATTTATATACAGCTGAGATGCCTAATCTAGAAAATGCAAAACAACGAAGTCGTGCTACCAAAATTGTCCACTCAGCAGAGGGAATGCTTAGAAGACAATATCACAGAAGAAGAGGTTATAATGGCTATTGATTCGCTTAAATTAAACAAGGCACCTGGCCCTGATGGCCTCACAGCAAATTATTATAAAATATTAAAAGATGATATTGCACCTACTCTTACAAATTTATTACAACAAATTTATTCAGATAAACTTACTTATCACTCATTTAACGAGGCAATTACAATCTTAATACCCAAGCCGGATAGGGATACCTCCTTGATGTCTTCATATAGACCCATCAGTTTTCTTAATCAGGACTACAAAATCTTGGCAAAAATTATGTCAATCAGACTACATAATATGATGCCGACACTTCTTACCCCACATCAACATGGGTTTACAAAGGGCCGTCATCCTGTATTAGCTATTCGTTCAGCTATTGCAGTACTGACCTCCTCCCCAACAAACCAAAGCTCCTCCAACATTTTGTTGAGTTTAGACGCCGAGAAGGCCTTTGATAAAATTTTTTGGGAATATTTGTTCCTAGTCCTAGATTCTAGAGAATTTGGGACATCGTTTATAAATATGATCAAATACCTTTACTTGAACCCGTGTACTAGGTTACTTGTCAATGGCCTTCTTGGTAACACAATACATATGTTTAGAGGCACAAGACAAGGCTGTCAACTCTCGCCTCTCTAATTTAATTTAGCCCCTGACCCATTGATTCATGCTCTTCAAGAATGGTCCCTGCTACGGGGTGCTTTTATTGGAGACTATGAATTAAAACTTATGGCTTTTGCGGATGACCTTCTCCTTTTTATATCAAACCCGGAAATCAGTCTGACCCCCTTAATTTAATAAATTGGAACAATTCGGCAATATTTCTGGATTTACAATTAATTTCACTAAATCTACGGCATTAGCTTTGGGTAATAAACCCTTTAAACCAAGGGATAATTTGGGTGGCTTGAGATGGGCGTCATCTTATATACCTTATTTGGGTATACAACTACCCAAAAATATTCATAATTTGTACACTCTGAATATTACTTCAATAATGAATAAAATATTTACGGAAATGGAAAGCTGGCAACATTTCCAACTTTCATACTTAGGAAGAGCCAATTTAATTAAAATTATATTTTTTCCTAAATTACTGTACCCTATGCAAGTCCTCCGTTTACTTCTTACTCTAAATGACAGTAAAAAGATAGATGCCAAATTTCGGAAATTCATATGGCATAATAAAAAACCAAAGCTCAGTTTGAAAATTCTCCAATGCGCTAGGGAAGAGGGTGGAATTAATTTTCCTCATATTTCTCTTTACAACCAAGCTGCAATTTGTAGATACATACAAGACTGGGTTTTACATAGAAACCATTTTGCTCACTATGTTCTAGAGAGACAGTTTCTATCCGGCTTGGATCTGGTATATTTTTTACATTTGCCCAAACATGATATGATGTCAACTTGGTCAACATGGCATTCACTACGTAATAAATTTAAACTCTATGTTTCTTACTCCTTGCATCTCCCTCTGCTGGGAAACAATGATTTTCAGAATGGGTCAGCTACACAACCCTTCAGAAGATGGGATTCATTAGGACTTCGCACAGTTAGGCAATTCACTAATCTTTCGCTTAAGCGTCCCTTAACATTTGAACAAGCACATGCACAATACGATTTCCTTCAATCTAACAATTTGGCCTTTTTACAAGCACAACACTACACTAGTAAAATTCTATCTTTTTTGTCTCCCTTGGATTTGGATAATAAATTAGATGGTGCCTTTTTGTCTAATGGTGATCCGTTTAAAACAATATCTCTTTTTTATAGCCTATTAAGAGGTCCTTACTTTACGGGAACATTCTCCACGGGTATCACTAGGTGGCAGACCTGCTTTCCAAGTCTTACGGAAGCTAATATTTTACGCACTTTACAATTCTCCATCCGCACATTGACAGCTACAACTTACAGAGAAATGTTTTATAGACTATTTTATAGAGGATACCTTTCTCCTACACATTGTCATCTCATTGGTATCACAACCTCTTCTGCATGCCCAAAATGTGCCCAATTAGAAGCATCTTTATATCATTGTTTGTGGGATTGCAGAGTTATTAAAAAATTCTGGATAGAAGTGAAGCAATATGTAATCACAGATTTAATTAACTATTTGCCATTAACACCAGAATGGGCAGTATTGGGATACATTTCAGGAATTACTAGAATCTAGAAAATTGTTATTAATCATTTCGGCTGTAGCTATAATATGCATTCTACAACAATGGATTGCTCCTACCCCTCCTTCATTAAATATGTTTAAAGAAAAATTATTTAATATTTTCAAAATGGACTGGGTTGACTTCCTCCCTTGACAAAGAAAAAAAAACCAGAACAATTCTTCTTAATTTGGGAAAGTTTTATTGATACGTTAAACCCTGACATTAAAAGACAAATACAACAATGTTTCAAATCAACACAATGGTATGAAACCAGAATGCTTTCACAAGATCCTCCAATATATGATACTTAAAAAGTGAAAAGGGAAAACAGATTGTGGTGGAGTCGGAGCCGGGAGTGTACAGCTCATACCCCCCCACCTTCCCATTATATCCCTTCTTTGATGTTTTTTTTTTTACCCCAATACCCGCTTTTTATTTTATTTTACCTTATCATTTAATTACGGTTGCAATTATAATAACAACATTCTTTTGTATCTTTTTTCTCTTTGTATGGAATGGTAAAAAGAGAAAACTGTGGTGAAGTTATTTTTTCTATAATGTAGAAATGATATATACGTATTATATTATTATGACTTATCTTTATGATACATTTTGTATGTGTATTACAATCTGTCTAATAACTTCAATAAATACATTTATGAAAAAAAAAAAAATAGGGACACCCCAAAAAATGTATTTAAAAATTGGGGTGAAAAAAAAAAAAAAAAGGTAAAAAAAAGTGTTTAAAAATAGGGAAATAGGTTCAGGGCTATTGTGCAAGTATGCGGCAGGTGTATTCTAGAATTGGCTATCAGCGGCAGGTGCATAGTTGCAGAATTTTTTAAAACTTACTTTAGGGACATAAAAATATGCTAGTACCCATTTTCATGTACCCCAAATTTGATGGGACCACTTAAAAAAACGAAAAAAATAACCTAAGTGCTCTTCTGCACCACTTCTTCAATGTCGGGAAAAAAACACCTGCTGCGGCTATTTAAATCCCCGACTTTCATTTGCAGGCTAAAACGGGGGTACCCATAGTGATCCCTCATGTTTTTTTCAACTTTAGGGGGGTCCTACAATTTATTCAAGGAAAAATTTGTTTTTTTACGCAGATCCCACTTCGCAGTTTGCCGTTTTCGCAGCTTTCATGTTGAATACTGGGATAAAGCGGGCGCGCGCGCGCCCGATACTTTATCCCAGGAAAATCTCTGATGTGGAGCGAAAACTCCAGCACGGACTTTTCGCTCCCATATTGAATACCCCTCTATATCTATAAATAGTTCCGATCCAGAGTTTATAGTCCCAGTTCAGTTTCTGAAGTGTAGATATTGTCTTTGTTAATTATCCTTATGGGGCTTTTCCTCTAGCAAGCCTTCACTTTTCCTTGGTCGTATTATAGACTTTGTCATGTCATAGATTAGTATAACTGGACTCCCCTCCACAATATAGGTTAGTCTATATAATGTGCTTATGCTGGTACCTTGGTAAGTATATAAGCCTTGCAATATCAACAAACATAGGGCCTGATTCAGACCCACTCGCGAGCGGCTGTCCGCTCGCAAGTGGGTCGATGTTATGGACTGAGCATGCGCACGACAGAGGGAGCTCCGTCGTGCGCATGCGCCAGACGCGACGAGCGAAGGAAAGTCCTTCGCTCGTTTTGTCCGATCAAAGGGGGCGTGCTGTCTATGTGGATTGACAGCACGCCCCCTTTGGTGGGCGTGCCTCCCTGACGGGGGCGTTCCCACGGGAACGCCTCCCGTCAGAAGCCGGCCCACTGACATCACTAGTGATGTCAGTGGGAGTGATTTTGGCTCTAATAGAGCCAAAATCACTCCGGAGCTTGCGGTTGAAAACCTCAACCGCAGGCTCCGGCTCGCAATTTCGATGGTCGCGATGGTCTCGACCATCGCGGCCATCACAAAGCACGCTCGTATAGCCTGTGGGTGGTGACCCACAGCTATACGAGCGTCCAGGAGGACGCTCCATGAAAATGGAGCCCGGCCCTCATTCAGAGCGTGCGCTCTGCTCAGAGCGTACGGCTCTGAATGAGGGCCATAGTCCTGTGGGGTTATTCCATCACAGTCACAATGAACATAACTATTCATACTCCAAAATAATTATATTTATACAGCAGTCCTGCCAATGCAAACACCCGAGTTTGGTGTTGTGGATTATAAATGTAACTGGCATATTAGATAGTAGATACATACACCAACTCCCCCTGACTTATATCTGCCTCAGGCTGCAAATTCTTCCTGTATTCCCTGAGGGAATAGCTTTTTTTTTCTCTAAGTCCCAGTCTGTTATAGATATTGAGTTATCTATCCCTTTTGGTCCCTCTTTGCTGCCTCAGCTTGCTAGTAAGTCGGGTATATGATTAGGCAGAAATTAAGCCTTTGAGTAATGTTTGAAGGGCAGCTGGTGATTATTGTGAGTGTGGTGCTTGTATTTGTACTCACAGCCCTGCAGTATAAAGATACTGGGCCTGATTCAGAGCCGGACGCTATTTGCGCTCACTCGTCCATAAAAAGGGGGTGGCTATTTAAATTAACCGTTCGTTCTTTGCGGTCTGTTGACGTCTATGTCTGAACGAGCGAACAAAACATGCGAACGTAATTTTGAAAAAAACGCCCCCTGGCCGCTCGCATCATACGTCATGTCCGCTATTTTTTAGATTAATCGAGTACATCGGACGGCGTATGAACTGCTCGCTATTCTTGTGGTTGGTTTTTCCTACCACAATCATGCGAGCAGTTCTAACTATAAAACAACCAAGTGACGTGATCGATGACGCTGCTTTAGTAATTATGCACACCCATAAAACGCCCGTTTTGACCTTTAGGCACGCCTGCGTTCTGATCTCCACTCCCCGTTTTCAAGCACCTTCCCGTTACCACCCACAAACGCCTCATTCTGTCACTCAAAATAGCAGGCATTCACTATTTAGCGAGCACACGATTTTCGGCCGCACTGACTGGTTCGCGCATGCGTATTAAAATCCGTACGCATGTGCAATTATGCGAACATTGGTCGGAACGAACAAACGGCCACTTACAAGCGGCTCTGAATCAGGCCCACAGCCTCCGGGCTGTCCTTTGTAGTGGGAGCTGCTGCTTGCTTCAGCCTCTGCAGTCAGCCTGAAATCAGGCTGATCTGCCTGCCCAGGACCCGCCTCTCAGACCTCCGTCACAGGGGGACTCCCGACAGCCACCTCCTTGGCCAACTGTAGCCTGCGTCTGCTCCACGACGCCGGCAGTCCCACTGCGACCATTGGCCTGCTGTCTGAGCCAGCCGCCTCCTCTCACCAGGGAACGCCCCAAACGGTGTGGGTCCACCTCCCACGCCGCCGGACAGGGTGGGTGCCGCTGTCCCACCTTCTTCCCCAGCTCCGGCTGGGCTCCCTCTCTGGCTCTGCCCCCCTGCGCCCAGCAGCATATCGCTGCTCACTGGCTGCGCGGGTCACAGGAGGGCAGACACTGGAGGGAGGGATCAGGAGACTGCCTCTCAGCTGCTACTAATAGCTGTTATATATCCTCCCCCTCACCGGATCCTATTTTCCTGACAGGAACCGATTCACTCCCATCTATATTACTCCGCCCCCTTCTGCAACTATCACCAATGTCTGTGAAATGTATATCTGCAGCATGAAGCACTAAAGTCCACTGGCATCATAGATATCTAACATGCACAGGGTACATACATTTCCACATATTTACATCACATATATCCCTACAGTGTATTTAACATTTACCTCATACATGGCATTTTGCTGTAAATAGAAGAATGAAAATATATACCTGTTTCAATTGTATATATGAATTATATTTATATGTAATATATCTCTGTAACCCTAACCAGGGTTACATAACCAAAAAAAAATTGACAGGCATAGGATTAAGTACACTTGCACCTGTTTTTATACTTATGGTTGCAAGCACTTGGAAAAATGCGTTAGTTCGCTCACTTGTAAGTTCAGTACAGGCATTAAGACGCACATAAACCTCACCCTTTACACATTCTGACTTACACATATCTTTAAAATGTCTTTTAGGAAAATCTCTCTACACGTCACATGGGCTTGCTGCAAGTTACCGAGCCGATGATATCCTAAGCTCTAAAATACATCTTGAAATACAGCCATAGAAACACAAATGTTCAGACGCATTTTTCGTTAACTCCAGGTCCGGTTTTGTAGATTTCTTTAATCATGCATATGAGTTAATCTATTTTACTGGGTCAGAAATTATCCCACCCAGGGGCACCCTAGAAGGGGGGGGAGCGGGTACTAATTACCCGGATGTGGGCTTGTTTCTAGGGGCCCGGGTCCGATGGTGCCCCCCCTCCCCTCTTATCTGTCAGCAGCCCAGCACATGCTGCTGTATGCTGTGCTGCAGTAGGAGCAGGGAGACTGCTGGCTGCCACTGAGTAGAAGCAGTCTTCTCTCCTCTGCCTGTGGGGGGGGGAACGATCACACTGATCACGCCCCCCCACTGGTTTTTGTGCCAGACTGAGGGGCTCAAGTTGCCTCCCTCCCCGGCGTGCAGTGCCGTTTCGATGCAGATAGTATTTTTTTCTAAGGGGGTGTGGCCATGCCTCCGCCAATTAGGTCACGCCCCCCATCAGTACCCGGGGCGGCTCTTGGTGGGCATGATCCCATCTGCTTCCACAGGCAGAAATCCTCAAAACATGACCTGTTGGGAATACTTGAAGGTTGAGGCTGAGAACCACTGATTTAAAGGACTCACTCTATTTCTGCTGTTAATCCATTTGTTAGAGAGTCATTTCCACCAATCCATTTTAAAGCCTATTAAAAATGGAAAAAAAACCCCAGCATTTTGTGCAATAGTGAAGCACTAAAGGACTATGGACCTCATTCAGACCCGGTCGCAAGCGCTGCATGCTTGCAACCATGTCGATGTTTTGGTCCTGCGCACACACAGCGGCTGCACTGTGCATGGGCAAGCCCCGGAGAGAGAAACTACAAGAGGGCCGGCTATCGATGTTGATCGACAGCTCGGCCCGTTTTGTAGGCGGGGCGGGGGGTGGTTTCACAAACTGAGGAGTTCCTTAAGGAATGCCTACCGTTTTGTGGGCGGCCACACTGACACCAGCAGTGATGTAAGTGGGGAGCTTCTTTGCTCGATCAGAGTAGGAGACTCCCTGGGGCTTGCGGTTGCAAAGACCCAACCTTAGGGTCTCGTCCATCAACCTGGTCGGTTTCTAAGCTATGGGTGGTAACCCACAGCTTAGCTAGCGACCAGGAGGCCGCACTAGAAAAAGCAAGCGGCCTCCCTCATTCAGAGCGAGCGGTCGCTTCTTGCGACAGCCTCTCAAAGAGGGCCTGTACTGCTAGAACTTCACACAGTACCGAGCTCATGAAATGCGTAGAAACTATCACATGGCAGCAGAGATCTCTTTTTCATAATGCTACCTTTGCAAAGGACCTGTGTAGCCGAATCCTCTGTATATTGCCTATTACTACCAGTTGTATGCGAGTGCTTTCACCTTTTCCACTGGTTGCTAACGGGGGTGCTGTACTACATTGTATTGTCTGTTTTACAATGAAGAACCTTATGTTCCATTTTCTTTGGTGGATCAGAAAAAGATTGGCCAGATAATTTTTCTTTTTTCTCGGTTTAAGGCTTTACTATTCTCTGTACTGATAGCATCTATTTTTGAGCATAGGGAGGTTTCCAAACTCCGTCATTACAGTCCAACTTTTTAAGGATATCCAATGCTTGAGTCCAGATGGTTAGATCAAATTGACTGAAGTACTAATTAAGGCACCTGTGCTCAAGCTTGTATATCCTTAAAATGTGGACTGTAATGACGGAATTTGGGAACCTCCAGCATAGATTCTTACCGGACGTTTGGGATATTCTACTAACAGACCCTTTTACAGAGATACACAAATCCTCTCAGGTAAAACCCCGTTAGTCACTCTACTTTTTTTTTTTCCAACACAATATTTAGATGCTGCTATATCCTAGTCCAGAGGTTCCCAAATGCAGTCCTCAAGGCACCCCAACAGTTCAGGTTTTGGAGATATCCAAGGTGGTTAAAACAAATTGACTGAGGGTAGTAATTAAGTCACCTGTGCTCAACCATGGATATCTCTAAAACATGAACTGTTGGAGAGCCTTGAGGACTGCGTTTGGGAACCTCTGTCCTAGTCTGACATCACCAGGATTTTTATTTACATACAAATTTACGTATCCTGTTTATTCAACTTTGCTTTATTATATGATATTTTATAGGTATTTAATGTACTAACATATTTGTTAGCTATGTAGGGCAGCTGATAAGTAACACAAAGTCTATTTCCAGATGGAAGCTTACTTTTTATTGATAGGGTCATTTCTTTTTTTTTTTTTTTTTACCCATTGCTTCATACTCAGTAGATTATTACTATTATTAGATTTGAAAAGCAGTTTTTACATTTTGTAATTCTATTTGTGAATGGAGCAGCATTCCAGCAGCGTATGAAATTTGTTCGCTACAGAATAATGATAAAGTAGCCGCAATGGCAAGGTTTGCAAGCAGGGATGGATTGGTCATCTGGCAAATGCCTTAAGGGTCCGGTCTGAAAGCCTGGCCGAGCAGCCTCACCTCCTGGCACTCTGCTTGGCCGGAATACTGAGAGACGGGGGCACGCTATGAGAACATGCCCCCATGAGACAAGACCACGCCCCCTTTTACATAAGCATGCGCGCCACAGAGGGGATTGCCAGGGCTGTTTTAGAGCCTCAGTCCATCCCGGTTTGCGAGATCAGCACCACAGTGACGGCAGGGTTAGCAGTATACTCGCCGATGAAAAATGCAGCACAATGAGCCGGGAAGTCATCAGGACGTCACTGCTGTACCCAGCAAGTCATCACTAGACCACCAGAGACGACGTGTCGACATTCTAATCATGTCACCATTTCACCAGTGTTGAGATCATGACTGTAGACCTGGTCAATGTGAACAAAATACTTATAACACACTGGAATAATGTTCCTTGATACAGACGGGACACAGTCAGGATTCCGGCAGGCGCAATCCCGATATCCCGACACTGCCAGCCCGACACTGCTGTAATAATAAAGTGCAAATGATGCAGAACTAAGCAGTGGTGTAAAGTGCAGCCAGGTCAGTTAGTTGAAAAATGACTGATACATCTTTACAGTGGTACCATAAGTACATATTTGGAAGTCAAATTGACATGAATGACCTAGGCTGGACAATATTAAGTCTTTCTTCCATCCCGCTTTGTCTGCTCTTTGCTATTTAAAAAACCTAAGTATTCTTATGCTGGGTACACACTTGGCAATAGATCGCTCATTCTATCGACAAGCGATATATTGCGAGTGCAGCTGCAGGTGTGTGCACCTAATACGTCAGTGAATGTCGTTCACAGATAGGCCAGGTCTCTAATGGTGGGTACACACTGGGCGATATTACTAAGCAACTGCACGATTACGACATCGGAATCGTGCAATCGCTCAGTAATCGTGCACTTATATGTCGGAAACTAACAGCGATGCGCACTCCCGCTGGTCGTTTGCGCCATTGTCCATCGCCTGAACATGCAGCACAATCTGACGACCTCGTCAGGTTGCTGCATGTTGGGGAATGGGGGAGAGAGCCCGGCGCTGAATGAGATCGTTAATGATATCGTTCAGCGGCTGTGCTCAATGTCATGAACGACATTGAGCACAGCCTGCCGGGGACAACACTACACGATATCGCTCAGCGAGCATATCGTGTAGTGTGTACGCACCTTAAAGGTCTGATACTTCCCTCCTACTTAGGAGACAAAAGGTATGAAACCTGGCATCTGTAGGCCTAGAAGCATTAACCAATAAGTAGTCAACCAAACCCCCACTAAAGAAGGTATCTTTCTTAATTGGAGTGCAACCCCCCCAGCAGCATGTGCTGCGGTATGCTATGGCACGGACTGCAATCGCATAAAACAATCCTATGGACTCACGGGTGCAAACGCAGTGTGCGTACCCACTCACGAGTGCACAGCACACGCCATGCGTGGCGCGATTTGCTGTCTACGCAGAAAAGACCCAAGAGGACACATCTGTATACAGACACCTGGCTCTCTCAGATTTGCAGTAGCTGCTGGCGAGGAAGAATTGATGGGGCAGCCCATTTCTCCTGGAGAGGATTAGGTGTTGTAGGGGCCTGGAGTGGAACTGAGGGAAAACCACCATGTCGAAGGTGGATAACATGGACCCCAAGGTCTTCATTGCTGAGTGAATGGACACTCGGCGACTATGGAATAACCTGCACACTCGTGGCTTTAGTGCAGAGATTTTGTCTGCTGCCAGGAAGATTCTCTGAACATGAGAATCCAGAAGGGCACCAAGATGTACCATCCTTGGAAAAGGGGTCATGGAGGACTTTTTCCAGTTGATCAACCAGCCAATAGTGGTGAAGGACCTCTGTGCTAACAGCAAGAGATTGTCCAAGTATGGGAGTAGTCTGACCCCCTGACAAAGAAGAATGTCCCCCATAACTGCCATGATATTAGTAAAGACCCGCAGAGCTGTAGAAAGTCTAAAAGGCAGTGCTTGAAATTCGAAATGTTGCTGTAGGACAGCAAACTGAAGCTAACGCTGATGAGAGGGCGCTTTAGATACATGTAGGTAACAGTCCTGAATGTCCAGAGACACCATAAAGTCCCCAGGTTCCATAACTAGAACAATAGAGTGGAGGGTTTCCATATGAAACCTAGGCACTCTGATAAACTTGTTTAGACACTTGATATTGAGGATAGGCTGATGAGCCCCATTGGGCTTCTGAACCAAGAAAAGGGTAGAGTAATCGGAATTATCACCCCAGAGTGCAGCAAGGGCTGAATGGCCTTCTGGAGGAGCAGACCTTTGCTCGGGTCTGATGGAGGGCATGTGTAAAAGAACTGCTGGGAAGACTCCCGTGAGAGACTACTTCTTGTACCCAGGCTTCTGTGGTGCTCTGACGCCAGAACTGGGTGAACTGAAGAAGTTGGCCTCTCCCACCTTGGGATCCCCCAGGAGGAGGGCCGCCCTGTCAGGCTGAAGGCTTGTCCTCAGATTTGGCAGCTGGACGTCTAGTAGCCCAGGTCTGCTTGGTCCATGGCTTGGAGGCCTTTGTGGAAGATGTCTGCTGTGGAAAGGACTGACCTTTAGCTTTTCCCTGGGGACAAAAGGACCTAAAAGGGCAGGAAAGCTGTCTTAGAAGCTGCCAAGGTAGCCACAATCTTGTCCAACTCCAGGCCAAACAGGATCTCCCCAGTGTAAGGCAGTGACGCAAAGGCTTTCTTAGAGCCCCTGTAAGCCTTCCATGAACGAAGCCAAATGATACGATGGGCTACCACCGAAGTAGCAGATACCTTGGAAGCTAGGAGACCAGTATCCAAAGCCACTTCTCCTAAATAGGAGGCTACATCCCTGATGTGCGAGATGTAGTACAGCTGCTCCTGAGAAGCATCAGAGGAAAATGAGTTCTCTAGAGCATCTGCCCAGCTCTCAATGGCTTTGGCCACCCAGGCAGTAGCCATGGCTGGACGAGTAATAGCTCCTGTAAGAGAATATACAGATTTGAGGCAAGCTTCAATTCTTCTATCCATCAACTCCTTTAACCACTTAACTGACGTGGTCATACGGGATGTGAACGCAGCCGGCTGTGCTTCAGTTGAGAAGGTGCAAACGCGCCACCCTGCAGTGTTCTTGAAGAGAAAATTTGTTGTACATGTGTGTCTCTTCTGACTCCTTGGTTTCTCCTGCGGACCTGGCCATTTCTGACCATTTTTGATAGAGAAATAGTCAGTTAAGTGGTTAAGAAGGATGCTGTAGGGATAGGTAAAGTAGAGCTATTAACTAGACGTGTCACGTGGGCATCCACTGCTGAGGAAACTTCTCATTTAGCACAATCAGCTGCTGGAATAGGATAAAAAGTAGCCAGGCATTTTGGCAGCTGGCACTTTTTACTTGATGTATTCCATGCCTTGCTCATGAGTTCAGAAAGCTGATCAAAGTCTGGAAATTCCACCAAAACCACTTTGTCTCTTGAAGAGTGGCTCTTTTACCTTAGGAATGGGCTCTACATCTTCAATTTGAAAAATTGATTTGACAGCCCTCACTAGTGCATGTACATTCAATTTAGACTGAAACTCTTCCACCCCTGAGGGGGACTCTGTGTGAGAGAGGTCTGTCTCTTCTGCCTCCCCAGACAATACCTCCAGAATCTGAGAACTGTGTGGAGTGTGAGGATATCATAGCATGTTTAGTAGTTTTACTGGGCAAGGGCCTCTCACTTTGTAAACTTTGTTGAAAAGCTGTAGAAGTAGCCGATAGACTCTGTACTGAGGTAGAGAGCATGTCTACCCATGGAGGAGGCATAGGAGTTACTGGCATCAGAGGGTGTACCTGTTGTGGCAGTCCCATAGGAGCTACCGCAGGGACCGATAGGCGGTCCTCAATATTTACCAACACCTGTGAAAAGGAAGCACAGGAGGGTTCCTGAGCAGGGGCTGACTGGTCTGGGGCAGTATAACAAGAAGCACAGACCATCTAGAATTAAATCCTCCTGGGTTAATCCTGCTGAACAGGACTTACAAGAGACCAGTATAGGAGCAGCAGCCTGCTTGTTACCCTTGCCTCTACCAGACATAGGAGAGTATAACACAATATGGCACGGAGCAGGGTGAAACACACAGTATGTGGCAGCCTTCACAAATACAAGTAGATGCGAAGTACAGTGAACCCCCTTATACCTTTCTTTTTTTTACAATAACCCTGGGATACTGGTGTATAAGCACATATAAAAAAAAAAAAAAAAAAAAGACAGACAGCAACGCTAGCACAAGTCACATACAATGCAGTGTGTAAAATATAACTGCAATGGGCACTAAATTCAACTACACAGACCGCAGGAGCTGGTAGGAAATAGCGCTGTATAACCTGGCTCCTAGGAGAGATATACAGGGAGACTGGACCCAGTGTTCCCGGAGACCTGTGGCTGCCCTGAAGAAAAGGTTGCTGCTAGATCCATGTGACCGCTTTGGCAGCGCCAGACTGCTCCAGTGTTACCATCCACGTGGGCATAGAGGGGGAATATATTTTTGTGGTGAGCATAGGGAGCCAGCGAGGGGACAGTTTTGGCCCCCCCGTTTGGGTCATTGCTCCTCCCCCTTTGGTCACATGGGTGTGACATCAGGGGTCATTTGCAGCACCCAATTCTATACCTAACCCTGAAGAAAACAGGCAAGGTGAGTCTCTGAGGGGGCAGAGTGTGAAGGAGCAGCTCAGGGGCGCCAAGACCACAGTGGAATGGCGCACAGAGCTGGGGAGGGACCACAGGGACAAGGCTGACCTCCCTTATTCTGACATCAACCACCAGGTCCCCTGGCATACCCTGCACCAGTATAATTTTATGCCCTGGTGGTCTAGTGGAGTCCCAGACAAACCGGTGTCCATATCGGCACCTTCTGTCCCTTGAGACCGGAAGTAAGACTCTGCATATACGCGGATTCCCGTGAGTGGGAACCAGCCTTACCTGTCCCGTGTACAGTCTGGGGTCCTCCCATGGAGCCACGCTAGCCAAGCCCCCGGTGCCCTGCCGTACATACCAAGCCTAGGGTTGGACTGATTAGCGCTGCCTGCTCTTCAGGAAAAAACTAAAAACAAAATAAAGCAGCCCCTCTGTTGTAAACTGATCGGAGCATCCTGGGACAGAAAAGCTTTAACTGTTCGTGTCCAGTCCTCCTAACCACCACCTATACCCCATTGTCTCCACAGAGGAGCCCTATGGATCCTGAAGAAATATCCCTTTTTTGCTTGCTTTGGATATCATACACATTGATTTATGTAATTTATGTTCATATTTGATGATAGGTTGAGTTATTGCTACTAATATACTGTCTTAGTGATTACTATTTTACATTATGTATGATCTTCTGTAAGGTTATTATTCATTGTGGGATCGATATTTGTTTTAATAAAGTGCGATTTTATTATGTTCCCAAACGCAGTCCTCAAGGCTACCCAAAAGTTTCAGGTTTTAGAGCCATCCATGGCTGAGCACAGGTGGTTAAATTAAACTGTGAAGAATAGAAGTCGGTAGGTGCGCTCTAGTATTCTGTAACCACTTAACCTATAAATGATATATAGCAAAAAATCAAACAAAGATGTTCATGCAGTAAGCGCTCAAACCTGCAAAGTCTAATGATCTAGCTAGGTGCATGTGCATATGGTAGGCAAAAAAAAAAAGGAAAACAATCACACAAAAAAAAAAAAAAACCCCCCTCTGGCTAACAACTCGTAAGCAGGAGTATAGTCTAAATTGAATGCCACAGTATACAAACTATAACATGTAGCAAGCAAGCAGGTAAGCATAAATCAATTATGTTTTAATCCCATAAATAAAGTGGGTATACTAGTAACAAATAAGCATACACAAAAAATGCATAAGACAGAAAATTAACTTTGTGGTAGCAAAGAGATACCACACAATAGGTGCAAATGAGTACCAATGGGGCATAGGGGATATTAGAAATGTCACGGAGTAGGTGCAGTGGGGGATGGATAAATGTCACTGGAAATGTACCAGAAAGTCTTGGATGCGCATGTAATCCCAGGATCTGTACAAACTTAAATCTTCTTTCAATACAGTCAATGAGTGGTGGCCGGTAAGTTTGAACAGGGGTGTGATGGTGCCAACACTGGCCACGGTTCTGCAGTAACCGTGATCCGCACACAGCCCGCTTCACTGCCGACCAGATTCTGGTCAGGGTTCCCCAGAACTCAGCGGGGAGAGCCTCGTCAAACCGGATCTAAGGTCCAGGCGCTGACAGTCTAGGGACAGCACGGCAGCCGGGATGTAAGTCCCCGCTACCTGTGCTGTGGCCGACGGCGCCCTCCGGTGTCTGGTGCTGACCTGGTCCTGCTAACCTGTGACACCACCTAGTCGCCGCAGCAGAGGGTAAAGTCCACGGCGGCAAACCGGTGGAGCAGCCGCAGGTCAGGTTTGTGCACGGCGGAGATCTCTTACCGGGGGGCGAGGCTACTCACACCGCTTGGATCCGGGGTCCCTCTGGGCACAGTCCGGAAGGCTGGTGGCGGCAGGAGTGCGGCGTGTTGTTCTTCTTATCTCCCAGATTCCACACAGTGTGGGGTGGCGGTTGATGTGTAGTTACTGCCTGGGTGTCTCCAACGCGTTTCGGCCGGCTAAGGCGGCCTTTTTCAAGCTAGATCATTAGACGTTGCAGGTTTGAGCGCTTACTGCATGAACATCTTTATGTTTGATTTTTTGGTTAAATTAAATTGAAGTACTAATTAAGCCACCTGTGCTCAATCATGGATATATCTAAAACCTGAACTGTTTGGGAGCCTTGAGGACTGCATTTGGGAACCTCTGCTTTGAGGGGTTCTCCTCTATAAGTGGTTTACAGTACTAAAGATATGTATACAGTACTATATATGCCTCTCACACCCACTTTTACTTTACACCTATCTCCCACCTATGACAATTGTTAGAACTAGAGTTGTGCGCAAAAGTGTTTGTCATAGGAAAGACCTCTAGAGGGTTTTGGTGGATTAGGGGTGGGTTTTCTTTGTAATGATGTTGAACGCAAGTATATTTACTGGTGTAAAAACAAAAAATAACTTGGCACTATTCCTTTTAGAAGTTCAAAATATAGGTAACTTACCTAGATAACTCCAGTTAAAGCTTTGGCTCCGAAAATGCCCCAGGACCTCCTCCATATATACCCCACCCATAGCCATAGGACTTAAGCTTAGTTAACAAGCCTAAAGGTAGGAGAAGAAAGAACAATCGTACACCAGAAACACTTATAGAAGATGAGGGAATCTGTGACCGAAAGAAAATCACCCAATGAAACCAGGTGCATCAGGGTGGGTGCATTGTGGACCTCTAAGAAAAGGGAGTATTCTAGGCAAGTCTAACTCTATATTTCTTCTTCGGGCCCATAGAGATTCACAGGGATACCATGGGAAAACAGTTCCCTTAGGGTGGGGGACACTCCTGAGCAGAAAGGAGAACTTGTCGCCCAAAGGAAGCATCCTGGGAGGCAAAAGTATCAAAGGCATAAACACGTGGCAGCCTTGCACAATTGTTCAGCAGAGGCACCACTACTGAATGCCTACGATGGTCCTACAGAAAGAGTAAAATGTGCGTGTCACCAGGCTTGGGACAGGAAGATCGGACTGTGTGTACACCTGAGAGATAGTCATGTGTAGCCATCTCGCCAGAGTCTGCTTATTAGCTGGCCATCCTCATTTGTGAAAACCATATAATATGCTAGGAGAATCTGATTTTCTAAGACAGTTTGTATGCTCCAAATATATACAGAGAGCACGAACTTCACCTACAGAAAGGTCTGGAGCCTGAAAAGCTGGAACAATCATTTCTTAATTTACATGAAAACAGGTAACCCTCCCTTGTACGAACAACAGCTTTATCCTGGTGAAAAAAAATAAATAAAAAAAAAATGGAGAGCAACAAGAGCGTGCTGCCAAATCACAGACTCTGTGAGCCGAAGAGATTGCAATCTTCTTCTGGAACCAGACTGGCAGTGAAGAAACCTGCACTCTCAAAGTGGCCAGACAGAGACCATTGTCTAACCCTGCCTGCAGAAAAGCCAGTATCCTGGAAATCCTGAACACCCTAGGATCATATTCTTTATGAGAACACCATTGACCAAAAGAATGCCAAATTCTGTAACAGATGTGGGCAGAAGCAGGTTTCCGTGCTCTAAGCATCGTTTGAATTACAGAACTTGAAAATCCCTTTGCTTTTAAGATAGAAGCTTCAAGAGCCACAGCGCCAAAAAAGACAGACGGGGCAAGTCTGGACATTGGCATGTATCCTGCGTTAGCAGATCCTGCCAGGATATGGACAGTCTACCGACAGATTCTGTAGGTCGGTGAACCAATGACGTCTCAGCCAAGCCGGAGCCACCAGTATTACTGCTCCGTCTTCCTGCTTTAAATTTCCTGAGCACTCTTGGGAGCAGGGAAATTGAAGGAAAGAGATGCCAACTCGAAGTCCCATCTTACTGCCAGTGCATCCACAAAGGCTACTGATGGGTCTCAGGACCTGGCCCTGTACCTGGGGAGCTTGTGGTTGTAGCGTGACGCCATGAGATCTCTCTCTGGTAGACCCCATTTGTTTACCAGGACCTGAAACACTTCCGGATGGAGACATCACTCTCCGGCATGTATGAATATTGTTGAGGTGGCTGGAAGATGTTCTGTCCAAATCAGAACCTGAGTCACTTTGTAACTCCCTGATGATTGAGGTAGGTCACTGTAGTCGCATTGTTGGACTGGATCTGGACCGGCCTGCCCTGGAGCAGGTCCTTTGCCTTGATCAGTGCTCTGTATAATGCTCGCAATTCCAGAATGTTTATTGGCAGATTACTTTCTTGATTTGTCCATCTTCCCCAGAACAGGCCGCCCTTTGTTTAGATGATCCTCTCTCAGCCACCACAGGAGGAAGTGACAAACCTCTGGAGTGAGAAGGATCCTCTGAGACCTTATATTATGCTGTCCGTTCCTCCTGGACAGAATCAATCTTTGTAGAGGCCTGGACTGTAACTGGGCGTATTCTACCATGCTGAAGATGGATACCATGGACCCAAATACCTGTATTGCTGAGTGAATAGATACACTCTGATTTCGAAGCAATTTGAGCATCAGCAATTGTAGAGCCGAAAACCTGTCCACTGGTAGAAAGATCCTTTGTAATAGGGAATCCAGTAGCGCCCCCAGATTTACCATCTTGTTGGAGAAAGGGAAGACCTTTTCCAATTGATTATCCAGCCCTGCTCCTATAGACAGGCAATGGTCAGCTGGAGATGATGTTGTAAAACCTCTGTAGACTGTCAATATCAGGAGGCTGTCCAAGTATGGCAGTATCCGCACTCCTTCTGAAATGAAGTGTTCACTATGGGAGTTCCCTTATTGTGATTTACTTGGAGGTGCGGCCGACACTGAAGAGGTAATTTTTACTAGTGTGTTGAAGAAGATCTTTTACCATCCTGATTATTTACGTTGGAGGAAGTATATTAAGAAGAATATTCCATCTAAAGAATAACAAGAGATATGGTAAGAACTTACCTTTGTTATCTCTGTTTCTACGAAGTCCATAGGGTCCACAGGGTTGACCTTAGGGTATAGCTTGGATCTGGATCCACGGGCACCATACAGTTAAAGCTTTAGCTCCCAGGATGCACTTGGGTCCTCCTCTATACCCCGCCCCCGAGCCACAGGCACCTCAGTTGGTAAGTAGCCTAGGCCGAAGGAGGAGACTAAACAGAGAGAAGGAAGACTGGAACACACAAGAAACCATACTCACAGAAATGGGAGACGGAAACACCGGTGACCAGTACCACAGCCCATTTGAAGCCAGGTGCGTCAGGGCGGGCGCCCTGTGGACCCTATGGACTTCGTAGAAACAGAGATAACAAAGGTAAGTTCTTACCATATCTCTTGTTTTCTACTTCAGGGTCCATAGGGGGTCCACAGGGTTGACCTTGGGGTTGTCCCAAAGCAGTTCATCTAAGGGCGGGGACGCTCCTGAGCAGAAAGGAGAATCCTGCGCCCGAAGGATGCATCCTGAGGGGCAAAGGTGTCAAACGCATAAAACCTCAAAAATGTCTGAATTGAAGACCAAGTGGCTGCCTTGCACAGCTGAACAGCGGAGGCACCACGTCTAGCAGCCCAAGAAGGGCCTACAGACCGAGTGGAATGAGCCTTAACCGAGGCTGGAACAGGCAAACGTTCCTGTATATAAGCCTCCCTAATAACAGAACAAAGCAAACGGGCTAAAGTTTGTTTGTTGGCAGGCCAACCCCTCTTATGGAAACCAAAGAGGATGAACAACGAATCGGACTTCCTAACAGAGGCCGTCCGTTCAACATAAAGTCTGAGAGCCCGGACCACGTCCAGCGAAGCCTCGCCAGCCGTAAGACCCGGAGCCTGAAAAGCTGGCACCACAAGTTCCTGATTTATGTGGAACTTAGAAACCACTTTAGGCAAAAACTCAGTAAGGGGGGGTGCTACAGGAAAGTGCCCCCAACTCGGATACCCTCCTGGCCGAAGCAAGAGCCAGGAGAAACACAGTCTTAAGTGTTAAAGACTTGAGGTCAACCGACTCAAGAGGCTCAAAAGGAGGTCCCTGCAGGACCCGAAGAACCACCAAGTCCCACGGAGCCACTGGAGGCACAAAGGGAGGCTGGATCCTCAGAACACCTTGGAACAAAGTGTGAACGTCAGGCAGTGTGGCAATCCTTCGTTGGAACCACACTGACAGGGCCGATACATAAACTTTTAGGGAAGCAAGCCGTAAGCCCAGGTCAAGACCTGACTGCAGAAATGCCAAAATCCTAGAAAACTCTGAACACCCGAGGGTCATAGCTTCTAGACTCGCACCACTGAAAGTAAGTGTGCTACACTGTGGTAAATCCGTGCAGAGGCAGGTTTACGTGCCCTAAGCATGGTACTGTTGACAGAGTTTGAAAAGCCCCGGGACCTTAAGACGGCTGTCTCAAGAGCCACGCCGTCAAAAACAGTCGACCCAGATCCGGGTAAAGGCAGGGACCCTGAGACAGCAGATCCCGACGTTGAGGCAGAAGGTACGGAGCGTCTACAGACAGGCCCCTGAGATCGGAGTACCAAGGACGTCTGGGCCAAGCTGGAGCCACCAGCAGAAACGTGCCTCCGTCCTGTTTGATCTTTCTGAGTACCCGAGGGAGCAGGGAGACTGGAGGAAACAGATACGCTAGGTGAAACGACCATTTCACTGACAACGCATCCACTAGGCTTGCGCCTGCATCCCTTGTCCTTGAGTCATATATGGGCAACTTGTAATTGTGACGAGAGGCCATCAGGTCCAATTCCGGCAGTCCCCACCTGTCCACGAGAAGTTGAAACACCTCAGGGTGAAGCGACCATTCCCCGGGATGCACGTCGTGACGGCTGAGGAAGTCTGCCTCCCAATTGAGGACTCCCGGGACGAAGACTGCCGATATTGCTGGAAGGTGGCAAACCGCCCAAGTCAGGATTTGGGACACTTCCAACATCGCAGCTCGACCGCGAGTTCCTCCCTGGTGATTTATGTATGCCACCGTGGTGGCGTTGTCTGATTGCACCTGAACTGCTCTTCCGGGAAGAACGGTGCCTGACGCCAGAAGAGCACGGTACACTGCCCGTAGCTCTAGAATGTTTATGGGAAGGACGGCCTCCTCCGCCGACCAATGGCCCTGAAGAGACAACGAGCCGGTCACTGCCCCTCAACCCCGGAGACTGGCATCTGTCGTGAGCAGAACCCAGTCCGGAATCCAAAAGGGGCGACCCTGGCTGAGATGAGCTGACTGCAGCCACCACGCCAAGGACCGGCGCACTTCCGGGGACAATACCAGCATCTGGGATCGGATCCAGCGAGACAACCCGTTCCATTCCACAAGAATCTGCCCCTGCAGGGGTCTGCAATGGAACTGGGCGAACGACACCATGGACCCCAGTGAATGTATTGACACCCTGCCACTGCTCAAGCAACCGTGTATCCTCAGTTGTAGGGAGGATACCTTTTCCAGAGTCAAGAAAATCCTTTGTTGACTGGAGTCCAGAAGTGCTCCCAGATGGACCATCCGTTGAGATGGGATCAGAGACGACTTCTTCCAATTTATTAACCACCCGTGTGCTTGAAGACAAGCAATTGTCAGGTGGAGATGATGAAGAAGCACCTCTGGGGAGCTCGCCAGCAGCAGCAGATCGTCCAGGTACGTCAGCATCCGTATACCTTGACCCCGAAGGTGGACAGCCATGACTGCCATCACCTTGGTGAAAACCCTCGGAGCCGTGGAAAGACCGAAAGGCAACGCCCGAAATTGTTAGTGATGGTTTAGGATAGCAAACCTCAAGTACCGCTGATGTGCCGGTGCTATGGGCACATGGAGATAGGCGTCCTGGATATCGAGGGAGACCATGAAGTCCCCCGTTTCCATCGCCAGGATGATGGACCGCAATGTTTCCATCCTGAACTTGGGAACTCTGAGGTACTTGTTCAGAGACCTTAAATTCAGAATAGGGCGATGAGACCCATTGGGTTTCTGCACCAGAAGCAGAGATAGGAAGCTTTGGACTCGTCCAGCGAAGGACTCGTGCAAAAAAATTGGTGGGGCGGCCTGCACCGAAACGACAGGGCGTACCCCTGGGAGACTACTTCTCGAACCCAAGCATCCGTGGTGGTACTGAACCAAGACTGGGCGAATCTGAGAAGTCAGCCTCCCACTCTGGGGTCCCCCAGAGAGAGGCCCGCCTGCTTTTGGATGAGGCTTTGGTCGCTGAATGTCTCGGGAAGGACTGGCCCTTGGCCTTACCCCCAACCCGAAAGGACCGACAAGGCAGTGCTCCTTACCCTAGCCGGCGCAGAAGCCGAAGGGAAGAAAACCGACTTGGACTTAGCCAAGGTATCCACTATTTTGTCCAAATCCGGACCTAATAGCAAATCTCCATTAAAGGGGAGACCTCCAGACCCTTTTTAGAGTCCGCATCAGCCCTCCAGGACCGCAGCCACAAGGATCTCCGAGCAGACACAGCCGAAACTCTAGAGGTTAACATGCTTGCGTCCAATGACGCTTCCCCAATATAGGAATCGGCATCCCTCATTTGTGCCACTAATGCTCTCTGAACATCCGGAACACCGTCCGTAAGAGAATCCTCCAAGGCTTTGGCCCAGTTCTCAATGGCTTTAGCCACGCAGGAAATGGCCATGGACGGGCGCACCACCGCTCCGGAGAGCGAGTAAATGGACTTCAAACAAATCTCCACTTTCCTGTCCGTTGGATCCTTTAAAGAGGAAAATATGAGATATGGTAAGAACTTACCCTTGTTATCTCTATTTCTACGAAGTCCATAGGGTTCCACAGGATACCTTGGGGTATAGGTGTGACGTCAGTCGCAGGGCACCAAAGAGTTAAGCTTTCAGCCTCCCAGGATGCACTAGGTCCCCCTCCTATACCCCGCCCCCGGGCCAAGGCACCTCAGTTAGTTACCAAGCCATAGGCCGGAGGAGGAGAAGGAAGAGAGAGAACAAAGATCTGGACACATACAAGAATCACATTCTCACCAGAGGGAGACGGAAAACCGGTGACCAGAGCAAAGCCCATCTGCAGCACAGGTGCGACAGGGCGGGAGTCCTGTGGAACCCTATGGACTTCGTAGAAATAGAGATAACAAGTTCTTACCATATCTCATATTTTCTACTTCAGGGTCCATAGGGTATCCACAGGATACCTTGGGGATGTCCCAAAGCAGTATCCTTTAAGGGTGGGGACGCTCCTGTGCAGAAAGGAGAATCCGCCGCCCGAAGGAAGCATCCTGAGAGGCGAAGGTGTCAAACCTGTAATACCTCACGAAGGTATGGACAGAAGACCACGTAGCAGACTTGCAGATCTGAACTGCCGAGGCACCACGTCGAGCTGCCCACGAAGGACCCACAGACCTAGTGGAATGAGCCTTCAGAGAAGGAGGGACCGGTAGGCCTTCATGAAGATAAGCTTCAGAAATAGCCATACGGATCCAGGCTGCCAAAGTTTGCTTTGAAGCAGGCCAACCCTTTTTACGGAAGCCATAGAGGACAAACAAAGCGTCCGACTTCCTAAACGAAGAAGTGCGGTCAACATAAGTCCTTAAGGCCCGCACAACATCCAAAGAGGCCTTACCCACGGAAAGACCCGGTGAGTTAAAGGCCGGAACAACTATTTCCTTGTTAACATGAAACTGGGAAACAACTTTGGGAAGAAACTCGGGCCGAGTGTGGAGCACTGCCATGTTCCCATGAAAAACCAAGAAAGGGGGTCTACAAGAAAGAGCCCCTAACTCAGAAACACGTCTGGCCAAAGCAATGGCCAGAAGGAAAACAGTCTTAGCTGTTAGCCATTTAATATCCACTGAGCCCAGTGGTTCAAACGGCGGTCCTTGGAGAGCCCTCAGGACCACAGCCAAATCCCAAGGCGCCACAGGTGGAACAAAGGGCGGCTGAATACGGAGAACACCTTGCATAAAGGTGCGCACATCCGGGATTGTAGCAATCCTACGGTGAAACCAGACAGATAGGGCCGAAACCAGTACCTTCAAAGAAGCAAGGCGAAGCCCATGATCTAGTCCCGCTTGCAGGAAGGCGAGAATCCGAGACAGACGAAACTCCCGCGGAGCATAACCTCTCGGTCGACACCACTGGAAGAACGTATGCCACACGCGATGGTATATCCTCGCGGAAGACGGTTTCCGAGCTCGTAACATGGTACGCACCACAGAGCTGGAAAACCCCCGGGACCTCAGCATGGCCGTCTCAACAGCCACGCAGTCTAAGACAGCAGAGTCAGGTCCGGGTGAAGGCAAGGACCCTGAGACAGAAGGTCCGGTCGTGGCGGCAACCGCAGAGGACTGTCCACGGACAGGCCCTGAAGGTCTGAGAACCAGTGCCGTCTGGGCCACGCGGGAGCTATCAACAGGAGCGTCCCTCCTTCCTGTTTGAATTTCCGGATTACCCGTGGAAGAAGGGAGACCGGAGGGAACAGGTATGCAAACCAGAACGTCCACCGGACGGACAGAGCATCCACCAGAGACGCCCCTTCGTCTCTTGTGCGAGACCCGTACACCGGCAACTTGTTGTTGTGCCGGGACGCCATGAGGTCGATTTCTGGAAGACCCCACCTGTCCACCAGTAGTTGAAAAACGTCCGGGTGCAGGGACCATTCCCCTGGATGAACGTCCTGGCGACTTAGAAAGTCCGCCTCCCAATTTAGCACTCCCAGGATGAAGACCACTGATATGGCCGGAAGATTGCGCTCCGCCCAAACCAGGATCCGAGAGACCTCTACGAGAGCCGCCCGACTGCGAGTTCCTCCTTGCCTGTTTATGTAGGCCACGGTGGTAGCGTTGTCCGACTGGACCTGCACCGGGTGACCCTGGAGAAACCGCTGTGCCTGCAGGAGAGCATTGAAGACCGCACGGAGTTCCAAGATATTTATTGGAAGCTCCGCTTCTGTCGGCGTCCACCTGCCCTGGAACAAGTGTGGACCCGAAACTGCTCCCCAGCCCCGAAGACTGGCGTCCGTTGTCAACAGGACCCAATTTGAGGTTGAGAATCGGACGATATGACCCATTGGGTTTCTGTACCAAAAATAGATTTGAATAGAAACCCTGGCCCCTCTGGGAGAATGGAACAGGCACTGTAACTCCAGCCTGGAGCATAGTGTGCAATACCTTCCGCAGCTCCGTAGCCTTGTTCCGGTCAGATGGTAGACCCGTGGTGAAGAATCGAGCCGGGGGTCTGTGCCGGAAGGAGAGGGCGTACCCGTGGGAGACCACCTCCAGAACCCAAGTGTGTCGTAGTGAACGACCAAAACCGGGAGAACTGCAGCAGGCGGCCTCCCACCCTGGGATCCCCCAAAGGGAGACCCGGACCGTCAGGCCGCAGGCTTGTCATCTGGCTTGGGGGCCGGACGTCTGGTACTCCATGCCTGTTTCCGGGGCTTGACCGATTTCTTAGGGCCAGCCTGTCGAGGAAACAACTGTGGTTTGGGCCTGCCCTGGGCCCTAGATGACCGAAAGGACGATGGTCCAGAACCAGAAGGAGCAGCGGCCGACGGGAGACAAGCAGATTTGGCTGCCGCGAGCGTGGCCACAATCTTATCCAGATCCGGACCGAAGAGAACTTCTCCGGTAAACGGCAACGCTTCCAGACCTTTCTTGGAATCTGCGTCCGCCTTCCAGGATCGCAGCCACAAGGTGCGACGAGCAGCTACCGCTGCTGAAGAAATTCTAGACACCAGAGTACTAATGTCTAGAGCCGCCTCGTTGATGTAGGTGGCCGAATCACGGAGACTGCCAATCAACTCCGCCTGTTCGGCCGGACAGTCGGATTCAAAAGAAGCCTCTAATGAATCCGCCCAGCGCTCCATCGCTCTGGCAACCCAGCCATATCATAGCCGGCCGTGCTGCCCCCCCTGCAAGGGAATAACAAGAGATATGGTAAGAACTTACCTTTGTTATCTCTGTTTCTACGAAGTCCATAGGGTCCACAGGGTTGACCTTGGGGTATAGGTTGGGAACCAAATCCGGGCACCACGCAGTTAAAGCTTTTAGCTCCCAGGATGCACTTGGGTCCACTCTCCCTATAACCCCACCCCCCAGCCAGAGGCACCTCAGTTTGTAAGTAGCCAAAGGCCGAAGGAGGAGAGAAAAAGAGAGAGAAAACTGGAACACTCTAGAACCATACTCACAGAAAAGGAGACGGGAAACCGGTGACCAGTAACACAGCCCATATGAAGCCAGGTGCGTCAGGGCGGGCGCCCTGTGGACCCTATGGACTTCGTAGAAACAGAGATAACAAAGGTAAGTTCTTACCATATCTCTTGTTTTCTACTTCAGGGTCCATAGGGGGTCCACAGGGTTGACCTTGGGGATGTCCCAAAGCAGTTCAACCAAGGGTGGGGACGCTCCTGTGCTGAGAGGAGAATCCGTCGCCAAAAAGGAAGCATCCTGAGAGGCAAAGGAAACCAATGCCTAGAACCTTAAAAAAAAAGGTTTGGACAGAAGACCACGTGGACACCTAGTAAGGCAAAACAGCCGAGGCGCCACAACGAGCCGCCCACGAGGGTTACATGACCCGAGAAAAAACAAGCCTCAACGACAGAAATGCCTACCTATGGGTAGGCCCCTGAGGAAGACATACGAGGCCATCCAGCCAACATTTCATTATAGGCCGGCCATAGTTTCCTGTGAAAACCAGAAACCGCAGACCACCAATAAGGAGTCCGATTACCATAAGGAACTTGAACGGATCATATAAAGCCAAAGAGGCCGGACCACAGTCAATGAGGCCACACCAGCCGAGAAGACTGGGGACTGAATGGCCGTACCATAAGTTCCAGAATAATATGGAACCTAAAAACCACTCTAAGAAGAAATACAGGGCGAGAGCAACTCACACCCTGACATGATGCCCTCCAGAAGAGGGAGCCACATGAGAACGCTCCCAATTCAGACACTCTCCTGGTTGATTTAAACACCCTGAGAGAGAGAGAGCTTAAACAATAGACCATGTAATGGCTATCACAACCAGCAGTTCCATTGACTGTCCCCGGACGGAACAAAGAACCACTACTAACTCCCCAGGAGTCCCTAGGGAGGACAAGTGGAGGCATAATCCAGAAAACACTCCAAAGGATGAACTGGATACCAGAGCGGAGCAATTCCATATCTTAACCATACCGACAGTGTAGAGATCCGCACTGTCAGGAAGGCCAGTCCAAGGGTGAAACCCAAGCCAGCCGGAAGGAATGCCAGAATATCTGAAAATCCTGGACACCGGAGGATCGTATCGACAGGTACGATACCATAAGAATTATGTATGCCACAGTCCGTGGCAGATCCCAGCAAAGTCTGGCCTATCTGCTCTAAACATCTCAATGAAGACAGAGCCAGGGAAGCCCTAGGACCACAGTAGGGGCGCAGTCAAAGACAAACGATCCAGGTCCAGGGAAAAACAAGGACCCTGAGACAACAGGTCCAGATAGTGAAGCAGTAGGAACGGAGTATCGATGAGCAGACTCCGAAAATCTCAGTACCAGTGATGTCTGGGACGAACTGGAGCCCCCAGAAGGAAAGCCCCTCCGTCTCGAATTAAACTTCCGAAGACCTCGAGGAAGAAGGGAGACCGGAGGACACAGGTACACAAAGTGGAAGGACCACTTCACTGACAAAGAGTCACTGAAGGTAGCTTCAGTACTCCTGGAGCTGGACTGTAACACCGGTAATGTGTGATCAAGTCAGAAGGCCATGAGGATCAATCCCCTCAGGGAGGCCCCCTCTGCTCACCAGGAGTTGAAACCTCTCTTGGAGAAGAGACTAGTCCCCGGGATGCACGTCGCAACAGCTGAGGAAGCCCGCTTCCCAATGGAGAGCTCCGGGAATAAACACTGCAGAGTAGGCCAGGAGAAGACCCTTGGACTATGTCAGAATGGATGACATACCTGACATTGCCACCCAACTACCAGTGTTGCCTAGATGGACGTCACTGTTGTGACACTGTCGGACTGAACCTATTCAGGTTTACCGTGACATATGGGTTAGGCCAGAGTGAAGGTCCAAGACAGCCTAAAGTATCAACAAGTTAAGTGGCAGGACAGAAACGACAGACGTCCAACTGCCCCGAAACGAATGCGGACCAGACACTGTCTGTAGCAAAGAACACCCTGGACGAGATGGCCATAGCCACCCGGACAGAGACCAACTCGCCTCTGGAGAAAGTATCATCGTTCGAACATCGATCCGATGGGAAAAACTCGATCCATCTGGAGGGGAGTCAATTATGGCAAGGTCTGGAATGGAACTGAGCACATTCCACCCTACCAAAAGGTAGACACTCTGGTAGACCACGCATCACAAAGAGTAATGACATATGTCGAATGCGTAGATATCCGCACACTCCAAGTTGAAGAGTGGAGATCTTGTCTTACGCCAGAAAAATTCTCAGAGTCTGAGAATCCAGCAGTGCTCCCAGATGAAGAAAACCCTGTGAGGGATGTAGGGAGGACTTTTTCTCCGTTGACTAATTATCTGTGCCGAGAAGAAGCCACGGTTATCCTGACCTGGCGGTAAAGTACCTTGGTGATCCTGCTAAAAGCAGGAGACCGTCCAGAGAAAGGAGCATTCGGATACCCTGAACAGGTGAACTGTCAGAAAATCCATAAGGCTGGTAAACCCCGATGGAGTTGAGGACAGTCCCAAAAGGCAGAGCCCGAAACTTACAAGTGTTGCTGTGGCACAGCAAACCTGAACCCATGCTGATGAGATGGCTCTGTACGTACCCGTAGGTACGTATCCTGAATACTCAGATATACCCTAAAATCCCCAGGTTCCAAACGTCGGATGATGGAGCATGGACGATTCCACCTGAGTCCAGGCACCGTTGGAATCTGATTCAGGGATTTGAGACAGAGTATAGGCAAATGAGGACCAATCGGTCACCGCCCCAGAAAGAAAGTAGAACAACCAGTCCCTCACTGAGATAGTGAGGTTGGCCGAAATAGCTCTGCTTACCACAAAGACTGTATAGCTTTCTGGGATGGTAAGGCCCTGATCAGGTCTGAAGAAGGGCCCGTGTAACAATGCCTGTGAGGAGGCTGCCTGAGCAATGAGAGGCCGTTGAGAATCAGTACCTCACTGTGGAAATTCCCCAGATGTAGACCTGTCCCGTCAGGCTGAGGGTATATCCTCAGGTGTAGAAACAGGGTCGTCCGGAAGTCCAGGACTGCTCGGTACTGGATATGGTGGCCCCCATGGAGGCCGACAGCCTAGGAAAAAAAACAGGCCTTTAGGCTGACCCTGAGGACAAAAAGACTTAACAGAGTTAGTCCGAATGTAGTGGGAGTAGCTAAAGACGGTATCTCCCCATTAGTGATACTGCCAATGATGCAACGATCTTGTCAAGGTCAGGACCAAACAAGATCTTCCCCATGGAAGGAGTGTGCACCTCTGCTTTCCCATAACGCAGCCATAGGGTACTGCGGCGGATACAGACGCCGCCGAAACCCTGAAAGTTAGAAGACCGGCATCCCATGAGGTAATCCCACATATGACCACTGCATATTTTATGTGAGCGGCAAAAGATATTTGAACCTCAGGACGTGTTGGAGGGGAAAAACGTCACAAAAGCATCACCATGCGATGGCCATGGTAGGACGGGCAACAGGCCCTGAAAACGAGTACATTGATTTCAGGCAAAGTTACCACCTACGGATCCGTAAAATCCGTCCAGGCCGGGATGGGAGGCGTATTAATGCCTGTAACCCGATGATTAACATACAAATCCATCCCAGAAGGGGATTTCCATTACTTGTGAGGACCCTCAGGGAATGGGAAACAGGAGGCCTTTGTGACTCCTCGTATCTGGCGACAGCCAGACTCCCGCTATGAGATCCACCCGCTGGGCAGAAAACGGGAGATGTATGATACAGGTGCAGGATCGACATTCTCTATATCCAGAATGAACCTGGCTACCAGCCCCAAAGCAGGGATAATAATACTTGAAATCGGCTCCCCCCATGTGAGAGGGAAAGAGCCGAATATACCATCCAGTTCACGGCAGAGCCACTGGTCAGTAACCACAGGGCATATATCACGCCAATTAGTATTTCTATAAAACAACATCCACCAGGGTTGCCGTTGTGGTAATCCCTGCAAGGGGAATGACAGACCGATGTGGTATCGGAGGTAATTCATGTACTGTGAAAAACCCCGGCGGGGAGCGACAGTCTGTTGCACAGGGGTAAATTGCAAGAAATTGCGAGATACCCCGAGTTCAAAAGGGCAGTATGGTGAAGTAACTCCAAGCGAGTGACGACAATGGGGCCCGCCCGGCGATCCTCAAAGGAGAGGATCCTGAGAAATAAACCGCCCTTTAAGGGGGTCGTGCAAGGGGCCCCGCACCAGATGGTGCCGCATACATAAACCTTTCTGAGTTAAAATCCTCCGCACTAATTCCTGCAGGCTATGACTTGCAGGATCGCAATAATGGGTGCAGTATCGTGTGCAATCTCCTGGTCAGATATATCTGACTATCTTGACGGAAATATTAAGCAGCGCCATACCGGTCCTGACTGACGCTAAGATTAGCTGCAGGGACCCATTATCAGCGTATGCAACTCACAGTTCCATCTAAAATATGGCAACGTGCAGCACGCAACAGTATGTGACAAACCTCACAGATATTAACAAATATATATATGTGAGGTCTCAGAACCACCCCAGGTACACCTGTATTAGGGCAGATAAAGAAAAGGGATAGATATACACTGACAGGTGAGAGAAAAAGCAGACAGTCAGCACTAGCAAAAGTCACATACAATGCAGAAAAATATATATACATACATAAGCATGACATATAATATACTGCACAATGTCGCTACATTCAACTGCCCAGATTCAGTGTCTGGGAAGGCTATAGCGCTGTGTACACTCACCCACAATGGCCAGGTACGCAGGGGGACTGGGCTCACTGACATCCTAAGAGTTCTGCAGCACCACAGAGAGAAAATGGCCACTGGAGACCTCAGAAGAAGCGTGGCCCGCGGAGGAAGCAGCTCAGCGACGCCAGACTGTAGTATTGAAAGGCGCGCTGAGCTGAGGGGAGGAGCCGCTAGACAGGGAAGGCTTCCTCCCCTGGCTAGCAATTAACCCCCCGGGATGCCGGCTCCCGCTGCCGCTATAATCCCTGGTGGGCTAGTGGACACGCGGGGTATGCCTCCATGGAGGGGGAGCCCGCCGCCACCGCTAGCGCCTCCGGTCTGTCCCCAGAGACCGGAGGCATAAGGCTGCATATTCACACGTGGACCACCGCAAGCGGTGACCACACGACTTACCTGTCCCCGTCGATCCGGCAGCAGCCCAGGGATTCCTCCAGAGCCCGGCTAGTACAGACTCTGGGGTCCCGCTGCGATCCCCAGATCTGTACTGGCGTCGCAGCGCCGGCGGGGTGTAGGAGCGGCAGCTTAGACGTCCATTGGACAGTCTGATGCTGCCGCTCTGAAGAGTAGTAAAAAATAATAAAATAAAACTCTTTTAAGCTTAGGGGCTGCTAAGCAGCCCCCCTGCAGTAACGGTGACCCGACTCCGGCCGGGCACCAACTTAAACTGAGGTGCCTCTGGCTGGGGGGTGGGGTTATAGGGAGAGTGGATCCAAGTGCATCCTGGGAGCTAAAAGCTTTAACTGCGTGGTGCCCGGATTTGGTTCCCAACCTATACCCCAAGGTCAACCCTGTGGACCCCCTATGGACCCTGAAGTAGAAAAGCGGACTTCAGGCAGATTTCTACCTTGCGGTCCGTAGCATCCTTAAGGGAGGACACGGATGGCATCGGCAATGTAGCACTACGGACAAGACGGGTCACGTGAGAATCCACCTGTGGAGGGGATTCCCACTTAGCAAAATAATTATCCGCGAACGGATAAGCCACCGCCAGGCGTCTCTGCGGCTGGTATCTTTTGCCAGGTTGTTTCCACGCCTCCTCTAAATGGTCCACCAACTGACCCGAAAGAGGAAAGACTGTGGCATCGCCCTTCACATCTTTGAAAAAGGCATACTTAGATTTAGCCGCTGGGGGAACTTCGTCCTCAATCACCAAGGCTGTGCGGACCGCCCGAATAAGTCCAGGAATATATACTTTGGACTTAGCATCAGCGTCCTTAGTATGGAGAGGTTCCTGATCGTAAGGATCCAGAATCTCCCCATCATCAGACGTCCCTTCGTCATCCTCATAAGGAGTGGACAGAGACGCCACCGGCCTTTTATGAGGCCGCATCACAGACTCCCCTTGCAACACATCCGACAAGTGCTGTACAGAACTCGTCAGGGAGTTAACCCACGCTGGCTCCTGAGAACCCGGGAGCGGGGAAATAGGGAGACTGTGGGGTACCACCAATTGTCGTGGGAACCCCTGCATGGGTGACGACACCACAGACTGCTGGGACAAACCCATCGGAGTAAACGCGGGCTGCGGAGCTAACTGGCCCACTAAAGCTGTTAACGCCTGAGCGAAACAAGCCCAGGGCGGCTCCTGTACCGGTGCTGTAACCGTAATAGGCCGCGCCATGGACAAACACTGACGGCAAAGGCCCTCCGCGCTACCCTCCCCCTACGCTAACGGTACTTTGCACGTGGTACACTGTAGCCGGAGGGGAAAATCACTTTCAGACATGATGGCACCACGTATGTGACCTCTCTCACCAATTAAGTATTAAATAGGCGAGAGACCACCCTGCAGCACCGCACTGCAAGGGCTTTAGCAGAAAGAACAGGGACAGTAATAAAGCTGACAGTTTAGAGAAGAAAAGTTACAGGCAGCGCTAGCACAGTCACATACAATGCAGAGAAATAACAATTCCTGCACTAACAGCGCTGATCACTCAACTACACAGACACAGGGCCTGGTAGGACACAGCGCTGCATACACAGACCTGAGCCACAGCGGAGGAGAGGTATGCGGGGGGACCCAGACCACGATGCTTCCTTCCAGACTTCCAGCAGCGTTCACCATGCGTTGCAGAGAAGATGGCCGCCGAGGAGCAGAGAGAAGCTGGCCTGGGGGAGGAGCGCTGACACAGGACCAGTCAGCACAGTGCAGAGAGGGCTATGTGCAGCGGGGGAGGCGCCGGCTGTGAGACAGGGAAGGTGCGCTCCCCTGGCATGCATTTAACCCCTGGGACGCCGCAGCGCTACCGCTCTGCTGCGGTCCGCTGTCCCAGGGGGTAGTGGAAAGCGCAGGTTCAGTACCTGGCTCCACGCTGCAGCCAGTCCCCAGGGAGCCCCCTGCCTGGGGACTTAGGACCATGTGACCAGCGGGGACCCACCGCGGGACCCCGCTGCTTACCTTTGTCCCCCTTGGATCCGGCCATGGTCCGGAACATCTGGGGTCACCGCTAGCTGTGACCCCAGATGCTCACCAGCATCCCCGGATCGGTACCGGCGTTCTGGTACCGGCGGGGGTGTAGGGAAGACAGCATGGACATCAGGACTGACTGTCCATGCTGTACATCCAGATGTGCAGCCACAGCTGCACTGAAGAAAGCTTCAGGGGCTCTTCTAGCCCCCACTCCGACAGGTGCACCCGACGCTGGCCGGGCACCAAACTAAACTGGGGTGCCTTGGCCCGGGGTATAGGAGGGGGACCTAGTGCATCCTGGGAGGCTGAAAGCTTAACTCTTTGGTGCCCTGCGACTGACGTCACACCTATACCCCAAGGTATCCTGTGGATACCCTATGGACCCTGAAGTAGAAATAGACGGCAATGGTAGCGTAGCGGTTTTAACCAAGCGAGTGACATGTGAATCCACCGCCGGTGGAGTCTCCCATCTCCTGCAATGATCCTCAGGAAAGGGATAATGAGAAGCCAACCTTTTCTGCGGTTGGAATCTCTTTGCTGGGTAATTGCCAGGCCGCCGCCATATGATCCGCCAACTGATCGGACAGAGGGAACACATTAGAAGTAACCTTTGCTTTCTTGAAGTCAGGAAACTTCGACTTAGGGACCGGTGCCTCCTCTTCTATATTGAGAATAGCCCGCACCGCCCTAACTAATGCTGGAACTTTAATGGAGGACCTAGGCTCAACCTCCTGTCCCACAGCATCCAAATCAGAATCCTCATGGACCTCTCCATCATCTGAAGAGGGATCCGATTCTGATACCTGCGCAGTGAGTAAACTCACAACAGGCCGCTAGGTCGCCTTCTGTGGCACATCACCCTGCAAAAATGACTGAAAAGCCGAGGATGAAGCCGCCAAACTCTGTACCGAGTTGGAGAGAACATCCACCCAAGGCGGAGGAGCCGACTGAGGGAAGCCCTGAAAAGGCACTACAGACTGTTGTGATACAGGGGGAGGCTGGACATACACAGACAGCCCCGAATACTGTCTCACAGTCTGGGCCCCGGAGGGAGACCGCAATACCTGCGGAATATCCGGGGAACGGGAGATAGAGTGCTGGGACAATGCCCCAGAAGGGGTCACTGTAGGGATCGACATCTGCAATAGATGTCAGCACTTGTGAAAACATCGCCCAAGGGGGGTCCTGCTGCATAGGGGGTATAGAGGGGCCTGGTGCCAGCTGGCACTGCCCGCAAAGACCATCCTGAGATAAATCCTCCCATTAACACCAGCAGAACAGCGTCTGCAGGAAAGCAACACAGGAGCCCCGGAGTGCTCAGTCTCCTCATCAGACATGATACAGTAATTATACAATAAATACTTATCAGCAGAGGACATACGGTGTTAACACCCTCGCACTCACCAGCATGCAACACAAACAGGCCCAAAAATATGGTACTGTGTAGCACACAACAGTATGTGACTGACCTCACAAATACATGATTTATAAAAGTGAGGTTAATAGAAAAACGCCCCTCCCCCACACACCTTCGGGCTGTAGGAGAAGCAAAGGGATAGATATAAGCTGACAGCAAGTAGAGAATAAGTACAGACAGCAGCACTAGCAAAGTCACATACAATGCAGGAAGATTGTACTTACTGCACCAATCGCTACCCTCAACCACCCAGATTCAGTGTCTGGGGGGAGTTATAGCGCTGTGTACACTGTCCTTTAGGTAGGGGAGAGGTACACAGGGGGACCTGACCATGCACCTGCCTGGGAGCCTGCGTTATAGCCAGAGAGCTCTGAGGAGGAGTGGCCAGCAGAGGAGCAGCTCAGCGACGCCAGTACACGTGAGAAAAGGCGCGCTGAGCTGAGGAGCTAGTACACGTGAGAAAAGGCGCGCTGAGCTGAGGAGCTGCTAAACCAGGGAAGGCTGCCTCCCCTGGCTAGTATTTAACCCCAGGGATGCCAGTTCCCCTCCGGAACTTATACCCTGGTGGTCCAGCGGAGCGCGGGGTATGCCTGCATGAGGGGGAGCCCGCCGCCGCTACTAGCGCCGCCGGTCTGTCCCGAGAGACCGGCGGCAACTGACTGCATTTATCCCCGCGAGCGGCGCTAAGAGCGCTGCTCGCGGCTTACCTGTTCCCCGTAGAGTCCGGCAGCAGTCAGAGGGAGGTCCCGGAGCCATGCTAGGACTAACTCCGGGGTCCCGCTGCGATCGCCAGATCAGTACTGGCATCGCAGCGCCAGCGGGGTGTTGAAGCGGCAGCATGGACGTCCAGAAGGACAGTCCTATGCTGCTGCATTAAGTGTAAAACAAGAGAAAAAATAAAAAACTTTTCTTCTGTAAAAATAAAGCTTAGGGGCTGCTCCTGCAGCCCCACTGCACAGTGCAAGCGAGTTCGGCCAGCACCAAACAAACTGAGGTGCCTGTGGCTCGGGGGCGGGGTATAGAGGAGGACCCAAGTGCATCCTGGGAGCTAAAGCTTTAACTGTATGGTGCCCGTGGATCCAGATCCAAGCTATACCCCAAGGTCAACCCTGTGGACCCCCTATGGACCCTGAAGTAGAAAATTAACTTTATTCACTTTTTAAAGAGACTTTTTAAACTAATTTTAAATCACTGTGCACTATTTTTACATTAGTGTGAGAATTGACCTCAGAGGAGGAGCGCTCAAGTTTACTTTTCTGTTTTTGTATCCTTCTGAAATGAGCAGTTAGACCGCCATGATCTTGGTAAACACCCGAGGGGCTGTGGACAGACCAAAGGGCAATGGTAATGTTGCTGACGAACAGCAAAACTCAGAAACCCTTAATGGATAGTGCAATAGGTAAATGCAGATATGCCTCCTGTATGTCCTGGAAATCATGAAATCCCCAGGTGGCAGCATAATTGACCGTAGGGTCTTCATACGGAACTTGGGCACATGGATGAACCGGTTGAGAGATTTCAGATTCAGAATAGAGGGAGGAGACCCATTTGGCTACTGAATAAAAAACGACTTTGAATAATAACCTCTTCCTTGTCTAAAGGAACTGGGATTATCACCCCTGAATTTAGCAGGGCATGGGTCTAGATAGAATCTGATGGGGGAGTTGTGCAAACAATCTTATGGGGAGTAACCCTTTAGGGAGGTGTCACATAAGAATCCCCAGTAGGGAAGGGGATTTCCCACCTAATACACTCTCTCCCTGTGGGTGAGTGTAAAAAGACACTAGTCTTTTTGGAATCCGGAACAGTCTACCTGGAGTGTTCCATGTTTCCCCCATAAGCTCAGTGAGCTGTTCAGATTGAGGGAATCCAGCCTAAATCACCTTCTGGTGCTGAACACCAGGTTTATCAGGGTTTAGGAGCCAGTACTTCATCTTCTATAATGAGAATTTTATAACCGCTCCTGCTAGAGAGGAACATCCACTGATGAATGGTGCTCCTCCTCTCCGAGATAGGCCTAGAAGGAGAAAACGGTGTATCCTCTGCGTCCTCAAATGATATATCAGAATCTGTAAGCAGGGTGGACTGATGGTGCAGTCCATCTATACGCTTAGATGGCTGATGCCTTATTCGCTTGTAACATCTGCAGATAGGTAGATGCTAAAAACCAGATTCTGAACTGAGCGGACATAACCCTTCATCCAGAAAGGATGTATGGGAAGAGGAAACATAACAGGCTGTAATCACTGTGGGAGGCAGTGTGGGCGCTAAGCGGTCCACTAACAGTCATAATCTGAGAACAGTAAGACATTCAAAGTGTCCTCTGAACAGGTGCCAGCGAGGTGGACTGTTGTGGTGTATAACAATCAAACCACAGTCCATCCTGTATGAAATCCTGAGAGGCAACTGCACAGGATTTACATGAAACCAGCACAGGGACAACAGTCTCATGTTTCCCGAGACATGGGAAATACTTGCAAGTAACCTACAACCAGTGTATGCTTAACAATGCAATGTGACCCTTTTCACAGATAAAAATAAATGTGAAGTACTCTCTAACCCCTATACACCAGGAAGTTGGGGGTTAGGAAAAACAAAAGAAAACATTTTTTTTTTCCCAGCAGAGTTAGCACAAGTCACATAAAATGCATATAATACATTTGCAAAAGGGCATTAAAATAAACTACCTAAACACATAAGTTTGGTAGGATCTCCATGCATATAAATATCACATTAATAGGATATAAGTGCAATGCATACAAATATATTTACAAGTCGGCACCGAATCAACTTATACAAACAGGATTCCAGTGTTATATACCTTGGTCCTAGGAGAAAGGTATACTCAGAGAGCCCAAATCTCCCCTCAGCAGACATTTCCATGATCAATTGCCACTGAGTGTCTCCAAATAATTAGGAGTGGGGGATGGTAACTCAGTCTTCACAAGTAAATGTGAAGGTTTTTGGACTTGCCAGTTTATTATAAAGTTCATCTTACTTAATACAAATTGCTGTTATTTCAAGCAAGTGGATGAACTCTGTTTACCATCTACACCTGTTTGGGAGGACAGGTGGGACTATTTATATCCACCTGATTTAGAAGGAGACTGCTTTCGATACCAGTTGGTGATTTTGTGACAAATATTTAATAGTTATACCATCTGGAATTTCTTCATAGATCCATGATCATAACTTAATTTTTAATCTACGTCTTACGGTCTGTATTTTTCATATATGAACCACCGGTTGTTTAATTGTATGGGCACGATTCCATTCAGCGCGATGTAAATAGCGCCGGGAGATAGCTCCCGGAGCTATTCAATTCATCGCGCTGTTAGGTCGGGGAAGGCTCGTTATCGCGCCTTAAACAGGGCGTTTAGTCGCGATAACGGGCATTCCCCGACCTAACTTCCCGGCGCGAGGCTGTTTTCCCGGCGCTAAGGGCAGAAAACAGCCTCGCGCCGGGACTTTTGTCGGATTTCTTCTCTCATCCCCGGAGGGATGAGAGAAGAAATCATTAGTCGGACTTGTCAGCGCGGTGTATTGAATAGCTCCGGGAGCTAACTCCCGGAGGTATTTACATCGTGCTGAATAGAATCGAGCCCTATGTGTGTGTTTTGTGACCACTAAATGAGAAGAGAATATAAATAAACAATTTTTTTTTTGGTTAAGATGTTTTATTCACATATCAAACCCTATGGTGGATGAAAATAGCGCAATCTCTCAAAAACACTAATATTTACTGGTGTAGGCAGAGAAAAAGGGGACATATTACACACCTCAGCTTTGCCGTGTCACCTCCTTGCACTGTACAGAGGTGGTCACATGATACGGGAGTCATCAGACTATTCCTGGTCAGCCTTATTCTCTTCTTTCTAACTAAGCAGAGAATAAGGGATCCTGGAAGTACAGAGCAGGCGGCTGCAGCTGAAGGCGGGCTTGTCTTTTGTCCACCACTAAAGTAGACGATAAAGCTCAGTCAATAAATTACTGCAGATCGACTTAACATTTATTACACCAGAATACAGTCAGCTGCACAAAGGCTTTCCACAAACAGCTTATAAAAAACACCTTCAAAATAAATTGTTGTGTTAAGCAGTAATGTACAGACAAGGTATCTTCAGAGAACAAAATCAGTATCTGACCCAGCCCACCCCTCTCTCCTCCCGAGTCTGTGAGCTACATAGAGGGGTAAACTCCATGGAGTACAGCACGGAACTCCAACCATAAAGAATAAAATATCCTCCTCTCAGAAGCGAGAGATAAAGCACTGGTTCATCCGAAGGCTGCTGTAAGCCCAATATGGTGTCTTCTGTACAGTACACACACAACTAATACAGCCTGTAAGGCATCCATCTTAGATGCGTTATGCAAGAGTGACTCCATAACCACAAAACACAACAGCGGCACCTCAAGAAAACATTCTTTGTAAATAGAAGCTCCTGCCTTGTGATGCACGGTTTACAGTTTTGCTTTTGTTAAAAAAAAAAAAAGGTGCAAGCATTTTAAATTATCCGCACTGCTCCTTATAAGGGCGATGGTAACCCCTTTGCACTCTTATAATCACTGTCAGGCATCCACAGGAGTCAATAAGAGGTAACGCTTTTCCAGTATGTAATGCGGAATTCACAGGAGCAGTCTGCTGGTGCGTGCAGGCCGACACGCCGACACAATGATCTCACACTCTCCTTTCTTTCCTCTTTTTCTTTCCGCTCTGCGCACCTCTCTGCGCGGCTTTAACCAAACCTTTAAACTGGCCTTGCATCTTGGCCTTTTTCCTGCAGATAAGAGAACGTCAGTGACACAGAATTCTCAGCGGATCATGTTTTTTATTCCTGCTAAGAGCTTGATCGTGATGTACGTTACCTTGTTTATAGGCTGAAAGTATTCCGTTACTGTCTTTATGTTAATGTTCAATGACCGAGGAGAGTAAGTCAGTAACTACAATCTCTCCCCAAACAATTACAGAGGATGCGCCTAGCAAAGCTGCATTTATAAGTAAATGTTAATGCCAGCAGGGAAAGAACCTTATTGCAAACCAGAAACATAGCGGCAACCAGCGCCGCCCAGATCAATAAGCAGAGAACGCTGGCACGTACGGTGCCAGGCTCCTTGCACGACACAGTAGAAAACTCCACCCGCCTTACCTCCGAGGGAGAGGGAGGGAGAAGCTGGGAGGCGCATGAGAAATGTGCAGCTTCCCAGCTGTAAGTAATCAGGTCTGTGTCAGCCCCTGGCGGCAACCACTCACATTTTATTCACCAACTACTGTCTTCACCTCCTGTTACTCCCACTGTACCGGCTTTTACATCGGGGGGCTCTGCATGTGTGTGATGTCACGGCATATTAAATGGGAACACTTTATTTTTGAGGCTAAACCGTGCTACTGTTGTTCCTGACCCTACAGTTCTGTCAGAGCTTCTTAGGAGAAAATATGATAACTATACGCAGGAAAACAAGCAGACTGTATTGGTGTAACCCTATGGGGATTACCCTAGTCATTTTACAGTAACTATGGTAGGCACTGCTAGGGGCAATGCATAGGGGGGAATACTAGGGACACTGTATAGGAGGGACTACTGCAGGTGGCACTGCATATTAGGGACCACTTCTGGAGGCACTGTATGAGGGTCACTGTTAATGGGGGCACTACTGTGGGCACTGCATATGAGGGACCACTTCTGGAGGCACTGCATAGCGGGGCCCAAAGCATATTCTTGCACCTGGGCCCACCACTGTCTAGTTCCGCCACTGCCGGCGGTGACTTTGCTTGCCATGGTTTTTTTGGCCGCGGAGGGGTGGTCTTCCTGGGGGTACCCCCCTTATTTGTGTGGCTGTGGGGGTTGGTTGCCTGGAGAGCAGGGTTAGTTGCTCAGTAATGTGGCTGTAGGAGGACGTTATTTGCCTGGGGGGAGCTGCACAGCAATGTGGCTGAAGAAGGGTGGTTTACCAGGGGTACCCCGTTAGTGGTGTGGCCATGGGGGTTGGTTGCACGGGGCGTAGGTGCTCAGTAATGCTGCCCCGGAGTAAGGGGGGGGGGGGGGGTGTCTGGCTTCTATACTTTCATCCTGGCTCCTAGATTTTAGAAACATTTGTCAAGCCCTGCGCTATACATGACATCCATCCCACCCTCCTCATCCGTCGTATTCAGCTGCTGCCTCGCCATGTAAAGGTGACTCCCCCTAACTCTCCTGTACAAGCTGATCATTGTGAGCCAGGCTACAGCTACAAAGCCATTATTATCTCACATACGGCTTCAGCTACGGATCGGATTTTATCCTCTCCAGGATGGACGCATGATGTGATTTAGCCATGTTTAACGCATAGAAAGCAGTCACACCTACCTGCGGTTGAGCTTGGCTTTGTTTAGCGGTATGTAGGCATATGGGTCATGCCTGTCTTTCTGTTTTACGTCGCCTTTTCCTTTCTTGAAGGAGAAAAACAAAGCAAATCATTAAAATGGCTCAAATGTCCCCAAATTCATCCATGGGAGCATAAGATTGCCTTCAGCAGTTACTATGGAACATCCCGTGTTCTGAGCATGGGAACGCTGGCATGCCTGTTTGTGATTGTACATTGTTGTTTCATGTTAGGTTAGTTTGTACTTTATTGATTTGTGGAACATGAAAGGACATTATACAGAATGTTGCTGCTTCATGGTAATCAGAGGCAGTAATTACCCCCTGTACTTACCACGTGGAGGCTGCAGCTGCACTTACCAGAGGAACTGAACATACGATGTACTGCTAAGAATTACAATTAATATGTCAAAATGTTATTACGATTTTAGACCTTTCTATCTGTAGCTTTGTTTGCCCATCCCTACATTAATGCCACCATCTGCATCATTTCTGACCCTCTAACACTGTCCGTGACAGTACTACAGCAACAGAAGATTACATTATTATTTTGGGCAAACTTTAAACACATCTCTTAATGTAAAACTAATTGTGTGACAGCTACAACAGGTTTCTTTTTTCTTTAGCTCCGGTCCTCAAGTACAGATGTGTCCTCATACACCTAGGCCCGAGACGCCACGTCCCTTGCGCCGAGCATCTTTATCGCCGGACAAAGCGTCTGGGCCCCATACACGGTGCGATGAGAAGTTGGTAAGATGTGTAGTACGATTTCCCTTGAAATTCTTCATACGATGTGGTCAAATGCTGTACGATTGATCGTTACGATCTTCCAAAACGATGCATAGAAGTGTATTAAAATTGTACTCCAGATCGTAGATCTTACTGTTTTGCAGTAAGAGCTACGACCCAACTAGACGAGTTTGGGGACGCGCATCGGCATCGTATGCACACTGAAACACACGATGTGCACTACTGATCGTTACGATTGATCCAAATCGTGTACACCGTGTAAAAAAATAAAAAATTGCAACGTGTATGGGCCGCATTATCACAATACGATGCGACTAGGACGCTCCAGGAGAATGCACTGATTAATCTGATAGGCGACACTTGTATATTTATGTGTGACTGAGCCTGTAAATGAAGCACAACGGAACTTGGCGTGGAATAAAGCTGCGACCTCTGCATTGTAGCACTGCGTATACAGACTTAAGCCGCGTACACACTTGACGATAAATAAACAATAATATAGTTGTTCAATATCGTCCAGTGCGTATGCAAGATATCGTTAATAATGCGCGCACCAGTGGATCGATGTCTTTCATCGCCTGTACTTGCAGGGCCACCTAACAATATCGTCAGGTTCTGCAAGCTCGGGATGAGGGAGGGCGCCGTCACTAAACGATATCGCTCAGTGTATATGCTCAATGTCAGTAACGACATTGAGCCTGGCAGTGCAGGGGGAACACTTACCGGTATCACTCATGGAGCATATTGTTAGGTGTGTATGAGCCTTTAGTCGCACACAGATATACAAGTGTCTAATATCAAAGTAATAAGAGCAGTCTCCTGGATCCTTATGGGGCATATCCACTACACAATCAATGAACTATTAAACGATAATGACATTATACTACTGTGCAGTGGATAATGTGCCCACGCTGTACGATATGTCGGTCAGTGCCGGCACCCCCCCTCATTCCTGATCCTGCACAACCTGACGATATCGTCAGGTTGGGCAGTATGTTCAGACGACAGATGCCGACAACGACCAGCGGAAGCGCATCACTTGTCGTTGCCGGCATATTCGCTGCACGATTAATGAACGATTACAATATCATTATCGTTCATTTATATCGTATAGTGGATATGCTCATGTAGTCGCATCAATTAAGAGGCAAAATCGTCCATTTTCACCGTCGTTGGCGAATCGGCCGTCCGATCGGCCGATATATTGGCCACGTTCTGCCGATTTCGCCAACGACTGCAAAAAACTGCCGTTTTTCGGCAAAAAACTGGATAAAACTTTTCTCCAGTCTATGGCAGGCGAAAAAAATAAGCAAAATCCCTACAGTATTTTGGGGTAAAAATGGAGCGACTTCTGACAGAACCCCCTAATAATACTTTAGTGGGAAAAAAAATCGTAAATTGCGTACTTTGGCAAAAAGCGACAGCTGAAATTTCGGTCAAATTTTTCTTTTTTCGTGAAAAATGCATTGGGGCTGGTATTTCAGAGGACCATAAGGATGCGCCAAGTGTTTTGAACATCGCAAGTGGCTGGCGCAGGTTTTTTTTTTTTTTAAACCGCTAAAAAAAAAGTCTGCGCCAGCCACGTGCAATGTTTAAAACACTTGGCGCATCCTTATGGTCCTCCGAAATACCAGCCCCAATAGATTAAACGCATTATTCACAAAAAATGAAATAAATTTTGACCGAAATTTCAGTGGTCGTTTTTCAACAAAGTATGCAATTTACGATTTTATTTCCGCAAAAGTATCATTAGGGGGCTGTCCAAAGGGTAAGAAATCCCCACTTTTTTTTTACCCAAAAATAGGGATTTTGCACATTTTCCCCCTTTTCTAAAAATCGGCGATATTATCGCAGGTGCGATAATATCGCCGCTAATAGAATATGGCCCTAAAACGCAATTTCGAGTGTAAGACAGAAAAGGAAAGCTTGGCACAAGCACATTTGCACGGGACTTGGCGCACAGAGGGACTGCTCGGCGTGACTGCAGCAACAATGTATGAGGACACATTTGTACCCCCCAACAGGTTAAAAATGTCTGTGAAAACAGGTCGGATAATTATTGACTCCACAATATACAGATTCATTCAAATGTGTACGATTAAAGAAATGCAGAAAACATGTTGGAGGTACTTGAGCACAGGAATCGAGAACGACTACCCAAGTACAAATCCCTGTAATCTCTCGTGTGACTGTGTCAGTAGTTAAAGAGATATTTAAAGGGCAATTCAGTTAAATGCAAAGTGGCGTCAAAACGGCATGTCCCCATGCAGCATCGCTCCTTTCACACCTTAGGGATGCGCTGCAAAATGAGCTAGGTTAGGCTACCACGAGTATCTGCGATGTATGCACTAGTGTCCTATATCAGCATTTAATTGAGCTGTCCCCTTAGAGGTGGCTTTAGAGTTAAGTGTACATTTAAGTAAACACTGTTGCACTGTAAGCCGTGCAAATACAACCTTTTCTGCGTGCAGGTCTAATATTGCTCGCTCTTGCAAGCACTGCGCACACCCTTTATACTGCGTTAGTTTGTCTAGCTCACACTATAAACTAGGCGGGTGCGCCTTCCACGTTCCCACCTTCAACACAAAATTATTTTTCCTGGTTGTAATCTTGCACGAGACTCAGCTCCTGAGCCTACATCCAAAACCTCCGACATATGACCAAACCTTACCGAAGTGTTATATATATATATATATATTTATTTATTTTTTATTTACAGACAGAAGACCGACAAAAAGATTTGTTTCTAGGGGAACAAATTCAATTCCACTTTCCTACTAAGTCATGCGGTGGGGATTCTCCGCTGGGAGGGAAACATGTCTGCATTTCAATATATATCTAATTTAATTTACCTTTGATTTGTAGTTCGTTCCAAACTCTGGCTTCTTGGAGACAGGTCTGTGTATTCCGGATCCGCCAGCTGCGGGGAGAAGAGCCCGCAGAGAGGTGTGAATGTGAAGGATGGTCATGCAGCGCAGTTTCATTAAAGAGCAGGCAGGTAAGAGTGTAGCCAGCTGTAAAGCCCGTCCTCATAATTGCATTGTCTGAACCTGCCAGACGGTAATAGACACCGGAACAAAGACTGTTCGATCCCAGATGTCACGTCACACACTCTGACATGTGCTCTCCTAGTGCTACTGATGCACAGGGCACCCCCTGCCGAGCATGAAATCCATAGATTCCAGATAAATGTGGTCTGCCAAACGCATGCCGCCCCTGCACGCCCACATAAATAACAGGCAGTATCTGTTCGCACAGAGCTGCCAATCTTACTTAAAATTAACATTGCTAACATTCGTTCAGAAACACATCAAGCTTAAAAATAATGCATAACATGTGCTCGATTATCCTGTGCCCACTGCCGGCAGCCTGCCACGGGCAGCTTCATATCAAGCACAATGATACAGGCATGAGCCATGCAGGAGGAGCAAAGGGACAGCTTGAAATGCACTAATTGTTTATTTGTTTTTTAATGTTGTCACAAGGGCTCCGCAGCCCCTTACTAAGCACAGAAACATTTGAAACATGCAAAAGACTTACAGAACAGTACATTGCAGGAGATATAAACATTGCTGCACATGCAGTCATAATACAGATGCAAGCAGCACGGGATTAACCCGAATTGTTCAGTGTTGCTGTAAAAACACATGAGAGAGGAGGGCCCTGCTTGTGAGAGCTTACATTCCAAAGTGGAGGGGCAGACAGGTGACACGGATGGGAGAGACGGTGAGCGAGGAGCATGGAGCAGTGTATTAGGAAAGCTAGGAGGCTTTAAAAAGAATAAATACACCACGTCCATAAAGTTTATGTGGGTAATGTTTAAAAAAATGTATATATGGTTACAAGGCTGTATGGGGGCGAGGGTGGGGGATGGGAGTCAAATTACTTTGAAATTTAGGGTTGCATAAAAATAGTTTAATAAAAAAAAAAAAAAGGATTTCATTTAAATCAGATTTTTTGGAATTAAATAGGATTTTAATATTTTTTTTTTAGTAAACGTTAAGTTTTAAACATTAAAAAAAAAAAAAAAAAAAATCCTATTTGAATCAAATAAATCAGTTTTTGATTTTTTTTTTAAATTTAAAATCCAATTTTATGCAACCCTGCTTTAAATTGCACCTAAATCCATATTTTAAGTTTCAACCAAATCCAATTACAAAAAGATTGTACAGCATACTATGAGACCCACCCTACACTGTATATAAACTTTACTATTTTCCTTATCTTATAATAATCAATAATTGTTTAAATTCAGCTGAATGGAAATCTGACTAAAAACCCTTCAGGTTCTGCAAGACCTCGATCTTGCTGTATTCCCTGGAAACATTTGGGCTCTTCTACAAGGAATATAGGGCCGTATCCAATTGGACGCGATAAAGCGGAAAGTTGACGTTGGTGAAGTTACCGCACACTTCAGGGCCTTTGGTGCGATATTTTTGAATCTTTTGTCTGTGCGCGCTCGTTTTTCGCACTATCCTATTACAAAAATAAGTAATGCGGCATTCATCCGAACAACGGTCCGAGGTGTAACCTAAAAAAAGTACAGCGGATTGTGGGCTCCTTGGTGTAAAAGGGGACAGGGTTGGAATCCCGGGTCGAGTGACCGAGCAATCCAAACCCAGGTAACTTGCAGGGTATAACACGGGAATGACCCGTGAAACCCTGCAGTGTAAACGGCGCGATCCGGGTCATGATGACCTGGAGCGGCACGCATGCCTGACGATTGGCCGGCTTCAGTGGCGTTTGGAGATGATGTAATCACCAAGCATCCACTTCCACGCTGGAGAGCCGGGTTAATGCAGACCCGGCTTCGGTGTGAACGGCGCCGACTCGGGAATACTCTGGGTCAGCGCAGGCTAAATTCAGGGTCTGATCCGGTTTGGAACCCTGTTCCAACCTCCGGGTCAGACCCGGAATACAGGTATAAAAGCGGCATGACATAGGAAATCTATTTAAAAGTGTATTAGTGGACCTAATTAAAGTATTTTAAGTTCTTCAATCAAATGGCTCTTATACGCATTTTTTGTGTAACAGTGGAAAAATTATAGAAATCAAAAAAAATTTTAACAATAAATGCTGAAGTTAAATTAGGGGTACATGAAAATGGGTGCAAGTATATTTTTGTGTCATAAAAGTGCACTTTAAAAAAAAAAAAAAAAAAAATTACACCTGGTGCAGCCACCTGTAATGTTTAAAAACACCTGTCCCATTCATACAGCCCCCCAAAATACCTGGCCCACCTTAAACCCATTTTCCAACACTATTTACATTTTCACACCGAAAATGACCTGTCATTATTGGCCAAATTAGGCTAATTAAAAAAATAATTTTTGCCTAATTTATCATTAGGTGAGGGTCTCCAAGGGGTTCTAAACCAAGTCCCCTCATGTTTTAGCCCAAAAGAGGGGTTTTGCACAACTTTCCACCTGCTCTGAGGTGGTGAAAACTTTTTGACGGTTATTAGTCTATGGAGAATTTTCACGTGCGAAAAGTTCGGCAATAGGATTGCACGATACGCATTGTGTGCGAAAAACTTTGCATTGGCGAAAGGTTTTCGCAAAACCGCGGCTTTTTGCATCTAATTGGATACGGACCATAATCTCTTGTTTAGAGTGCATATTCCCCATACTACAAACTAACCTGACACGAGCAGAAGAGACGGCTTACCTTTATATTGCAATGTCTTCTCTACAACCACATCATCGTCATGGTCTTCTCGGAAACGCTTCTTCTGCGCTTTGTTCTGTGAACGGCATAGAGACATGTCACCGCCTGCCCTAGGCAGCCTATCTGCTACATAAAGGAGAGATACTCAATCTGCCCCATTTTCACAATCATAATAGTCTTGTAATTATCCTCTTTTGTACAGAATATACATTTATGCTCTTTATCAGCTGGATAATAGTATATGTTTTTTTTTTTTCTTGAAATCTATTACACATCTCTGCTTTTCTGTAGCTTTCCTAGGGGGAGATGTATCAAATCTTGGAGAAAGTAGAGAAGTCACCGCTCTCGAAGGTTTAATACATCTCCCCCTAGGTAACCTATAGATGTGTTACAGGAATTCCATTGTTCATATTGCCCTTAAACTGTATCTACAACAGAACTCTCCCTTCTCTTTCCCATTCACATATTAGAACGTTTGTGTTATTTTATCATATCTCCTCTCTGGAGATTAGGGATCCAGCCATAATAATTGATAGGAGAATGGAGAAATTACCTAAAATCCAAAACTTACAGTTCGAAGGCCGACTTCTTGCATGAGATCCGCCATCTCTTCATCCACGCCTGTGAACCAACATATAGACCAGAACCAGTTACCACTGTACAGTAAATGGCTTTTCAATTAGTATCTTTTAGTTAAATGGCGCCACCAAGTTTCAGTAACACCGTACACAAATGAATACAATAGTGAATGAGGTATCAAGCCGACAGTACGGGGACAAAATCAGACTGAAATTATAGAACGAGAGGATTTTTATACTCGCTGTAACATCCATTCCTTGTAATCCATCTGGGGGGGGGCACTGATGTACTTTGGTTTATAGGGCTGGCACACGGCACTAAATAGTTAACTAGAGCTATGCTCCGCCCACTCTAACCCCTCTCAACCTCAGCAGACCGCAGTCTTCAACAAAGTTGCCTGGAGAAAGGAAAGAGAAGACGAGCCACAAAAGTCCATCCAAACAGGACGAGCCACAAAAGTCCATCCAAACAGGACGAGCCACAAAAGTCCATCCAAACAGGACGAGCCACAAAAGTCCATCCAAACAGGACGAGCCACAAAAGTCCATCCAAACAGGACGAGCCACAAAAGTCCATCCAAACAGGACGAGCCACAAAAGTCCATCCAAACAGGACGAGCCACAAAAGTCCATCTAACAGGACGAGCCACAAAAGTCCATCTAACAGGACGAGCCAAAAAAGTCCATCCAAACAGGACGAGCCACAAAAGTCCATCCAAACAGGACGAGCCACAAAAGTCCATCTAACAGGACGAGCCACAAAAGTCCATCTAACAGGACGAGCCACAAAAGTCCATCTAACAGGACGAGCCACAAAAGTCCATCTAACAGGACGAGCCAAAAAAGTCCATCTAACAGGACGAGCCAAAAAAGTCCATCTAACAGGACGAGCCAAAAAAGTCCATCTAACAGGACGAGCCACAAAAGCCCAACAGGATGAGCCATAAAAGCCTTTATAACAGTATAAGCCACAGAACATCTACAGAGGGGGAACGCAGCGTCCCCCAGATAGATTCCGAGGAAAGGATATTATGGAAAGTACAAAAATCCTCTACCCTCAACCATCTCTCTATGGGACACTGCTTCTCTATGGGACACCGAGGCACCCTGGTCCATAATTTGTCCCTCTTCTTGGGAACACAACGTGGAATCTGATGAACCAGGAAACCAAGCCTTAGAGGATAGCAGATGCTTGCGAACGGCAGATACAAGGATCTTTTCCATGAAAGATACCTTAGAAAGGCTCTACTCTCCGTTACAGACCCATAGTTGTTCCCCTGAAGGACCAGACACATTTTGAGGGGGGATTTGGGGTTTCGATGGGGTACCAGGGAGTTAAGTGGCACTTACTGTACTTCTGCCTGGCGACCCACTCTCCGTGCCAGTTCTGCAATTGCCTGTGCCACAGACTTTGCACATTTTGGAAGTATAGAAAGAAAATGGATCTCAGACTGCACACTCTGGACATTATATATATATATATATATATATATAAATATAATTGGAGGCGCTACCTGTGGAGACCATTGATATATACACACAGAAGAAATACAGGTGCACAACTCCAAATGAACTGATTATATATAAATAAATTTTGCAGTAAATACAGTAGAGGTTTTTGGCATAATCTTGGCCAAGGTTATGGGCCTGCCCACCATATCCGGGTAACCCCCCAAACTAGCCAAGCTGAACCACCCCAAGGCACCGCTCTAATAAGAAGTGTTAAGAGCAGCCGTTGGCCTGATGGAAGTCACCTGGATATGGTGGGCAGGCCCAGAAGTAAGGCCATTATTATGCTAAGAACCTCTTGGATGCAATTTAGCAGTATTATTATTAGGTTCAGCATGGTTAGAGTGTGCACTTGCATTTGTCTCTTTTTTTTCTGCTTGCAGCACTACAAGTCTCAGAAGGTAGCACCTCACATTGTACTTAGGGTGTGCAATCTAGGGTACGTCCCCCTATGACACGGGAAGTGACAGCAATTAATAAACTGGAGAGAAGCCGCCCACTCAGTGCCACAGTCTGTTTTGATTGCTACAACTTGGACAAAAAAAAAGGGAAACCAAAATTGAGAGAAACTTTCTGGGCGACAGATATTCTCCCCGGATAATAAGCTCCCAGTACTTGCACAGGGCCAGCCCGCCCAGGGAGAGGCGGCGGCCAGCCCGCCCAGGGAGAGGCGGCGGCCAGCCCGCCCAGGGAGAGGCGGCGGCCAGCCCGCCCAGGGAGAGGCGGCGGCCAGCCCGCCCAGGGAGAGGCGGCGGCCAGCCCGCCCAGGGAGAGGCGGCGGCCAGCCCGCCCAGGGAGAGGCGGCGGCCAGCCCGCCCAGGGAGAGGCGGCGGCCAGCCCGCCCAGGGAGAGGCGGCGGCCAGCCCGCCCAGGGAGAGGCGGCGGCCAGCCCGCCCAGGGAGAGGCGAGTCTGCGCTGCCCTTGTTGGAAGTAATGACACTGATAATAGGGCTGGGAAGAAGCAGCACAGCAATGCGAGTTTCCTTAATGCTTATTACAGACTTCATTATACAGCTGCATTTATGTACTGAGGTTGTAGGCTCGGGGGCATGAGGGGAAGCAGTGTATACATTGTGCACAGTAACAGTATCACACACAATGAGTATCACGCACCTTTTGACTTCTCATCACCGTCCTCGTCCTTGATAATGAGCCGCCCGTCTGAAGTGACTTTGAAGTCGTGGCTCTGCTTTTTGTTCCTCAGTCCAGGTTTTGTGGCTGTGATATAAAAAGATGAAAGCACAAAGATGTAAAACATCATCGTGCAATTATCCGCACAGATCTGTGGGTGTGTAAGTGTGGCTAACGAGGCATACTTATTTATGATAGTACAGTGTCAGGATTCTGATCTACTTTGTAGTAACTAAGAATAGCTAAATTGCCATTTAAACATGGATGTCGCTATATTTTGTCAGCCGTTATTAATGCTCTAGGGACTTGGCTGCTGCTTCCCATGGTGTATTATGCTTACTCATGGGGGAAGGGGGAGTGGACCGAGACCCAATACAGGAGGCAAGCAACAGCCCACCGTGCACAGTCCCCATTCCCACTGACCGCATGGCTGACTCCGGGTAGGAGACAGGGAAGTTCTGAGGCCGCAATGCTTGTAGCACAGCCTCCAGCGTAGGGTGGGACAGGGCCAAGGTAGAGTGGGGCGGACGAGATCCTTCCTATGGCGCCCCCCGCTGGCAGGCGCACACTGCAATCGCCCATCGAAAAGGCCCTGGGGAGAACACTGTTTTCCTATACCAAGCAGTTGATATAGCACTACAGCTAACACCCATTGTAAACTCTCACCTAGGACACGTTGAGCGGCATTTGGGTCCAGGAAGTTTAAGGGTTCGTCCCCTTCCCCTTCTTTAAGCCAGGCTCTGTTCTTCTGCTTGGCCTGTTTCTTCTGCTGCTTGGCCTGTTTCTCATCCTCCTCTTCCTCGTCTGTATCCGCCAAGATCTCGTCTATGCTATAAAAAAAAAACAGAAAAACAAATTCAATGTAGATGAGTTACAGTCTGAATGTTTTTCTTATTTTGTTTAAGCCCACAATTGCATTGCTGCCCCTTCCTCTATTTTCTGTAGCTGTCGCTCTTGTTATTTTCCTACATAAATGCGATCCGTACCTCACACCTCTTTATAGGCAGTAACATGGTTCAAAGGAGGAGTCAGGAGACAAAACCGCGGGGACCGCACACTCCTGGCACTATTATCCGATGGTATTTCCTGAGCTTTATATATTTCACACATTAGGAGAAACTATTTGATACATAAACTTATCTGATCAAATAAATGCCCAAGTTCTGTGACAATTAAACACAAAGTAACAAAATTTTCTTTGAAAATGCCATTAAATTTCACGCAGTGCTATCCTTAACCAGTCCCATGACGAAGTATGAAAAAAATAAATAGATCTATGCCAATCTAAAGTTGGGTATACATTTTACGATGTATCGTACGATATATAGTTTAAACGCAGATCGGAACGATATATCATACACATTGTATAGTCGGCCTGATTCAGAGATGGACGCTAAAACGATCGCAGCTGCAAAACTATGCTGCTTTACAATGATTACGCAGGCATAGAGACGCCCACCGCTGCCTTCTCATCTGCATCAGACGTCGCAAGCCAGCGTAAGTATTGGTAACATCGACCAGCCATGCAGTCCTTGACCCATCTCAAATACAGCGGCTAACTATTCGCGTAGGAGACCGCAATGGATAATTTATGCACGCCCATGCAACGATGCTTAAACAGTTTGAAACCAGACCCCTATTACCTCCCCCAAACGCTGACTGCCTGTCACTCACTTTGCGGCCGTGTTCTGTGTGTGCGCGGAATCGCAAAACAATCGCTGGGTGTGCACAGTGCGGCTTTGACTCATATGCAAAAAAAGAAAAATCACTTTCTGTGAAAATCGCCATTGCGTACGTCTCTTAATCAGGCCCAGGGTGTACGCAGTCGTTAACGATGGTCGTTTGTCACATTGTCCCATCTGGTGTTCTACACGGAGGATGGGACGATGCAACGAATGGCGCGGTGCTGTTACCTGCGGCATGTAACATTGCTCAGTCGTATGCCAGATCGTGCTGTGTGTGCAGCGCACGCGATGTAATGTTACATCGCATTGTTCCGACAGCTGGGTATGCGGATCGCATTGTGAGTACCTATCATTACAGACTTGGGGGGCATTAACGCATTGAGATAAAGTGGAGAGAGAAAGTACCAACCCAATCAGTTTCTGCTTCTATTACAGGCAGTGTTTAAAAAAATTTTTCAGGAGCAGACTAGTTGGTAGTTCATTTCTCTCCACTTTCTTTCTCTCCAAGGCTTGATTCATCTCCCCCAAGTCTAATGGATCATCTTTACAGATGGATGGTTACGGTTAATGTGCTTCGTAGGCAGCCCAAGTCATTCTCTGCCATACTCAGTGTAACAGAGGGGGCTGAGCTTTCCCTACCTGTCTCCCTTCAGCTTAGTGACCTCCGGATCATCATCTCCCTCCGCCGCTGCCTGTTTCAGAGCTTTCTGTTTCTTGTTTTTAGCCTCTGCCTTCCGGATGTTGACCAAGACCTTGTGGTACTCCTCTGGCAGCATGCTCTTCACCAGATCAAACCTGGAAAGGACAACAGTGCGGGATTACACACAAGAGCCTGACACCTGCTAGGGGAAGAGTGTAAAGGATTGTGTTGCCAATCTGAGGTTTTGCTTTAATTTTCAAAATTGACACAGACAGTTTGACTCTTGTTGGTTGCTATAGGCAACATCTCTTCTAGAATTGGTTTCATAAATGTCCTCCATTGTGTGGACTTGCTACACAGCGAGACTCCATTTAAAAACACACCTAACATGAAATTACATTAAACAGATGGGGGCACTGCGATAACTGGTGCTGGAATCACTGGTGCGATAACTGGTGCTGGAATAACTGGTGCTGGTATAAGTGGTGACAGATGCGATAACTGGTGCTGGTATAAGTGGTGACAGATGCGATAACTGGTGCTGGTATAAGTGGTGACAGATGCGATAACTGGTGCTGGTATAAGTGGTGACAGATGCGATAACTGGTGCTGGTATAAGTGGTGACAGATGCGATAACTGGTGCTGGTATAAGTGGTGACAGATGCGATAACTGGTGCTGGTATAACTGGTGACAGATGCGATAACTGGTGCTGGTATAACTGGTGACAGATGCGAAAACTGGTGCTGGTATAAGTGGTGACAGATGCGATAACTGGTGCTGGTATAAGTGGTGACAGATGCGATAACTGGTGCTGGTATAAGTGGTGACAGATGCGATAACTGGTGCTGGAATAACTGGTGACAGATGCGATAACTGGTGCTGGAATAACTGGTGACAGATGCGATAACTTGTGCTGGAATAACTGGTGACAGATGCGATAACTGGTGCTGGAATAACTGGTGACAGATGCGATAACTGGTGCTGGAATAACTGGTGACAGATGCGATAACTGATGCTGGAGCGGACCAGATTCTAGATTTACGTATTCTATAAAAATGTAGTGATATAAAAGTTACCGTAACATTTGTCTGTACCCCCGGTATTATCCTACGTTTGTCCCTCTCTTTATAAGGAGAGCCTGCAGTAGGAAGTCTGTTAATGCACCCGAAACGGTTCTACCGATGGCTCTGTCCCGTCACCTTACCCGAATTTCCGGATGAACTTGGTAAAGATGTTTCTCAGTTTCATTCGGAAGTGACGCCTCATGTCCTGGCTGATATTGCCAATGGCTTCCATCTATAGGTTTAAAAACAAACATCTTAATAGGATCAGCTACAAGCCTGAGCTTTGTTCTCGGAGGCTGGTAGACGATGGGCGAAACTGGTCAACCAGGGATAGCCCCTCATACATTTTCATGTACATCATAATGTCAGTGGCTACAATGTTACATCTTTTATTACTCAGATCTCCCTCTAATAACCCAGCGTTGTATCTACCCTGCTTTTCTAGTTCTATGGTTTATTTTAGATGGAGCGGAATGGAGCCCAGTCATAAAACAAATACAAGAGGATACTCTGCAGTACTGAAGGATATGGCGAAAAATCTACAGCAATGCTGAGTATGGTCTATTTTTAAAACCAGCATTTACTTGACGGACAATGGCATTTAATAGAAGAGACTTTTGTGCCACAGGGAAGTATGAGATAGGCAGGAGACAAGGACATGGTCCTGAGGTGCTGTCGCAGAAAGATTCCTGGGGCAGTCTCTCTGCAAGGTCACAAAACCCTAAATAATTGTGCGGATACTACTCCAGCAATATGACAGGGCAGTTACGGAAGATGAGAACCTTGAATGTCAAACGTAAGAGTGGGGTGTAATTTGCCTCCCATCACGGAACACTTCTGGGCGACAGACAGACTTTAGTTGCATTGTAGCAGATGGGCTGGTTATTAGCATGTGGTACAGTGTGAGCAGAGGACGTGCTGGCAGCGGAATTATCCCAACGCCTATCTTTAGCATCCTGGGCATATTGTTAACATGGAGAAATGTTACGTTAACGAGCCCTTAAAACAAGGAATGGATTTATAAAACATGGTGCTTCTTCCCTTTGCCAAAGGAAACTTAGACTGGCTGTACAGTGAGTAACTGATGGGGGTGTCTACATTTGGCAGAATACATCTAAGAAGCGATATATAGTCTATAAATAGGTAATAAATCATTAAATAAGCAATAGAAAATCCTGTGTAAAAGTTTTGTAATATATTAAAAGTTAGGGTAAGAACTTACCCTTGTTAACTATTCCTTCAAAGTCCATAGGGTCCACAGGGATTACCATGGGGGGGGGGGTTGGTTGGAGTGACCCGTGCACCAAACAGTTAAAGCTTAAGCTCCCAGGATGCACCGACCCTCCTCCATATATACCCCGAACCCCAGCCACAGGCAGGAGTAGGAGAGAGGAGAAGGAAGAACATTACTCTCAAGAAACACACTCACAAAAGATGAGGGAATCAGTGACAGAGAAAAATTCCCAATGCAGCCAGGTGGGTCAGGGTGGGTGCCCTGTGGACCCTATGGACTTCAAAGAAAGCGTTAACAGGAGTAAGTTCTTATCATAACTCCATGTCTTCTTCAGGGTCCACAGGGATTACAATGGGGGAGTCCTAAAGCAGTTTCCCCTAAGGGTGGGGACGCTCCTGAGCAGAAAGGAGAATCCTGCGCCCAAAGGAAGCATCCTGAGAGGCAAAAGTCTCAAAGGCAGAAAACCTAAGGAAGGTGTGGACGGAACCACACACTCTTCAATCAAAATGAAAACCCCAGGACAGCACTTATGGAAGGTAAAAAATCCGGATACTGAGGACAACTCTGTCCTAGATAAGAAATAAAAAGCAAGCACCAAGGAAACCCTAACACCTAACTTTTGGCTCCTAAGAGGGATAACTCAAGAGCCATGCCGTCAAAGAGACGAGGGAGGTCCGAGTGCAGACAAGGACCATGTGCTAACAAAAGTCCTGCCGTAAAGGAAGTGGAAAAGGATTGTCTATGGAAAGACTCCGTAGATCGGTGAACCAGTGGCGCCTGGGCCTGGCTTGAGCTATCCGTATCACTGTGCCACCTTCCTGCTTGAATTTCCGGGGAACCCTTGGGAGGAGGGAAATCGGAAGAAAAAGATATGAGAGATTGAAATTCCATCGCACTGCCAGAGCATCCATGAAAACTACTGATGAGTCTCGGGTCCTGGATCTAAACTTGGGGACCTTGTGGTTGTGACGTGAGACCATGAGGTCTACGTCTGGTAGGCCCCATTTGTGCACCAGGAGGTGAAAGACATCTGGGTCAACAGCCCACTCCCCTACGTGTACATCCTGACGGCTTAGGAAGTTTGCTTCCCAGTGGAAGACTCGGGGATGAATAGCGCAGATTGCCGGGAGAGAACGTTTGACCCACGGCAGGATGTGTGTTACCTGCCGCATGGCTGCCAGACTTCGCGTGCCTCTCTGACGGTTGAGGTAGGCCACTGTGGTCTCATTGTCGGACTGGATTTGGACCGGCCTGCCTTGGAGAAGGTGTCGCGCCAAAGTGAGCACTCTGTACACAGCTCGAAGCTCCAGGATGTTTAAAGGCAGGTGACTTTCCTGACTTGTCCATCTTCCCTGAAAGGTGTGATGACCTGTCACTCCTGTAGTGAGAAGTTCCCAATTTGGAACCCAGAAGGGGCGACCCTCGTCCAGATGAGACGTCTGTAGACACCATGAGAGGAAAAGCCGAACCGCCGGAGAGAGGAGGATTATCTGGGACCGGATCAGACAATACTCTCTGTTCCACCAGGAGAGAATCAACTGTTGAAGGGGCCTGGAGTGGAACTGTGCATATTCCACCATATTGAAGGTGGATGCCATGGACCACAGGACCTGCATTGTTGAGTGAATGGATACTCTTCGATTGCAGAGCAAATTGCGAACATGCAAATGCAGTACCCAAATTTTTTCTGCCGGCAGAAAGATCCTTTGTACCTTATCAGCTCCCACAACAGCGGCCTCCGGCTGGTCTCAAGCGGGGCATCGCCTTACCCGACATCCCAGTTATACGGCAGCAGTCCAGGGTCTCCCAGGGAAGCGCTAGCCAAAGTCCGCTGATGCCCACTGTAATCACCGGACTGCTCACCGGTGTTGTGGCACCGGCAGGGGTAGTAGGAGCAGTCATGCAGGCGCCCATTACTTGCTCAGAAACATAGCAACAACTTTAAAACATAAAATAAAAGCTTGGGGCTGTCTAACACAGCCTCACTGTTCTCAAAGGTGCTACTGCTTCTGCCAGCACCAAACGAAAAAAAACTGTCTGCCTGTGGCTGGGGGCGCAGTATATAAGGAGGTGCATCCTGGGAGCTAAAGCTTTAACAGTTTGGTGCACGGCTCACTCCAACCAATTACTCCCCCCCATGGTAATCCCTGTGGACCCTGAAGAAGAAATACAGAAAAATCACCTTTGTAGAGGCTTCTTGGACTAGCTAGTAGTCCGTCAGAACTGTATTTAGACTTCGGTATATTTGCCAAGAGGACACGGAGGCCACACATGGACTGACCTCACTAAACATATTCATGGTTTTCCGCAGTTAACACTGAATACGTTTTGCCCAGCAAGTCAACAGATGTGTAACAGCCCAAAGTGTCAGAGCAGGCGCTGGGAGGCAGCTATAGGCTGCTACGGCTGAACCCAAACTTTGCAAGCGTTCGTATTGTTATCCAGCCATCATCTCACTTTGTGGGTCACACTTACCATCAACTGCAGGTGCTTGGAGAGGACTTTCAGGTCCATTACAAAGATGATGACCTTGATGAAGCCCAGAACAGCCTTTACAACCTCCCGAGTCTTGGAAATCAACAGGAGGCACACGTTCTGCAGCAACTCCTCAATCACCTCCAGCTCCATGCGATCTGACACAGGAAAACCACTAATTACCACAAAGACTAAAGAAATGACACGCGCACATTAGTAAGCTAGTCTAGTATATAGGTATGTTAGTTATCGCACACACTGCATGCTCATTTCCCATTGACGCATGCCTGTTCCGCTGTCTCCTGGCGTTCTGCTCTTGTGTTTACCGTACTGAGGGCCTGATTCAGACCCTCTCGCTAAGATGCATACTCTCGCTGCTGCTGATGGTATGCAGTGTGTATGCATTGTGTGCATGTGCATACCTTAGCGAAAGTTCACAATGCATTCGCTCGCTGCGCATAGACAGCCCAGCAGAGTGAGTGACAGGGGAGAGAGGGGACAGGGGAAGCAGTTTGTAGGTGGTAACAGGGGCTGGCCATTAAAAACGGGGGAGTGGAGGTGCAATACTTTGCTCTTGTGCCTTTTTGTTGACCTTGTGGTTGTGACGCGAGGCCATGAGGTCTACGTCTGGTAGGCCCCATTTGTCCACCAGGAGGTGAAAGACATCCGGGTGAAGAGCCCACTCCCCTGCGTGTACATCATGGCGGCTTAGGAAGTCCGCTTCCCAGTTGAAAACTCCGGGGATGAATAGTGCAGAGATTGCCGGGAGATAACGTTCGGCCTACATTAGGATGTGTCACCTCCCGCATGGCTGCCCGACTTCACGTACCTCCCTGATGGTTGAGGTAGGCAACTGTGGTCGGATGCCTGAGCATCTCAACGGCGTTATAGAGGTGTGCATAATTATAAGACAGCATCATAGTACACGTCACCTGGCTTGTTTTTACACTGAAGTGCTCGCAAGCATCCGATGTACCGATGGTTGCACACACACTTCCTGGACATGACGTGCACAAGTGGGCGTCTTTAAACAGGATGGTGGGTGTCTGCATACACTATGTGATCGCTCTCTAAGAAATACTGGGTGTGCTAATGCATTTCTGTGCGATGGCACTGCCTACGCAATTGGCATACACATCGTGCGAGCGGCTCTGAATCAGGCCAAGAGTGTCTTATGAAGTCAGGTTTGAGATGCTACAGTGGACAACTCCTTGTCTGACCCAATAGTGTTAGGTGAGGATGAGGCCAGAAGGGTCATTTAGGAAACTGATAAAACGCAGACTAGCGGCACATACGCCATACGTCAGCTTCTATGAATGTTGCACTCATTTGGATGGGTAAATGGATCAAGAGAGCAGCAACTGCAGGGCAGACAAAATATCCTCTGCGTCACTGACAGATCAAGTCTTTCCTTGCTAAAGGGTTATGCTGCAGAACAAGTTTTTTTTAAATGAGTTCCTCGGGCTGGCCTTTTCCCATTTTGGGGGTGGGGGGAGAGATATTCCCAGTTTTTGTCAAGTGGTGGTAGAGTTACTTTAGCCCAGTGGTTCCCAAATGAAGTCCTCAAAGTACTTTAATAGTGCAGGTTTTGAGGATATCCATGGTTGAGCACAAATAAGTAAATCAAATTGACTGAGGTATTAAGTCACCTGTGCATGGATATTCTTAAAAACAGGACTGTGCCTTGAGGGCACAGTTTGGGAACCTCTGTTTTAACCTATAAAATTATTTTAAAAGGTCCTCAATATAAACAGGAGGAATTCTGCACCATCTATGATAAAAATTAAATCTAATGTTACAACATGGAGGGTAAAATTGCAGTCTGTGAGAAACCATAGCAACATCTTAGTAACTTCTGTTAATCAGCCTTGAAAGTTAACTGCAGCAGCATTAACACAGAAATGAATGACCCGTCACAAACAAAGGCTCCTAAACTGAAACCTATAAAACCGTCTTGGCCTGGATGCACGCCTTACCTTTGAATTCAAACAGGATCCTGGTCAGGGTGAGGACTGAACAGCCTATCATAGTGACTGATCCGGTGAAGCCGGCATAGACGACAGCCAGATACCGCTGCATGGCATCTGCGGAAACAAAGTCACCATCACTGGGCTTTTATACTCCATAACAGAAGAAAAAAACAGAGCTGACAAGCGAATCGCTTTGCTGGATCGGAGACCATTTGATCACACATTTCTATAGGTCAAGTCACAGAGATCCCAACCAATATTGCTACCCTCAGGCACATATGCTGAGAGGAGTTAGAGCAATTGATCCAGTGACAATCTCTAGCACACAGGTTCTCAAACTCGGTCCTCAGGTCCCCAAACAGTGCATGTTTTCCAGGTCTCCTCACAGAATCACAAGTGGAATAATTAGATCACCTGCGGATCTTTTAATATGAGTCAGTGAGTAATGAATACACCTGTGCAACTGCTGGGTGACCCGGAAAACATGAACTGTGTGGGATCCTGAGGACAGAGTTTGAGAACCTCTGATCTAGCACTTTGGTCCTCTATTTGACTGATCTACATGTGTGCACTATGGAACACTTACTTCCTCAATAAACGATGTGCTGTTAAATACAGAATCCTGAATATACAGGTATGAGATCAGTTATTCAGAAACTCCTCATCCAAAAAACCACACAGTAAATTCTGATCAATACAATGGCCGCACAGAGATATGATGTAAGAGTATGCCTGCACGCAGTCACTGTGAGGAGCGCTGCTAAAAAGTTAGGTGGGGTAGGGAATTTAGGGATAACGTGTGTGGACGGACAGATCATAATTCTGTGAGCCGCTTTCTTCAGTGACGCCAGTGATTTCCGAGGGATTTTACAGTCTCAAATACTGGTACAGACCACAGCATGGCTGCCTGCACAGTGTGGAGGCGGCGGATACACTTTCATCTCAGACTATACACCTCTAGTGACCGCTGTTCATATTTCCCTAGGGAGCATCCAACGTAACATGGCTTCCCACAACAACAAGAGATATGGTAAGAACTTACCTTTGTTATCTCTGTTTCTACGAAGTCCATAGGGTCCACAGGGTTGACCTTGGGGTATAGCTGGATCTGGATCCACGGGCACCACGCAGTTAAAGCTTTGCTGCTCCCAGGATGCACTTGGGTCCGTCCTCCTCTATACCCCGCCCCGGCCACAGGCACCTCAGTTGGTAAGCAGCTAAGGCCGGAGGAGGAGACTAAACAGAGAGAAGGAAGACTGGAACACACAAGAAACCATACTCACAGAAATGGGAGACGGAAAACCGGTGACCAGCCACACAGCCCATTTGAAGCCAGGTGCGTCAGGGCGGGCGCCCTGTGGACCCTATGGACTTCGTAGAAACAGAGATAACAAAGGTAAGTTCTTACCATATCTCTTGTTTTCTACTTCAGGGTCCATAGGGGGTCCACAGGGTTGACCTTGGGGATGTCCCAAAGCAGTTCAACTAAGGGCTGGGACGCTCCTGTGCTGAAAGGAGTACCCGGCGCCCAAAGGATGCATCCTGAGAGGCGAAGGTGTCAAACGCATAAAACCTCAAAAACGTCTGAATTGAAGACCAAGTAGCCGCCTTACACAGCTGAACAGCGGAGGCGCCACGTCTAGCAGCCCAAGAGGGACCCACAGAACGAGTGGAATGAGCCTTAACAGAGGCTGGCACAGGTAAACCCTCCTGTGCATAAGCCTCACAAATAACTGAACGAAGCCAACGGGCTAACGTTTGCTTGTTGGCAGGCCAACCCCTCTTGTGAAAACCGAAGAGGACAAACAAAGAATCCGACTTCCTAACCGAAGCAGTCCGGTCCACATAGATTCTAAGTGCCCGGACCACATCCAAGGAAGCCTCACCAGCAGAAAGATCAGGTGACTGAAAAGCTGGCACAACAAGTTCCTGATTAATGTGGAACTTTGAAACCACTTTGGGCAAAAACTCAGGACGCGTGCGGAGCACTGCCCTGTCCTGGTGAAAAATCAGAAAAGGAGGGCGACAGGAAAGCGCCCCCAATTCTGAAACCCTCCTGGCCGAAGCAATTGCCAGGAGAAAAATGGTCTTAAACGTCAGCCACTTGAGCTCCACCGACTCAAGCGGCTCAAAAGGAGGACCCTGCAAGACCCTCAGTACCACCGTCAAGTCCCACGGAGCCACCGGAGGCACGAAGGGAGGCTGGATCCTGAGAACACCTTGGAAAAAGGTGTAAACATCTGGCAGTGTAGCAATCCGTCGCTGAAACCACACGGACAAAGCAGACACATGAACCTTCAGAGAGGCCAGGCGTAAGCCGAGGTCCAAACCCGACTGAAGAAATTCCAAGATTCTGGAAACCCGGAACACCTGCGGATCATAGTTTCTGGATTCACACCACTGAAAATAAGTGCGCCACACCCTGAGGTAAATCCGCGCGGAGGCAGGCTTGCGTGCCCTAAGCATGGTACCAATCACTGAACTGGAGAAACCCCTAGACCTCAAGACGGCTGTCTCAAGAGCCACGCCGTCAAAGACAGCCGACCCAGATCCGGGTAAAGGCAGGGCCCCTGAGACAACAGGTCCCGACGCTGAGGAAGAAGGTACGGAGCGTCGATGGAGAGGCACCTCAGATCGGAGTACCAAGGACGTCTGGGCCACGCCGGAGCCACCAGCACGAGCGTGCCGCCGTCCTGCTTGAATTTCCGCAGAACCCGAGGAAGTAAGGATATCGGAGGAAACAGATACGCCAGGTGAAACGTCCATTTCACCGACAGAGCGTCTACCAGACAGGCGCCTGTGTCTCTTGTCCTTGACCCGTAAACGGGCAACTTGTGATTGTGACGGGAGGCCATCAAGTCCAGCTCCGGCAGCCCCCACCTGTCCACGAGTAGCTGAAACACCTCTGGGTGAAGCGACCATTCCCCGGGATGCACATCGTGACGGCTGAGGAAGTCCGCCTCCCAATTGAGGACTCCGGGAATGAAGACTGCCGAGATCGCTGGAACGTGACACTCCGCCCAAGCAAGAATGCGAGACACCTCCGACATTGCTGCCCGACTGCGAGTTCCCCCTTGGTGGTTGATGTACGCCACCGTGGTAGCGTTGTCGGACTGCACCTGAACCGCCCTTCCGTGAAGAGCGGGGCCGGACGACTGCAGGGCCCTGTACACAGCCCGCAGTTCCAGGATGTTGATGGGGAGAAGTGCTTCTTCCGCGGACCAACGACCCTGAAGCGATAATGAGCCGGTCACTGCCCCCCAACCCCGAAGACTGGCATCCGTCGTGAGCAGGACCCAGTCCGGGATCCAAAAGGGGCGCCCCTCGACCAGATGCACCGTCTGAAGCCACCAAGCCAAAGACTGCCGAACCTCCGCGGACAACACCAGCATCTGAGAGCGGATCCGGTGAGGTAACCCGTTCCATTCCGATAGAATCAGCGCCTGCAGGGGCCGGGAATGGAACTGGGCAAATTCCACCATGTCGAATGTCGACACCATGGACCCCAGAACTCTCATAGCTGAATGGACCGACAGGCGGCAACTGCTCAGGCAACTGTGTATCCGCAGCTGCAGGGAGGAGACCTTCTCTGGAGTCAGGAAAATCCGCTGCTGACGAGAATCCAGCAGGGCTCCCAAATGAACCATCCGCTGTGATGGAATCAGGGAGGACTTCTTCCAGTTTATCAACCACCCGTGTGCTTGAAGACAAGCAATGGTCAGGTGGAGATGTCGAAGAAGCACCTCCGGGGAGCTCGCCAGCAGCAGAAGATCGTCCAGGTACGGCAACAGACGTAGACCCTGACCCCGAAGGTGGGCAGCCATAACCGCCATCACCTTGGTGAACACCCTCGGAGCCGTGGAAAGGCCAAAAGGCAACGCCCGAAATTGGTAGTGATGGTTCAGGATAGCAAACCTCAGATACCGCTGATGTGCCGGTGCTATGGGCACATGGAGATAGGCGTCCTGGATATCGAGGGAGACCATATAATCCCCGGGTTCCATCGCCAGAATGATGGAACGTAACGTTTCCATCCTGAACCTGGGAACTCTGAGGTATCTGTTCAGAGACTTCAAATTCAGGATAGGGCGATGAGAACCATTGGGTTTCTGTACCAGAAACAGAGTAGAATAGTACCCCGTCCCGCGCTGAGACTGCGGAACGGGAACAATGACCCCTGCTTGTAGCAAGGATTCTATAGCTACCTGAATCTGACCAGCTTTGGTCTTGTCCAGAGAAGGACTCGTACAGAAAAACTGGTGGGGCGGCCTGAACCGAAAAGACAGGGCGTACCCCTGAGAGACTACTTCTCGAACCCAGGCATCCGTGGTGGTATTGTGCCAACACTGGGCGAATTGGAGAAGTCGGCCTCCCACTCTGGGGTCCCCCAGAGAGAGGCCCGTCCCATCAGGCAGCAGGCTTATCCTCCTGCTTGGAAGAAGGGCGTCGAGCACTCCATGCTTGCTTCTTGGGCTTGGGTGCGGCCTTGGTCGCCGAATGTCTCGGGAAGGACTGGCCCTTGGCCTTACCCTGAACCCGAAAGGACCGAAAGGCAGAGCTCCTCACTTTAGCCGGCGCAGAGGCCGAAGGGAGAAAAGCCGACATGGACTTAGCCAAAGTATCCACTATTCTGTCCAAATCCTGACCAAATAGTAAATCACCATTAAAAGGCAAGGCCTCCAGACCCTTTTTTGAATCTGCATCAGCCCTCCAGGACCTCAGCCACAGGGAGCGCCGAGCAGATACCGCTGCAGCCGACACCCTAGAAGTGAGCAGGCTGGCATCCAAAGACGCTTCCCCAATATAGGAAGCTGCATCCCGCATCTGTCCCACTAACGCTCTCTGGATATCCGGAGCCTCATCAGGAAAGGTATCCTCCAAGGCATTGGCCCATGCCTCAATGGCTTTAGCCACCCAGGAGACAGCCATGGACGGGCGAGCCACCGCCCCGGAAAGAGAATAAATGGACTTTAAACAAGTCTCCACCTTCCTGTCCGTGGGATCCTTCAAAGAGGAGATAGACGGCAATGGCAACGTCGCGCTTTTGATCAAGCGGGTAACGTGGGAATCCACCGCCGGCGGAGTTTCCCATTTCCTGCAATGAGCTTCAGGAAAAGGATAGTTCGCCGCCAACCTCTTCTGTGGATGGAACCTCTTACTAGGTAATTGCCAGGCCGCCGCCATATGATCCGATAATTGATCAGACAGGGGGAACACAGTTGAGGTCACCTTGGCCTTTTTAAAATTAGGAAACTTCGACCTAGGAGCCGGCGCATCATCCTCAACATGTAGGATAGCCCGCACCGCCCTAACTAAGGCTGGAACATTAATGGAGGACTTAGCTTCCACCTCCTGCCCCATGACATCAGAGTCAGAGTCCTCATGGATTTCTCCATCATCTGAGGACACTTCCGAGTCCGACAACTGCGCAGCTAGTGAACTCACAACCGGACGTTTAGACACCCTTGGTGGCACATCACCTTGCAACATGGACTGAAACGCCGAGGATGAAGCCGCCAGACTCTGTACGGAGCTGGATAGAACATCCACCCAAGGCGGAGGAGCCGTCGGAGCAACACTCTGCAAAGGCACTACAGACTGACACGTCCCTGGGGAAGACTGCACATACACAGGCAGTCCCGAGTAAGGACCCACAGTCTGGGCCCCGGGGGAAGACCGCAACATTTGTGGAACCCTCAGGGAATGGGGGATGGTGGGCTGCAGTAACGCCCTAGAAGGGACCGCTGATGGGACCGATAACCGGTCCGCAATAGACGCCAGCACCTGTGAAAACATCGCCCAAGGAGGGTCCTGTGATACAGGGGGGTTGGAGGGGCCCGGTACCAGCTGGCACCGCCCGCACAGACCATCCTGAGATAAGTCCTCCCCATCAACTCCAGCAGCACAGCGTCTGCAGGAAAATAGCACAGGAGCCACAGAGCGCTCAGTCTCCTCATCAGACATGATACCGTAAATCACAAGAAACAGGTATCACCCGAGGAATTACGGTTTTAACACCCGCGCACTCACCAGTATGCGACACAACAGCCCAGATATGGTACTGTGTAGCACACAACAGTATGTGACTGACCCCACAAATACGTGTTTTATATAAGTGAGGGTCTCAGAAAAACGCCCTTCCCCCACACACCTGCCGGGCCGTAGGAGAAGGAAAGGGATAGGTATAAGCTGACAGTAAAGGAGAATAAGTCACAGACAGGCAGCACTAGCAATAGTCACATACAATGCAGAAAAGTTATACTCACTGCACCTTCCGCTACAATCAACCGCCCAGATTCAGTGTCTGGGAGGGCTATAGCGCTGTGTACACTGTCCTTTAGCAGGGGAGAGGTACACAGGGGGACCGGTCCACTTGATACCGCCTGGGAGTCTGCGATGTGCCAGTAAAGATGGCCGCCGGAGACCTCAGAGGAGGAGTGGCCGTAAGATAAGAGCAGCTCAGCGACGCCAGACTCCTAGTTGAAAGGCGCGCTGAGCTGAGGGGAGGAGCCGCTAGACAGGGAAGGCTGCCTCCCCTGGCTAGCAATTAACCCCCGGGTTGCCGGTCCCGCTACCAGCCTGATACCCTGGTGGTCTAGCGGACACGCGGGGTATTCCTCAATTGAGGGGGAGCCCGCCGCCGCCGCTAGCGCCTCCGGTCTGTCCCCAGAGACCGGAGGCTCCTGACTGCATTGAAGTATCCGCGGGCCGCCGCACGCGGCGACCCGCGGCTTACCTGATCCCCGTCGCGTCCGGCAGCAGTCAAGGGAGTCCCCAGAGCCCGGCTAGTACAGGCTCTGGGGTCCCGCCGCGATCCCCAGAGCTGTACTGGCGTCGCGGCGCCAGCGGGGAGAAGGAGCGGCAGCGTGGACGTCCTAAAGGACAGTCTGATGCTGCCGCTCTAACAGTGTAAAAAAAGAAGAAAAAAAAAATAAAAAAATTTCTCTTTTAAAATAAAGCTTAGGGGCTGCTCCTGCAGCCCCACTGCGACAGGGTGACCCGACTCCGGCCGGGCACCAACTAAAACTGAGGTGCCTGTGGCCGGGGCGGGGTATAGAGGAGGACGGACCCAAGTGCATCCTGGGAGCAGCAAAGCTTTAACTGCGTGGTGCCCGTGGATCCAGATCCAGCTATACCCCAAGGTCAACCCTGTGGACCCCCTATGGACCCTGAAGTAGAAAAAGGATTTACAGCGCACTTGAAGAATCATGAACAGGAAGAGGGTGGTGTTACCTTTCTGATCTGGGTTGAAACGCAGGAAGGCGTGTCCTATATCGGCCAGAAGCGTATACGCGTTCTTCCTCGCTCCCACCGATGTTTCTTTAGTGCAAATCACCACCTGATAGATCACATGTAAAAAGACAGCTTTTATTATTTCATACAAAAGTGCTAAGTCCCCCCCTCCCAAAGAGCTGTGCTGAAACCCATCAATGAATCCGGTCTCCCAGAAATATGATTGTTCATCAATAGTGCAACAAACACACATGCATCACAACTGGCCCATACTAGCTGAAGGAAGGAGTACAGACAGCTAGCCCCGCATGGCGGAAGATGATATAATGATGGGATAAGTGATCAAATAGATTATGAACAAAATTACCCATTCTGATCTCTCAGTACTAACCCACCCCCAAATATCCTGCGGCAGTCTGAAGCCTGGTATCCCCATTCCTGCCCCCAAACAAAAGATTGGTCAGTGGTGATCGGTGTACACTTCTGTGATGAGAGAGTAATAGGAATTGGTTTACTCAGACTGCAGAGGATTTGCACAGAGGATTTAAGCTCTCAGGAAGAATGCTTTCTAGAGCCGGGCAGATTAGAAGCTTTCCTTTGGAGGAAATGCTAAAAAAAAAACCTGCAACTGTATTATGGAATTTCTCCCAGGGGGGCAGAGAATCGCACCTTTGTAGATAAAAGGCGCATTCTTCTTAAAAAAGCATACAGTCACTTTAATAGAATGGTTCCTGAAAGCGGGGCCGATAAGCCCAAGCGGATAAAGACTCTCCTAAGGAATGTGTAAGTGATTAGCCTGTGTGATATGGAAATCATCGCCGAGGTTTAGGCTAGCTGGGCTGTATGTCCCTAACCATACATGAAAGCGATCTTACCTCTGGTATAAGAGAGGTTATGAATTCTTCATGATCGGCTTTGAGCTGCTTGACGATATGGATCAGACATTTTAAACGTGGCTGCCAAGAGAGAACAGACAAAGAAAATGACATTCCCTGCAGAGCATCTCACTAATAATCTGTCTCTATAGGGCAAGGAGTGACCTCTGCAAATACCAACTTGCAGGGCAAAACAAACTGACAAAACATGACGCAGAATGTGGAGGTAACTTTCAACAAAAAAGGTGATAAATTCACATAATTTTCTAAATAAATGATCTACAGTAGATATTATAGATATATATCCATTAGAGAGGGGGGGGGGAGGGGGGGGAGGACGGCCATGAGCTGGCGGAGGGAGGGAGGACGGCCATGAGCTGGCGGAAGGAGGGAGGGAGGACGGCCATGAGCTGGCGGAAGGAAGGAGAGAGGACGGCCATGAGCTGGCGGAAGGAGAGAGGACGGACTTTTGAAAAATAAACGATCTACAGTAGATATTATAGATATATATCCATTAGAGGGGGGGGGGAGTTGGGGGGAGGAAGGGAGGACGGACATGAGCTGGTGGAGGGAGGGAGGACGGACATGAGCTGGTGGAAGGAGGGAGGGAGGACGGACATGAGCTGGTGGAGGGAGGGAGGGAGGACGGACATGAGCTGGTGGAGGGAGGGAGGGAGGACGGACATGAGCTGGTGGAGGGAGGGAGGGAGGACGGACATGAGCTGGTGGAGGGAGGGAGGGAGGACGGACATGAGCTGGTGGAGGGAGGGAGGGAGGACGGACATGAGCTGGTGGAGGGAGGGAGGGAGGACGGACATGAGCTGGTGGAGGGAGGGAGGGAGGACGGACATGAGCTGGTGGAGGGAGGGAGGGAGGACGGACATGAGCTGGTGGAGGGAGGGAGGGAGGACGGACATGAGCTGGTGGAGGGAGGGAGGGAGGACGGACATGAGCTGGTGGAGGGAGGGAGGGAGGACGGACATGAGCTGGTGGAGGGAGGGAGGGAGGACGGACATGAGCTGGTGGAGGGAGGGAGGGAGGACGGACATGAGCTGGTGGAGGGAGGGAGGGAGGACGGACATGAGCTGGTGGAGGGAGGGAGGGAGGACGGACATGAGCTGGTGGAGGGAGGGAGGGAGGACGGACATGAGCTGGTGGAGGGAGGGAGGGAGGACGGACATGAGCTGGTGGAGGGAGGGAGGGAGGACGGACATGAGCTGGTGGAGGGAGGGAGGGAGGACGGACATGAGCTGGTGGAGGGAGGGAGGGAGGACGGACATGAGCTGGTGGAGGGAGGGAGGGAGGACGGACATGAGCTGGTGGAGGGAGGGAGGGAGGACGGACATGAGCTGGTGGAGGGAGGGAGGGAGGACGGACATGAGCTGGTGGAGGGAGGGAGGGAGGACGGACATGAGCTGGTGGAGGGAGGGAGGGAGGACGGACATGAGCTGGTGGAGGGAGGGAGGGAGGACGGACATGAGCTGGGGGAGGGAGGGAGGGAGGACGGACATGAGCTGGGGGAGGGAGGGAGGGAGGACGGACATGAGCTGGTGGAGGGAGGGAGGGAGGACGGACATGAGCTGGTGGAGGGAGGGAGGGAGGACGGACATGAGCTGGTGGAGGGAGGGAGGGAGGACGGACATGAGCTGGTGGAGGGAGGGAGGGAGGACGGACATGAGCTGGTGGAGGGAGGGAGGGAGGACGGACATGAGCTGGGGGAGGGAGGGAGGACGGACATGAGCTGGGGGAGGGAGGGAGGGACGGACATGAGCTGGGGGAGGGAGGGAGGGACGGACATGAGCTGGTGGAAGGAGGGAGGACATGAGCTGGTGGAAGGAGGGAGGGAGGGAGGGAGGACGGACATGAGCTGGTGGAAGGAGGGAGGACGGACATGAGCTGGTGGAAGGAGGGAGGACGGACATGAGCTGGTGGAAGGAGGGAGGACGGACATGAGCTGGTGGAAGGAGGGAGGACGGACATGAGCTGGTGGAAGGAGGGAGGGAGGACGGACATGAGCTGGTGGAAGGAGGGAGGGAGGACGGACATGAGCTGGTGGAAGGAGGGAGGGAGGACGGACATGAGCTGGTGGAAGGAGGGAGGGAGGACGGACATGAGCTGGTGGAAGGAGGGAGGGAGGGAGGGAGGGAGGACGGACATGAGCTGGTGGAAGGAGGGAGGGAGGACGGACATGAGCTGGTGGAATGGGGGAGGGAGGACGGACATGAGCTGGTGGAAGGGGGGAGGGAGGGAGGACATGAGCTGGTGGAAGGGGGGAGGGAGGGAGGACATGAGCTGGTGGAAGGAGGGAGGACATGAGCTGGTGGAAGGAGGGAGGACATGAGCTGGTGGAAGGAGGGAGGACATGAGCTGGTGGAAGGAGGGAGGGAGGACATGAGCTGGTGGAAGGAGGGAGGGAGGACATGAGCTGGTGGAAGGAGGGAGGGAGGGAGGACGGACATGAGCTGGTGGAAGGAGGGAGGGAGGGAGGACGGACATGAGCTGGTGGAAGGAGGGAGGGAGGGAGGACGGACATGAGCTGGTGGAAGGAGGGAGGACGGACATGAGCTGGTGGAAGGAGGGAGGACGGACATGAGCTGGTGGAAGGAGGGAGGACGGACATGAGCTGGTGGAAGGAGGGAGGGAGGGAGGACGGACATGAGCTGGTGGAAGGAGGGAGGGTGGGAGGACGGACATGAGCTGGTGGAAGGAAGGAGGGAGGGAGGGAGGGAGGGAGGACGGACATGAGCTGGTGGAAGGAGGGAGGGAGGGAGGACGGACATGAGCTGGTGGAAGGAGGGAGGGAGGACGGACATGAGCTGGTGGAATGGGGGAGGGAGGACGGACATGAGCTGGTGGAATGGGGGAGGGAGGACGGACATGAGCTGGTGGAAGGGGGGAGGGAGGACGGACATGAGCTGGTGGAAGGAGGGAGGGGGAAAGGCTGGGGAGGAAGGTGGAGAATGCGAGAACTGGGGGAGAGGGAGGGGGAAAACTGGGGAGAGGGAGAGTAGTGGGGTAGAGCTGAGGTAATAGGAAGGGGGGCGAAAGCAGGAGCGGGGGAGCAAGTGGGAATGGGAGAAAGAGGTGTGTACACACATACCAACAACATATTTAGCATCTGGATATTTTTATTTACTTTTACTTTCTAAAAGAGGACAGTTAAAATGTAAAAGTTCCACTTTTTTTTTTTTTTAAACACAAATGAATGATGAAAGGCATACCATGTGCTTAAATGATACATAGGCTACAGACGTAACCCAGTCAATGTCTATATATACGTTCGCAAAATTGTTCAGATTCAAAAGTATCTCCACGCTAGGCCACACGCCATCACCATGCTCAAATAATATACAGTGACAATCTGCCTCCTCCCATGACTGGGTCACCTCACCCGCTTCGCTGGGGATGAAGCGCTTTTCAAAGAACCCACAAGGGTTCCCTTCAGCTCCTCCAAGTTTTTAGTCACAAAGTCTACACACGGGGCCCTCTCCCCACCGCAGACCTCCTCCAGCACCCTGTACGCCTTCTTCTGCAGACTGTGGTTTTTGGCCTGGGGGAGGGAAAAAAAAAAAAAAAAGTTGTCAAGGGACATTATATGGGGAAAGCACATTTATTAAGGATACTTCTATAGTCTCTGACCTCTAAATACGTAAAGCTCTCCTTTTCTGAACAATTACGGACTGGAAAACAATCATTTAACAGAAAAAAATATATATATGTATTCAACTACTACTTGTACAAGGCAGTGACAGTCAGCTGAAAGTCGTCCCTCACCTCTAGGTACGGCAGAATGGTCTTGTAGATCTTAGTCATTGACTGTTCGTCTGCGTACGGTGCCATTGCCACAATGAGATCCAGCACGGAGAGCCTGCGTGAAAAAAAAGTGCAGTCACTTACACCATTCACAGACTCCCCCATTGTGTACAAAGCATTGCCTGGCATGGATCAGAAAGCGAATACAACAACAAGGTGGAAGAAAGTCTTGGGCGCTTCAAAACTATGCTGCAGCCTTTTCAATAAAGATCTTTCCCCAAAGATCCAAAGAAATATCCGTTATGCAAAATTTATTGAAAAAATTGGCGCTGCTAGTTATAGTGTGTTTAGAACAAATAGAAAAAATACTTATCCGTGTAGATGCTGTAATAAACGTCAGTTCTAATATTCTTTCTTTGTCTTTACCCAAAGTTCCGAGATCATGGGGAAAAAAAGAAGTGTTACAGGAGGTGCCAATGTTTCTGGAAGATTTTTTCTACTTGTTTATACTGCGAATCGTAACCAGTAATAATTGCCCACTTGGATTTTTCGTTTCTGTTGACCTTTTTCTTCACTCTAGTGGCACCTCCTAAAAAGAGACCCTATACTACAAGATATCATTCCAGATCATCCTAATTTTATTTATCGCAAATCTAAAAACCTTAAAAACTTCCTGGTAAAAAGTATGCTACCTGTACCTATGAAAAATCTGATACGAACAAAGGGTTTCCATCGGTGTGGTCTCTGTATGGGCTGTAGGCATGTCAAGGATAACAACATGAAATACACAGAGGTTCAAATTAATGGTGTGAATTTCAAAATACATGATTTTTTAACATGTAATACATTTAATGTTATTTATTTAATAGAATGTGCATGTGGTCTGGCATATATAGGACGGACTACCAGGTCTCTGAAGGTGCGATTATCCGAACACCTGAGAAACATCAAAAAAGGCCTTATTACGCACTCTTTATCTAATCATTTTAAATCTACACATGACTGTTCAGTTTCATTTATTAAACGTTTTGTAGGATTAATTCATGTCAAAGCATCCTGGAGGGATAAAAATGTTGAACAAAATCTTGCAAGAATTGAAATGAAGACCATATTCAACCTTAAAACTCTGCATCCCGGAGGACTTAACCAGGACTTCGAGATTAAATGGTTCCTGTAAAACATTGAACCCTTTTAAAATATCACTTAAATACCACTTGAATTTTTTGTGTATTAAAATGATTTTAATAACATTAATTTTAATAACATTATTTTTAGTTTATTCGATGTTATTTTTTCAAAAAAAAAAAAAAAAATTTTTTACATCCTCCATTAATATTTAATTTTGTTTGACAGATTCATCCTAACGTCTGTCTAGAAAACTACATCTCCCAGAATCCACCTAAAGGCTATTCGTAGGAGAACTCTAAGCTTGAAAAAATACTACATTTCCCAGAATTCTAGAAGGCTCTAATCGCAGCTTCCGTCTCTCTGCCTCCGTCAGAGCCACTGAGATCATACACGGAAAAAACTACATCCCCCAGAAGCCCTGTAACCGGATTACAGCTTCCGGATGAGCACTTCCAGTTAAGCCGCGGAGATCACACTCCGGCGATCCGCTGATATGCCGATTCAACATGGGGGACTGATCCATTTTAGGATAAAGTGGAGAATAAGTTGAGCGGGGGGGTCCTTTAAAGACCAGCGGAAAAGAGGGGAACCTAATTCCGTGCGGACCGGAAGTGCTGATGCGGCCATCTTGAAAAATCCAGGAAGAGGGGTATAAAAGCAGGAATCTTAACACTTACCTTCATGCCTTGAAAAAGAGACTCCGTCTCGAAACGCGTTGGCTAAGAAGGGGACATTCTCACCTGGACTGCTGTTACTGTGAATATACTAGAGGTAGGTGCGGAGAGGTGTTGCATTTATTTGTTCACCCACACTTTTTTTGGGATCCGGACCCCTCTCACCTCCACACCATTTATACCACAGTTGTTCACAGTGCAGCTTTTCCATCTTGGAGAATGCTCTATATATTTTTATATGATTGTCGTCTTGAGTTTTTGTAAAATAAACCACTTTTTTGATACAAAGAAAAAGATCTTTTATTGAGTATGGAGGATTGAAAAGATACCTTTATGAGCAGACAATCTTTCGTAGCCTTGTGAGTACGGGTACGCTCCTCCATTTCCATATTACATCAAAGATACCTTTATATGCTGAGCACCACCTGATAGGACTGTAAGTTCTAGGTGTGTGCATACACTTTGTGTTGTATTAAAACATCATGATAGGAGTGTCCCCATCTCTGCATTTAGTGAGTTGGGGGACGCCTTATTTTTCCACCTTATTTTGAAGAATCATTGTCTATTACCAACTCTTACTACATCTCACACTGACGTCATATACATAATTCTTTTTTTCCCCATGATCTCGGAACTTTGGGTAAAGACAAAGAAAGAATATTAGAACTGACGTTTATTACAGCATCTACACGGATAAGTATTTTTTCTATTTGTTCTAAACACACTATAACTAGCAGCGCCAATTTTTTCAATAAATTTTGCATAATGGATCAGAAAGCAGCTGTTAAGTAAACTCCATACCAGGCTATTCTGTTAAGATTTACTACATTCGCAACCAAGTCTTCAAAGTTCCCGGGTTCATCTATACTTGGTCATGGTCACCAGAAATCTCGGACAGTGTTTGCCACCGTCTCCTATCATCACGCAGAAGCTAGACCAGTGAGGAGACCTTGGCAATGAGGAGAAGGAGCCTTACCTCATGGCCTCTGAAGTCTCCGGCTCAGTCAGCTTCAAGCCGGCTTTCTCCAAGAAACCACTGACCAACTGCAGACGTGAGAGAAAAACGTGTGAAACAGGAGGTGGAAGCGATTTGTTCTTGTAAAGATCTCACGTTTGGTTACACAAAAGCTAGGGATAAGCAGGTCGCTTTGTCTGCTCTAGAACGTCGACAACTTTAACCGACCTCCAATGAGGACCTGATATTATTCTTTCGATTTTCTCCGTGAGGTTGGGTGTCCTGTGTATCTTTAGCTTACATGGAAGGGCACGTCTCACTACTGCTGTGGTTACCCCCAGTGTTATAAGGACACAAGAGAGGATACACAGGGGCAGATGTGCTCCGAACTCTGAAATTCCAGGCAAGAGAAACAAGGAAAGGAACAATCTCTGCAGCACTACCTGATCCACTGCTAGATGCCCATTAAAACGGACTAGAGCAGCTCCTACTATGCTAAAGAAAGTGTAATAACCATGGCTCACATGGCATCCGGACAAATGCAGTCACAGACCGCCATGCAGGCATCGATTCCAGAATGAACGCTCTGGGCTGACTATACCAACTTAGAAGAGACATTTAGGTTGTACATCAGCCAAACAACAACGTTTTGGTCATATGCACCAAATAATATTGCCAATCCATCCTATCTGAAGGCTAACTAAGCAGTTACATAGGAGGGACTTTAAGTGAGGTGCAAATTTTGAAGAAAAAAAAAAAAAAAGCAACTTTGCGCCTGGACCAAACCAACAGTTTTATTGCATGCAGGGTAAATAATGGCTGCTCTTGCATGTAGCCCACACATGCTGGACAGCTTTATCTTTAAACTGCACTTTAGATTTCAGCCAGGACACGCACCTCCCAGCTCTAGAGCTCTCTGCACATCTTACACCTGCCCCTCTCCCCCTGCAGTGCAGATCCAATTATTTGTATTTTTTGCTCTGCTGCCAATTCCGAATCATTCCCACGATGTCTCTGGGTAGTACCGCATAAAAGAAAAAACAGAGGAGAGAGAGAAAGTCAAGAACTTAGGCGAGATTATGCCGTGGGTCATGCGCCTCACCTGCTGGTCTGTGATGGTCAGATAAGCTCGCACAGTGTCCAGCACGGGAAGCTTTTGGGAAGCGCCCTCTCCCGATGCAGGCGGCTGACTGTACACGTTGAACAATATTGGTAAAAAGTTCTTGGCAAACCGGCTCACCTCCGCTCTATCAGACTCTGCAATTGGATAAAGGGATTGAACATAGAGAGATAAAAGGAGCAGCGAGTCATCCTGTGTCACATCTTTCCGTATTAAAACAGCCAGACGCAGATATCGGTATATTCAGTGTCGCCTCACGTAACGATTCATCGGAGGCGTAAACTGGGAAATTACAGAATACAGCTACTCCGTGCAAAGAAAATGTTATTGGTAACAAAGCTCTTTGCTTTGATTACAGTCTGCAAAATAAGTTTGTGATCCACTGAACATTTTATCTTTGTACTGTATACCATCCTACTTTTCATTTTACCTTTGTATTGGTCTAATACAAAATATGAAGAGATAAAAAGGTATAATTTGCTGCACTGACTTTTACAAAAGACGCAGCAGAGGGCGATTGTTCCTGGCTTGGTCCCACAATTCCCTTCTCTCCTCACAAAGGACTGCTGTGTAGACAGATCTCTGTACAACAGCTTGGAGCTTGCTTTTTAGTGCCAGGGGACTGGTTCATCATATAAATGGACATGGTATAAGGTTACAGGTGATACAACCTAGTCTGTATACATACACCTTTAAATCTACACCTTTATAGAGGTGTCCTCACTTACTGGTTGTCAATACGCCATATGGCGCCACTGAGAGGAGCAGTGCGCTGTATTTTTGTTCGTATTTTTGCATCTTAGTTGCAGATGCAGCAAAAAGCCGCTCACAGTGTACCATAAGACTAGGAATTGGTATAACACACGTACAAAGTCGCACACTGAGCATAAAGGGAACTCAGGGTGATGAAAAACCGTGGCTGGCGCATCGGAGCCCATTATTACACTGGTTCAGAATCAGCCGCACATAGATGTACATATGTCGCACACCGCAGTGGTCAGGGTAAGCTAGCAATGTAGTTTTGTCGCTCCCAGTTTTGTTTATGCAAATAAGATGCATATTTTGAGCGAGAGCGTTGGCACGGCTGAGCTGCAGGGGACCTGGCACGCCGAGAGGGGCTGTTTGGAGCGGCAGAAGCAACAGTCTACATACCTCTGTAGTAGACATAGTACAGACTTTATTATTAGTAAACCTAAACTATAGTAAGCAGAAAGGCTAAGGAAGTCACTAGAGCAATACAGTACATACGATTACATCATCTCTGAAAAACATTAAGCAACCCGAAAAAGACAATCAAAAGGTCCAGATATTAATCATTATCCATGTATTGCAGTTATATGGCGGCACAGCTGAACAGATCTATGGCTGATCACAGACTCGTTAGCAATGTGTTCTGTCTTCCCAACAGCACATCTAAGGGACGGAGAGCGGACAGGAGGCTAAGAGATACCACTACGGTGATAAACATTCCATCCACTCTACCAATACAATAACCATTTAACTGCCTTCCCACCAAACAAACACTACATAGTGAAGCACATCTAAGGAGTGGCAGGACTAATCGTTGTACCTGTTTCACATCCCTTGTTGATGAGGGTGCGTAGGGCGTGACACACGGTGAGGCGGAGGTCTGGCCGGTCACCGATGACCATTCCCAAAGATCGTGCAATCCCCTTGAAAGAGACGGCTACGTCCACAGGTTTGGTGCAGAATCCAGGTAACATCGTCCAGATCTGGGAAAGAACGCTCGGCAATTAATATTCTAAAAGTGCTACTTAAGAGCTTTAGACATTCTTGTAAGGACCCTTAGCACAGAACGTGTTCCCACATAGAGAAAGCATCAGATGATGGGACAGATGTATTACGCTCTGGGAAGAGATAAAGTGCAGAGTGATAAACCACCAACCAATCAGCTCCCAACTGTCATTTTTCAAAAACAGCCTGTGACATGACAGTTGGGAGCTGAGTGGCTGCTCGTTTATCACTCTGCACTTTATCACTTCATACAGTACATCTGCCCCTAATCCATCTGTGCTACACTGTAACAGCAGTCATATGAAAATGTTCATGCCCTGATAATAATCAGTCACATTATATACATAGCCGTACACACACACACACAATGAAGTCTTTTTTTTTCTTTTCCGGTCGACCTAAGCTGTGGGTCTATCTTCAATTTAATGAGGGGAAAAAAAAAAAAAGGGATTTGTTCAACGTCACAAGGAGCCAGCTTCGGGGTGGAATCTGGGTATCCAGGACAATCAATATAAAAATCTTAGGAGAATATTCTTGATCCCTTCCTTGCCAGTGAGATCTCATTTTGTGATGCGTCAGTTTTACAGAGGACAACTTTCCCCACTATACCCAAGTAACTTAAAGACAAAGGGCCTGATTCAGAGCCGCTCGTAAGCGGCCGCTCGTTCGCTCCCAGCGATGTTTGCCCAACTGCGCATGCGTACGGATCGTTATACGCATGCGCGAACCAGTCAGTGCGGCCGAAATTCATGTGCTCGCAAAATAGCGAATGCCTGATAATTTGAGTGACAGAAAGAGGCGTATGTGGGTGGTAACAGGGGAAGGTGCTTGAAAACGGGGAGTGGAGATCAGAACGCAGGCGTGCTTAAAGGTCAAAACGGGCGTTTTATGGGTGTGCATAATTAAAACAACAGCATCACTGTGCACGTCACTGGGTTATTTTATAGTCAGAACTGCTCGCAAAATTGTGGTAGCAAAAACCAACCACAAGAATAGCGAGCAGCTCATACCCTGGTCGATGTACTCGATTAATCTAATAAATAGCGGACATGACGTAGGATGCGAGCAGCCAGGGGGCGTAGTTTCCCAAAAAACGACTGCAAGTTTTGTTCGCTCGTTCAGACCTAGAGGCGTGAACAGACCGCAAAGAGCGAACAGTTCATCTGAATAGCCACCCCTTTTTTTTGAACGAACGACCGCAAATAGCGACCGGCTCTGAATCAGGCCCAAAGTACCTGCACATTAGTGATAGCAGTTGGTCCATTGCCTAAGCGCTTGGCTAAGTACACAGAGGGCGGAATTCAATTCATTCCAGCCCCTATCGCGCCCGACGGAGCTATTCTATTCTTGCTCCTGTCAGGCGCGATCAGCTGCCAAGCGCTACATTTCAGCTCGCAGCCCCAGGGGGATGAGAGCTGAAATGTGCGAAAAGTGACATGTTTGGGCGCCCAAACATCACTTTTCGCGATCGCGCCCAGCACTTTGGTCGGGTTTAGCTGCTTTACGCGGCTAAACCTGACCTCTATGGGCGCGATCAGCGTGAAGAATGGCGGCAATTGAATAGCGGCCCGCGATCTCCTGTCACTTTAGACAGGAGATCCGGACCGCGTAATCAATTGAATTCCGCCCAGAGAGTGGTTTAAAAAAAAACAAAAAACCCTAAATGGACCCATTTATTTTATCTGCAAATTGAAGGCGCCGTGTTCAACGTCATGTTTGTGTTTATTAACTGGTGAGATTGGGAACGGCCATATTATTTACCACCTCGGTATCTAAAGCAACCTACAAACAGGCATCTTGTTACACAAAGCACGATAGACATACTGTACAATGAACAGCGGGGGCCTCACCTGCCACTGTAGAGTCTCATAGATTTTGGCCTCGAGGTTTCTCCCAGCCTGGGCGAGTTCACCAGCTGCCCAAAGTAAATATATGCATTAGAAAAAAAATATATAAAAAAATAAAAATACGTTCATCATTAGTGATGTAGAAACCTCCAGCTGCGATGGCCTTTACCAGACACGGCTATGTGATCACTGATGCGAAACTCCTAACGTATAGAACTACAGGATGTGTCCTCATGCACCTAGCCTAAATACGCCATGCAGCGCGGGACGCCTGGTACGAGTAAGGAGCCAGGCCACATCCGACTCAACTTGTGCAGAGCAACCTTTTCATCCGAAAAATGTGTCTTGTTCGCAAACATGCGACAAACGGCTTCTTGAGACTGCACGGATTAATTCTATAGTCTGTAATACGGCCATCTGTACAGTATAATGGATTACCAATCGCTGCTTAAAAACAAAATAGAAGACAGATATTCAATTTTAAACAAAACACACCATTGTGGGCAACTGGAGACCCGAAACCTTTTTATGGAGCCTCTTGTTTTACATACATAACACCAACTTCGTGAAAATAACGAGGACGTACAAATCGCACTGTTTTTTACATTTGCCAAGATTAATGCACTGATCAGCGATATATAAACCAAATTACCTCTATTCTTCACGTTAGCGGCAAGAGGCAGGAAGTATCTGGTGAAGAAGCCCAGCTCCGTGTTCTTCACATGGTCCCGGATCACGGGCACCAGCCAGCTACGTGGGAAGTCGCAGGTTTCCCTGACAAGAGAGTGGACTGTTAAACACATTCTCCAGATGTTCCATCCAGATAGGTCCAGGACCAAAACGCTTCAAGAGGCGCAACTTTCTGAAATTGCGTGTATTCGTCGCACCACAGACGCAGTGAAAAGCCGCTCTCGGCGCGACTTGAGCAACAACGTATAAGGACACATCTGTATATCCCCGCACAGTTCGAGAGGCCTCCACTCTAGAATCCTTCAAAAATAGACTCACCTATTCACCCAAGCATTTCACTAATGTCCCTTGTTTAAGCTTGTTTTGTATTTTGTACTGTAAATGGAAAGCACTTCGAGTCCTTTAGGAGAAAAGCGCTATATAAATAAAATTATTATTATTATTATTATTATTATTATATAATCCTAATTAACAACTGCATTCCTAGGCATGTGGAATCCCCTTTGTGTAGACAGTGGTATAAGCAGCCCGGGGACCCCAGGCGAAGTGCATGCACTTGCGAGCGGGTCCCCCCGGCAGCTCCATCGTTGCAGACAGGCAGTGCAGCTACTGCCTGTCTGTCCTCAATGAATCTTCTAACTTCAGCACAGCAGCGCTTCTAACTAATAACAAAACCCTGAGGAGGAGTGTAAAACACATCCAGCTCCCTTCGGGCACAAACTAAGACTGGGCTTGTAGGGGGATATAGAGGGGGAGGAGCTAGTCACACTTCTGAAAATTTAAAGTGCCAGTTTCCACTCAGCACCATCTATACCCCACTGTTTTTAGCCTCCAGTGTCCCCTAGTGGATGAAGGAGAAGAAAACAGCGCTGTGGGTGTGCCTAAAAACACTTAGATAAACCATAAATGTGCCAAACATAAAAGTATATTTAAACACCAAAATCGCAGTGATATCAATAACTTTCAACAGATAAAAGGACATACATTTGTAGCAGCCACTCATGAAAATAGAAACATTTCAGATAATTCAAAAACGAAATAAGACACTGTATCAGCAGCAATTGTATCTAAAAATAAACAAAATCATTTGCAGAGAGACCATGCAAAGTACTTTAAATATTTTAGTCAAAACTGCACAGTCCCAGTTCAACCTCTTGTTAAATATTGAGTCTTGTCTTGTTTTCTGTACTATTATTTTCTTCATTTTTGGTTTGCTACCATTAACGGCTGTGGTCTATAAATTTATCTATATATTCATCTATACATTATTTCTTTTTTGTAACTGGAATTCTTTTTAAGCGCCAGAGGCTATTTAGTTTTTTTTATCCATAGAAAGGTCCCCAACTAATAAACCCCTCACCTGGAGATTCGTTCCCAACAAATCCAAACCCACATGCCCAACCTACACTTGCGTTGCACAGACCCTCTACCCTTATAAATAACACTAGCCAACAAGTCTGTGTCCCATTTTAATTAAATACATGAAACATTTTCCCAGCAAAACCATTTCATTTCTTCAGATATAATTAGATTGGAACATAAGTGCTACACAAGGCTGGAAATCAGGACGTATCTGGGCTAGAATACGAGATTAAGGGGTAGATTTATTAAAGGTTCTAAAAACAGACAAGTTGTGGTGTTGCCCATAGAATCCAATTACATTCTGTCTATCATTTTCGAGAATGCAATAGAGAAATGATCGCTACAATCTTATTGGTTTGCTATGGGCAACACCACCAGAAGCTTTAGTAAATCTACCCCTAATATAAAAACACAAAAATGCTGTTTACCTTGTATTAGTATATATTATGTATACAAATACTGAAGGTCATCTTCGTTCGGATTAAGTTTTTTTTTTTTTTTTTTTTAAACATAACATCTATCATTGAATAATCCCCCCTCCCCCCCAGTATTTTCTATTTCTGGGCACCTGGACGCCGAGTAGAACGTTGGAGACTATACTCACTCTGTCCCATCGATCAGCAGTGGAATGGCTTTCAGGATCACCTCTGGCCCCATGCTCGCCACGGCCGCTCCCACCGCGCTGTCCAGCTCTCTGGTGTGCGGGAAGTGAGCAGAGACTCGCAGGTCAGCGAGGGTCTGCAGACACTGCAACACACAATGCTCCAAAGCTTAGTAATCGCCAAGTGCATAATATATAATATAACAGAGAGATCATCAATCATTCAATTGTACCTTCTTCATAAACGGGTGGTAAGACTTCCCTGCAACCTCAAAAAAGGTCTGCAGGATCTGGAGAACGTAGACCCAGGAAGCGTGGAACTTGTACGACAGGCCGTCTTCTACAAACCTGAAGAGAAAGGCAATGCGTGACCAACATGAACGCCATCCACACTGAACGTTACTTTGGACGACACTGCAGCAGTGTGATGGCAATGACGAGGCATTTTACCCTTATTTTATCAGTGTTCCTGTACAAGGGTAACATGGTAGAGAAAGGGACCCAAGTCCTGGCATCCGCAGGATGGGCTACAGAAGGTGTTGCTTATACAGGGGCACAGCAGCCAGATAACATTTAATTTGAAAGACTCACTTGAACATTTTAGAGACGAGCCCAGCGGGTCCTGATGCTGGAGCAGAAGAGGCTGACTCGATGTCTTTGGCATGAGGAGCAATGCATTCTGTAAGGAGAGACTGGAGAATGAGCAAACACAGAGGGTGGTTAATATTCAGATGTTCACAGTGTTTCACCATCACAGATTAAAGAGCACAGTGTTCTGACATTGCCGAGTCCAGCATTCTATAAATGACAACTTCCTCCAGCAAGTGGGAGTCAGACCTCCGAGAACACCAAATACTGCAACCTTTCATCATGTTTAATGTTATAAGGCCGGCATAATTACACTGCTTTAACGATCAGCACTACCGTGTCGGCATTCTCTGCTTCACATTGTGACTGACAGCAAATTATACAGATTCCATTTATGCAGTATAGCATAATCTCATTGTTTAATAGATGTACAAGAGTTTATTTAGGAATTCTAAGTATGATTTGGACAATTAAAACGTCTCAGTGGCATAACGTAACGTAATCCATCGCCAATATTATATACAGGTATATTTTTAAAGTATTACTCTATAATAGTTTTAATAAAATGTATTTTAAGTAATGTAATATATCATTATTGGGATTGTATGCCAACATTTCTCTATATTTTTTAGTTTGCATTTAAAAGGTTAGTAGGTTCTTTGTGGAGAGGCTGAAGTAGATTTATTTGGTATAGATCTTATTTTTATTTAATGATGTGCCTAGCGTGGGTTTTTCTGGACTTTATTAAAGGGCGATTTGCAAAAACATTATGGAAATCTTCTAAATTAACATCAGTTGTTTGATACAGTGGAGATTGACTGATAACCAGCAAGATTAGTACGGATGTGCCGTTCATTCCAATGGATAATGCATTTCAATGGGCCATAGAAATGCACTGCCAATTAAAATGAATAAGAAAATGCTCCATTAAGTGTGAAAGTCATGGACAGATCATATGACTAACGGAGTCCCTGTATATACCGTGATGGTCAGCGTTTGGTTGGAACTCATACCTTTAGTGTCCGGGCAGCTGCAGACACAACCTGTGTGTGAGGGGACAGGAGGCAGTTGACAGACGTGGAGAAAAGACGGGGAAGATGGCCCAAACAGAGCTCGTTCTGCAACCTACGTTACAACGCAACGGGCCACCAGTTATTTGACAATATACGGTTTCCAAATTAAGAAGCAACAAGAACAAACACACATTAAGGGCTCGTTCACACCTTTGCACTGACTGATAAAGTGGTTTTCAACCAGAGGACTCTGGCTGTATGAAAAACAGATTAAATAGAATGTTAGGAGCTTGTGTCCACCATTCCATTCTAAAATATTTATGCTACATTTAACATTATAGAATGTGGCACAATCTATTTCTCATGCGTTAACACGTATTACCAATATAGAATGTTACAATAGATTGTACTAGCAAAAGTGAAAAAACAAAAAATGCGTTAGCGCACATTACTTTTCGCACGTTTTACCCATGTGTGAATGAACCCGTATTTTTCTACTTCTATTAAAGCTTTAAACTACTGATGTGCAGGCTCGGATTAGTTAGGATTTTCCCGCCAAGTTCTGATTTTTTCCTGCTAAAATCGGGTCTCAGAAAGAGGCAAATCGTTATCTTTCATGGACTTTTGTCCGGGAATGATGATGATTGTCCATGAAAGATGACGTTTTGCCTCTGAGACTCGATTGTTGCCGGGAAAATTCGAACTAACCCGAGCTTGCACATCCCTACTTTAAACCAAGGGATTACCTAATTGAGGGAAAGTGGACTATGGGGATATACTGTACCAAATCTGCCTCTCAGAGTACACTCAGGAATTGCAGTAAGCACCTTCTGTCCAAAAATGGCATCCTCAGAGGCAAAATCACTAAGCTTCATACAAGTCTGTACGAAGGACATATAACCAGAGGCTTTCTGGCTCTTAGCATGGTACAGCACTCTTTCGGACAACCCCTTCTTAAGAATCCTGGCTTCAAATGCCACAGAGGTTAAAACCAGTTACAATAAACTCTGATGGTAAAACTGACCCTGAGTTAGCAGATTGTTTCTTTAAAAGAAGTCACAATGTCCCTACCAACAACCTGAGAATGTCTGTGTGTACCCCGGGCATCTTGGACAGTCCTGTGCCACCAACAGCACCCTGACTACTCCTCTTACAACATTTTGTCCTGCACAGTGCAAGATCCTGGCAGTCACCTTTATTGCACAAACATGACTGACGGCTCAATTTATGTTCCCTTCTATGGCAAGTTGGCTGGAGAATCCCCTAACAGCCTGTCAGAGTTCTGTATTCATGTTTGTGACAGGTTATTAGTTAAGCATGAATTGTAACCTGCATTTGGCTTTACATATAATCATTTTATTTTTAAATAAATGTGTTATATATGGATTTTATATTTCTCTACATTTATATTGTTTTTCTGTGAATCTAAAACCCGCTGTATCATTAAAAAAAAAACACGACGAGTATACATAAGTATGGATCTAAGCCATTAAAGATCGTGCAAGACAGCTGATAAATGTGATTACGTTGGAGGGAGTAGACAGCAGGCTGTAAACACGGTTTGTTTATGAAATGATTTGCAATTTATTTTTTGTGCAGCACAGAGGGGCTCTGCTGATGGACTACGAATTGGCTGTTACTTTGTACAGTTCGAGTCTCCCATATCCAAAATGCTTGGGACCAGGGGTATTTTGGATAACGGAATATTTCGTATTTTGGAATATGTGCACACCATATAGAAATAATTTGGGAATAGGACCCAAATATACACACAGAATGCATTTATGTGTTATATACACCTTATACACACAGCCTGCAGGTCATTATATACACCTTATACACACAGCCTGCAGGTCATTATATACACCTTATACACACACAGCCTGCAAGTCACTCTATACACCTTATACACACACAGCCTGCAAGTCACTCTATACACCTTATACACACACACAGCCTGCAGGTCATTCTATACACCTTATACACACACACAGCCTGCAGGTCATTCTATACACCTTATACACACACAGCCTGCAGGTCACTCTATACACCTTATACACACACAGCCTGCAAGTCACTCTATACACCTTATACACACACAGCCTGCAGGTCACTCTATACACCTTATACACACACAGCCTGCAGGTCATTCTATACACCTTATACACACACAGCCTGCAGGTCATTCTATACACCTTATACACACAGCCTGCAGGTCATTCTATACACCTTATACACACAGCCTGCAGGTCATTCTATACACCTTATACACACAGCCTGCAGGTCATTCTATACAATATTTTCAATAATACTGGGTGTACATACATGAAATTCATTTATGTTTCATATACTCCTTATACACACAGCCTGAAGGTTATTTAATACACTATTCTTAATAATTTGTGCCTTAGACAAAGTGTGTGTACATTGAACCATCAAAAGTTTCATGATCTCAGTCATGCCAAAATAATTCCGTATTTCGGAATATTTGGATATGGGAGACTCAACCTGTATCAGTACTTATAAAACTGTTGCAAAATGTGCATAATATGCGACCACTCCATTCCTTGCTCAACCATTATGGTCATAGGAAGCAATCATTTCATCACCACCAGGTTTGCTTGATGTCCTGTACTATATTCCGACCTTTACCGACTAAAAAGAGAAATATTAAAAAATAAATAAAAAATAAAATGGAGGGGAGAGCAATGACAGGCGTATTATGCACATTTGCGATATTTTCCACTAATTTTGGAAATTAAAAGCTTAATGCGGCCGCATTATTACTGTGTGCGAAAATGCAAAGCTCGCCACAAAACAAACCGCTCACTTACTGTAACATTTCATGCAGCAGAAAGAACGCACTTTCCAGAGTACAGAAACACAGAAGCCCAAATAAAGCAGCATTACGGGTGTCAGCCACGTGCAGTTACCCCAACGACACCTCATACTGTTTGGGGTAGCAAGAATGGGATTTCAAACTTTCCAAAAAGATCGATCAAACAACTTTCAAGAGTGTTTACTTTACACCAGGACTATGTAGGATACAGATTAAAAAAGAAATAAAAATGTGACGCATGGTCAGAGATTATGAAGTTCTGGGACAAGCTCTTCACCTGCCTCGAAGTTAGTTTTGGCAGCATGAAAGATGTTGGATCTTCTCTATGCAGACTTCACTTTGCAGAATACGCAGTTCCCCACTGCCCACCCTATGCCCACCCTGTTACAGTCACAGCCGTATTACGCAGTTAGATCCCTAATGTGCCTCTGTCTATGCGCAACCTCATCAATATATTGTACCATTAGAGGAAGGCAGCTAACATTAACCCTGAGGTGCATCAAGTCCTTCCATAAGAGATGTGGTGGTGACCGACACAGGCTCAGGAGGGTAAAAACTGAATGGTATATGCTGGGAAAAATTATCTAGTGTTATAGAGCTATTCCTTTCCCTCTTGTCCTACTGGCTTTGGAGCCTTAATAGGTACTATATACGTTCTTCTTTTATCTTCACTACATGCTTCCTCACCTTAGGATAACAGTTGGAGTTGGGGCTCCCCCATCTCTCCGTGACTTTGTTCCTCATATCCCACCCATGGGTGCAGCGGAAGCCTTGCAGTGTTGAAGATCCCGATCGTCAAAATGTAAGTATTAACTAACCCTATTCTACCCTAACCTCCACCCCCCCCCCCCACTAAGTGCCTAAACCTAACCCCCCTTCCCCGCAGTCTAACCCCAACATCCCCCCCCCGGGGGTTGCCTATCCCCAACATCCCCCCCCCCCCCCAGGGGTGCCTATCCCCAACATCCCCCCAGGGGTGCCTATCCCCAACATCCCCCCCCCCCCCCAGGGATGCCTATCCCCAACTTCCCCCCCCCCCCCCCCCCAGGGGTGCCTATCCCCAACATCCCCCCCCGCCCAGGGGTGCCTATCCCCAACATCCCCCCCGGGGGTGCCTAACCCCCCCCCTTCCCCACAGTTGTCCGTGCCCGGCTTACCTTTGATCGGTAAACCGGGTGTCGGGCTCCCGGCGTAGGTCTAATGACAGGCATCAGGATTTCGACACCTATCATTAGTACCACGCCGGGATTAGAAAGTCGGGAAGCCGGCGGTCTGGATTTAGACCGTTGGCTTCCTGACTACATCCCCCCACCCTCTCTCTCCTGTGCCTCTATACTGACGTCTGGGTACCGCTCACTCTCAGAAACTACCATATATTCTTCCTCTTCGACCTAAAGACAACATTGGTATGGTTTGGTTTAATTTGAGTAACTGGGGGGAATTTGATGTGAGATGTGGCATCAGATACCCATCCAAACACATAGGGCCTGATTCAGAGTTGGGAATAGAGTGAGATATCTCTCTAAACTGATCATCTTGGTGACACCATGCTGCACTGCAGGTGGGGCAGATTTAAAATGTGCAGAGAGATTTAGATTTGGGAGGGAGGTGTCCAAACTGACATCTAAATTGTAGAGTAATAATAAAGCTGTGCAGTATTTGTGGGCCTCATGTAAAAGCAGCCAGTAATTACCCTTCATGCAAAAAAAAAAATGTATTTACACCCCTTGCATTGCAACATGGTTTGTCCAGGTACACAGTTAAGTGCTATCTCTCTCTCTATTCCCAACTCTGAATCAGGACCTAAGTCAGTTACCGTAGTGCAGATAAAGCACCTCAATGCGAGGAAACACTTGGGATGTCGCTGGGGGCAATTGTGCTGATCCGGAAACGGCACATTGCGTCCATGCCGAGGAATTGAACTCCCCATTGTGTTTTGTTCTGCTTCATCAGTACCATTGTTAATAGTCTTTGGTTATTATATTACATGAACCGCATATACTGGTGCATTATAAAATACAAAAACGCTGTACAACTCTATTCTTTTTAGTACTACTTATATGATGTACTTTTAAATATTAAAAAACAAAAAATAAAAGTGTGCAGCACAAAAGAGAATGTTCAGCCCTATGTCAGACTATAAAGATCAGCACTTATCTCGCTACATATAACATTTCAGCAAAGTGCTCCATGATATAAAAGTGTAGAGAATAAACGTCTCTCATACCTTGCCAAGTTTATGTGGGCTTTCTCCATAACCGCCAGCCACGCCAGCAAGGGCTGAAGGTCATTGTCACTGGGCAGGTAGTCGTACAGAGCCTGTCACATTCAATAATAAGGATGATTATCAGCTATTACAGTCCATTCGTAATTTGAAACAGCAGGTGCTCTGGGTAATTGCCGTTAACTTTCCTTTTGAAAATGTAATGGCAATTACAGCGGGAAGGGAAGATGTGAATTTTAGATAAGAGGATGAACAGGACAAAATGCTCTTTGCTTCATTATAAAGATCACAAGACAGCATCTCATGCATTTTATGAAGAAGCAGGAAGAACATTTGAGTGTTAGCCGTCTGGATCCCATCCGTCCCTCTTACTCACCGTGATGATCTGACCATTGAGCTCGGCTGTCAGTGCGTCCGTGCTGGGGCTGCTGTTGAAGAGCGCGTGGAAAACCTGCATTGCACAGGCCGTGATCAGCTGCGGAATGGGGAGAGTGTATACATTATAGAGGCCATGTATAAACAGGTTCTTAGCAATCTCATACTATTCATAACAGGAGCCCTAAATAATCCCCAAATGAATCATCTGAATGTAAAAAAAGAATGGGGTTGAGTGATATCCATGCATCTCAAAACTACTCCGATAAAAGCAGGGGTCCCGGGGAGAGGGGCTGTGGAAGTTATGTGCGATATATATTTTTTTCCAACTTTTCCTCCAACCCAAAAAGACGGATGTAGGCTGACTTTCCTGGCGTGTCTCCAAATACCATGACGTGGCTGCACCTCGTGGTCAGGGGCTATTCTCTTCCAATGACAGAGGAATAAAATCGGCAAGAGGTGGATAAGGAAGTATAATGGTGTGCCGGCTATGTGTATCACACTGCCAACATTCAATACATTTTAGTTTGATGGGTAACTGCCAGTTGATCAGACTGCGCGCGGGAACAGAGCTGCACGGTCCCTGCACACATCTTAAACGGCCGCTTTCCTGTCCCCCCATGGTCTAGATATGGCGGCCGGCGCAAACGTGTGACGCTGGTTCTAGACTGGTGACTAAAACTCACCACGTGGCTCAAGGTCATGACTTTCAGCAGCGTCTCACAGCAGGACTTCACCACACTGACGGGGAAACAGGGCAGCAAGTCCTTCAGCAGCGTCAGCATGTGCAGCGTTGTGGTGGCTTCTTTGCTGCCTGCAGAAACCATGAAGGGAATGGAGATGAACAGGGGACGTTATACACTAGTAAATGATCAACAACGATGTATACAATAAATGGTAATAAACATTGGTCTTCGCATGGGGTAAAATCTAAGGGTGTGGTAAATTTTGTCAACATTCATCACGTTGACACTAACGAAATGTCAGCATAACTAGAATGTCAATAAAATGTCCCCGAAGGTGATTTAGCTGGTCTGGGTGCTCCAGCAGTATCTTCCGGGTCAGGTGGTAACGTCCTGGTGACTTCGGGGCAGAGCCTGCGGCACTTTCAGCTGTGAATATATCCCTAACCCACTACCTTGGGCCTCACTCAAACTTCCCTACCCATAGCCTAACCCTCCCTCCATGTAGCCTAGCTCTAACCCTCCCCCTAGTGCCTAACGCTGACCCTTCCCTCCCATAGCCTAGCCCTAACTCTCCAGTCCCTGCAGAAAACCATTTCACATGTCAGCATTCTGCAGATGCCAACATGTTCTATATGGACATCATAATAGTCCCAAAATCTAATTTGGTTTTAAAGCTGCAGTTTGTTCTCTCAGATAGCCCAAAAAACACACGGAAGCTGGGGTGTGGGCTCCACAGGGACTGAGCGTGACTTGCACAGGGCTTTGTGATTATTTTGAAGCTATAGAAATGAATCGTGGTACTGATCAATATACATTGGCTCTTATTCTATATACAGACACACACATCTGTCCATCTATCTATAGATATATCTATATATACACAGGTATACATATATACACATACATGCATACTTGTCCAGAATGTTACTATTTTTACAATACTGCCTTGGATAATGGTTACTAGTCCAGATCCTTCCACCAACCTCACTACCAGCATCTCTTACCTCCAGACTTCTCGATTTCTTGGATACAGAATTTAGCGGTGGACTGTGAGGCCGGGTGGTGAGCGGGAGCAGAGTCCAAAAACATGAAGTCGCTGCCCTTTAAAACAGAGCAAACCCCAAGCTGGGCCGCCTTCCGGATCTAACAACAAAGCCACAGGGGACAAAGTCACACCCAACAGAAACAAAGGACATGGAACATTCAATATGGCAAAGCACAGTTCCTACAGAAAGGAGACCTCTCTCTGTCACTTACTTTCGGCTTGGTGTGGACAGTGAAGCTCAGTAAGCCGTGGTACACCTGCAGGGTGGACGGGTAGCTCCAGGCCGACAGCTCCTGCTTGCGCAGCAGCACAGCCAGACAAGAGATAACCTGCAAGTTAAATACATTATAGATTAGATTGAATAGAAAAAGGATAAAACACTTTGATTATATATAAACGACTGCGTACCCAGCGATGCCACTCAACCCCAGCTCAACATACCGACATATCGGGCAGTCCGTACACACTGGGCGATAAGGTGCCCGACATGCCGGCCCCCGCCGCATTTGATAGTCAGCCGTATTGTCTTATCTTCCTGCATGTACAAAAGATCAGGCGATGCGGCCGACGACCCCACGGGAGCGTACACTACACGATGTAGTGCACACAGCATGGACAATTTTAACGATTTGTCGTTCCAATGCGTCGGAATCGGCCAAATCGTTAATAAAATAGTTAATAAAATCGTCTAGTGCAGCGATTCCCAACCTCGGTCATTAGGGCACATGAACAGTGCTGGTTTTAGTGATATTCATGCGAAAGCACAGATGGTTTAATCAAAATAACTGAGGTACTAATTAAGACGCCTGTGCTCAAGTATGGCTATCCTTAAAACCTGCACTGGTAGTGTGCCTTGAGAACCGTGGTTGGGGAACCCAGGTCTAATGTGTAGGGGCCTTTAGTTTGTTACGTGAAGATATGATACAGAATGTTACTTACTGGGAACTCTACCGATCAGGCTTGTCCTCCAAAGCCTCTAATGGTCCAGAGCTACTCTACTCGAAGGACAGGCCTACAGTAGTGGTCTTAAGGCCTTCATGTGAATGGGGAGCTCATGCCTGAGAAAGCAGTCACCACATAGAGCAGCAATGAACTGTTGGACATTTCATGGACCAGCCAGGTAGAGAACACACCAGACTCCAGTTAGGTAGAAACTTTAATCCTAACTTGGCAGAGTCCACCCAAAGCTAAATTTCAGTTTTGGATGTAGCTATTTTTTTTCAAAACTCATCTATTTAAAAATGGGCCATATTTATCAACAAATATTGGCTGGCTATCCCCTGAAAAACACCTATTTTCAGGGGAACCCAAAATTATTAAATATCCACGGGCTGTATCTAGGTAAGGGGGCCAGCTGCAGACCAATATCTAGTGCGATCCCCCATTTTGGAATGCCAAAGCAGCAGCTCCCATTTCTATGGGTCTGCTTAATTCCCAAATGTATTAAGCTGCAGAATGCTTCACTTTCCGGAAGAGAAACCCGTAGAATCCCTCCCCACACATACGCAGTAGCGTGGCAGGATCCTGGAGGAGAAGCGATCACTTCACTAATTCTAACACATGGCAGGGACCCTTTTTTTGTTATAATTTTAGTTGATCCTTAAATTCTTATTGTAGCAATAATACAATTATAATTATCAGGTCCGAAACCAGTCAATAAATAAGCCCCTTTGTCTCTTGTGATGAATGTAAGTATTTGTGTGTGTGTGGGGGGGGGGGGGGGGGGGGGATTTCTAAATTCTACTTATTTTTTTTAAATGCACAAAAGTAGCTATTGACCCCCCCCCCTCCCCTCAGTTGAAACTATTTAACAAGCCCTAATCTGCGCCCCCATATTTACAGGGCGAGAGACGATCTGGAAGTGGGCAGCCCAGTATTACCGCGTACCCATCTCACTGCCGAGGTGCTGCCGTTGGCGGTCTGTGAAGCCATGATGTCCATAAAAGCTTTTGACGTGTCCGAGAACTTCTTAATCAGCACAGGACCAGGAACCCTGATAGATCATAGGAGACAATGAACCAATAAATGGCTGAGACACATCTCACAATACACACTTAGAGAATCCCCATCCCCTTACCTTCTCATAACCAGGTTAAGCAGGTAGGTTACCGCAGCCAATGACTCTGGGGACTCGACGGCTTCCAATGTGGTCATCTATGAATGAATACACATCACTGTGTCAATAGCATGTCATTACCATGTCCTGCTGTGCTCATCATACACATCTGTGTGTCATGTCTCAACTTCTGCTACACAAAACAGAACAAATACAAACTGAAAATAAAAAAAACACAGGCTAAGGGCGTTTATCAGGTAAAAGGACACAGAACGGTCCTTGGAAGCTGCAGGCATACTGCAATTAATAATTCAATGAGAAAGATGATCCCTCATACCTACATCTGGAGGGTACAAACAAAAATGAGGGCTGTCCCAGGGGCGATGTTCATCACGGGGTACTAGCTAACTGCACTGGTGTCTGTACATTAGCTGCAGGAAAGGGATGTGTGCGGCTGCCTGCACTTAACTTTCTCCTTCAATTTACTGTACATTGTTTTCCGTGCATCACTGGATAGGATATTCCAAACCTAACAGATGTGCGTGGCACAAAGTATCGGATGATGTTCAGCATGTATACCAGCTCCTTCCCCGAGTGCTGGGAAAACGCAGCCTTTATCAAGGTCTCTTTTCTGATGTCCCAGAATTTGTACATTTGGTACAATTATAAATGAACACCTACAGGTAGAATTGCTCCGCAGTGCAACGCCACATAGGACCAGAAATGCCCCGCAGTGTAACGCCCCGCAGGGCGATGCCGCACAGAGCCCCACAAGGGGATAGGAGTACACCTGCCAAATAAAGACTCACCAGGGCTGCGAAGTACTCTGTCTCAGTCTCCTTTCCTCCCTCGGAGCGGATCACTTCAGTTACAGCAGCCAACACGGCGCAAATCTGAGCAAGGATAGGACAGTAACACAGAAATCAGTTCTCTCTCCACAATTAAAAATGACTTTATAGCAATGTAGCTGCGCTTTTCAGCAAAGGGAAATCCATCTGGGAAATACAAATACATGTTTAGGCCGGGTACATATTACAACGATATCTTCACCATTTGTCATATTGGAACAAACGGTGAAGATCATTCAGTGTGTACCCAGAATTGCACGCACCCATGCGCCATTGTGCAAAGGAACATTGAATCCCATTTTGATATAGTTGACCCATCGAGTCAGCCCCACGAGTCTACACATAGGTCGGCCTTCTAGAGAATGAAGTTCAGAGGAGACGGTATTGTACTATAATGGAGAACAAGGATCAATCCCAGGCTCCCCCAATAACTTTGCCGCTGCCAACCAAACTCTACATCTCTGATTCAGGATAGCGGGACAACGGGGAAGCAAACACTTTGCCAAAAGAAACTGTAAAGGGGTAAATTTTAAACCTACGTATTCCAACAAAGCCCAATGCGCCTCTCCCTGCTCCGGATGTGGAACTCTGTCACAAAGGTAAACCAGCTATGCATCCAAATAATATATAGTCTCATGTCTGGCAGAGCCAAACCCCCAACCCCCCTAGTCCAAGACAATGTTCTCGAAACTATATGGGCCCGCTTATTACCCCAAACATGATGGACAACAGTAGAGAAGAGGGATTGAAAGAGATAAGACTGGAGAAGGTGGCAGAACACATAGGACCATTGGTTGTATGACCATTTTCACTCATTATCCCGTGACCGTGAGGGGAAGGCGCTGCCAGAGACTTTGCCTTCAAATACTCCATCTGGGGTTGCAAATTTAAATTTACATATTCTAGAGATTGAGTAATCTGGATACCCAAAGGGAGCTGATAGGAGGGGGGCTGGGGAACAGTGCTGAGAAAGGGAAAGACAGACGTGTCCCAGGGTCATTCCATATCAAGTGGACCAATTTTGAAAATCATCCCCACATGACCAACTCCGATGTTGATTGGTATATATGTAGAACTAACTTTGGTATAGTGTCAGGTCACAGTATGCAATAGTAGCAGAGTTGTGGCTCTGGTAGTGGGGGTAGGTGAGCTACAACTCCACTACTATTGCATACTGTGACCTGACACTTTTACCAAAGTTAGTTCTAGATATATAGCAACCTTCAAATTTCAACAAAATCAGAGATGGTCAAGTGGGTGCTCCTGGTCCACTTGACATGGAATGACCCCCAATTAATCCCGACACCAAAGAGGCCAAACAGATTTACTATAGTCCAGAGGTTCCCAAACTCTGTCCTCAAGGCACCCTTAAGCTAGGTACATACTGGAGCAACGGGCATTCGTTTCAACACTGGAACAAATGCCCGTCAATAGGGATTGTGCACCCACACTGGACGACTTTAATGAACGACGTAACGATCATCATTAAGTCAAAGCACCGGCCGCTAGCAATAACGCTATGTCTGATGGGCAGCACATCAAACCTGGCGACCGTCGCTAGCAACCGCAGGAGCGTGCAAACATGCATACGCACTGAGCGGTGTAGGCGAAAGGTTATTCCGACAGGGCGTATCGGCCCGACAATGTACCTAACTTATTAGACATATCCATGCTTGACCACAGGTGACAATTAGTACCTCGGTCAATTTGATTTAACCACCTGTGCTCAACCATGGATAGCTCTAAAACCAGGACTGTTGGGGTACCTTGAGGACAGAATTTGAGAACCTCTGTCGCAGTCAGTAAAGCAGGCAGGGAGCTTTCCATGAAACACAAAAATGGCAACAAATCAGCATAAAAGAGCTATACGTTCCACCCGACACAAGACCAATACACCAGAGGCATCAGGGGAGGCTGCGATTGCACAGGCCAGTGGCTATGGCGAATTATAAAGGGCATATTGGTCTGGGTCACCGACCCAGTACAGAATTATTAATTTTACTGCAGAACCGGGTGACTTTATGGACTAGCATAAACAGCCAAACACAAACCACTCTCTCAATGACAATAGGTGCTACACTTAATACTAATGCGATTGAGACATTTTGAACAAATCTCAACTACTGTATAAAAAAAATAAAAAGCCCACCGATAAGATGCCAGGGTCTGTAAGCCCAGGGTGTGTGCCCTCGCTGCCTAAGTGTACGGCAGCTAAACAAGGACTTGTACCCAAATAAAATCACTACAAAACACAAGTGCAGGAGAGATGTTAAATCAGCAGTTAACTCAGGCAGACCAATAGAGTTACACAAGAATATTTGGGGAGGGGAGGGGGGGGGGGGGTGCTCCACATCTATCTATAACAGTAAGTGTCCGTTTTCCTCTGTTGAAGTGGATGCATAGAGCACAGAAAAGCAGTCACAGCTGAACCTTCTTTAGTGGCTATCAAGAAGCTTAGTAAGGAGGAGACTGGTCTGTAGTTCTAAGGCTGGGTACACATCAGAACAACGTGTATCTAGTGTTCATTCTAGCACCCTGCACCTGTCACAACCAGTGCAGTTCCTAACTCCTGCCTGGGGTGTCTCTGCTCTGGTGCTTCTAGCACACTCAGCTAATGCAACAGACCTCTGAGTACAGACCTAGAGTGTGCTAGAGGCACCAGAGCAGTACCCCGGGCAGGAAAGAGGAACTGCACAGGTTGTGAGAGGTGCAGGGTGCTAGAATGACCACTAGTGTATCCCAGCCGACCAGACGGTAGGAAAGATTAGGTAGCTGTACACACTGCATAATCCGGTGTACGGCCGCGCAATCTACCCGTCCATCCTGAATTCACCAGCATGCGGTCAGCAACATTGTCCAATCTTACGTGCAGAACATCAGATGGGACGACGCCGCTGATGACTCACGTGAGCGCGCAATTGAGTGTACACACTGAGCAATATGGACGATATATTGTTCCGTTCCGCGTCAGATCGTCCAATATATCTCCAAATGTGTACACCCCCCCTCTAACACAACTGTACAAGATTTTATTATTATTAGCATTTATTTATATGGCGCACACAAGTGTTCCGCAGCGCCTTACAAAGTACAAAAACAAATTGTATACAAGTGACTTACAGAACAATACAATACAGGACATGGATAATATATATTGCTACATTAGTGACCATATCACCCAGATAAGCAACAGAGCATAAGCAACCAAGTGTTAGGTGCCCTAGTGGTGAGTAAGAAGTAAATTACACTATAGTAAGGAGAAGCACAAGAGGGTAGATGGCCCTGCTCGTGAGAGCTTACATTCTAAAAAGGTGGGGGAAGACAAACTGGGTTGACACAGATGGGGTAGATGGGGACGAAGGAGCATGTAGCAAGGAGTTAGAATGATAGCTGGAAGGCTTTGATGAAGTAGTGGGTCTTGAGATGCAGATATATTATACAATTGTAGGGTTCACTCTAGCTCCAGCGGCAGGCAGGGCGCTGGAGCTAGAGAGGGCAACGTTATGCGCGCGCCGCGCCCGAAAAGGGGGTGTGGTTATGAAAAGGGGCGTGTCTAAGATGCGTCCCCATTTCGTCATACTGGGGGCGTGCCCGGCGCTTACGGACATGCCGGGCAGCACCCGAGTGCTGCAGAATGGGAGAATAGATGCCGGGCGCATGCGCCCGGCGTCTATTCTCTGGCGGTGACCGGGACGTCACCGCGACACCGCATGTTTCTCCACCCGCGGGACACTGCGTCCCGCGGGTGAGAACGGCACCCGCAAGCTGTGAGGGCAGGGCGCTTTTTGCCCTCCTCCTGGAGAGCAGGGTGCTTTTTGCCCTCCAGGAGGGCAGGGCGCCGCGCCCCGCTAAAACAGCCTAGCGGGAACGCTACAATTGTATGTGTAGATTTATATGGAAGACGGCCCTAATTTATTTATGGATAGAAGACATATGTAGTGTCTGATGCTAGAGGTCAGTGCTGTGTCTTACAACAGTAATAATGCTACCAATGGCTGCTTCCGTGTCCATTAGAAAAGATAAAATGGAGATTATAAAGATAATAAAAGTCAACAGGCAAAGTCCATTTACATGAAGATCCCTGTATCAGACTTAAATGACTTCCTAGTAATGTCTGACATCTTGGATTATGTTAGAATGCTGAGTGATGTGAACACACAGGGGGCGACTCAATTCAGCAGGAACTGAATAGCGCCCGGGAAGGGGCTCAGGAGCGATTCAATTCACCGCGATGTTTACTTTGTCAGTAAGCAGTTAGGTCGGAGAATGCCGGTTGCCGCGACTTAACCTGGGTGTTTAGTTACGAGAACCGGCATTCTCCAACTAAAAAGTGTCGGCCGCGTGGCTGTTAGTGCCGCGCTAAGCCGGAAAACAGTCCCGCGGCCGGCACTTCAGTCGGATTTCTCCTCACACCCTCAGGGCTGTGCGAGAAGAAATCATTAGTTAGACTAAATAGTGCGCAGAATTGAAACGCCCCCTTAGAAAGAGCAGCGAAAGACATCTTTTACCACGCTCCGCAATAATCAAGCCAGACATTATCCTGGTCATCACACTAAACTAATTCCTGCACCTAACAGCAACCTGTCAGTGCCTTAACTCACAAAAAAACACAATGGGGGAGATGTATCAAGTCTGACAGAAAAGGTGTAAAAGTTGCTTAAAGCAACCAATCAGCTGCTGTTATTTATCCACAGTCTATGAAGTGACAGCCAGCAGCTGATTTGGTGGCTTTGAGGAACTTCTCTACTTTCTCCAAGGATTGATACACTTCCCCCATAGTCATAATGTCTTATACAAACACAAAAATAAACAAAACACAAAACAGGTGAACTAACAAGGATAAGCACACCAGAAGATAATTTAATAAAATGGTTCCATGACCTGTATATAGTTTGGTTATGCTTTATATAGTAAATTATTGGGTTGATTCTATAATCCTTATATTTGTTTCACAGCAGGGTTGAATTATGTCATAATTTGTATACAAAATATACCGCCATGCTATCCAAGTCTGTTCATTGATCGCGGTGGGGCTATCCTATTAGCCCCGAAGTGCCGCCTGACGCCAGCACTTATTTTTCAGGACCGGATGTGTCCCGAAGTATAATGCACGATAAGTGCCGTTTTTTCCACCACAAAAATAGGCGAAAACACATACTGTAGGTCTGCAAGCTTATTGCAGGCCCTGTGTGTTTTTGTGACATATATATCCTATTATTACATTCGAAATAATAGGATAGGGTGAAAAATCGCCGTTTTTTGCTGTTAATGTGAGAAGTTTACATTAAGCTTCTATCTTAACCAATAAAAGGCTGCAAAAATAACAGACTGAGAACGTAGGCTAGGATTTGGTTGCTCACTACCTTTATTGCAATGTTTATTTTTTAGAAAAAAGATCTCTCAAATGTTAGCAGCATGTGCAAGTATGGGAATACCCTGCTCAATACACTCAAGTCTTCAGCATATTGTCTCATTAGAGGACATGAAACAATGACTCAATTATAATTTGTACTCAAACTAGGTTATAACAGCTTGGTTTTACTTTAAAAAACAAATTCTATATAATGCAACAATAAAATATACACATTGCTCCGTGTAATCACTGATAAGCAAATAAACAGAATAAAATAATTGTTGCAAATACAGAAAAATGCAGTTTTTTAAAAAAAGACAGACCTAAGAATGAAATGTATATCAGCCTGCAGGCTCACAGGTTTCCATCATTTAGGGGACACATTTATTATTTTTAAAAATTAAGAATCCGTATCGCAGGATTGTTAGAATTTACCAACCTAAGTTGCTGTGACAGACGCCGATGAGCGCCCGTCCCGATGATCGGTGAGCAGTAAATTCTCTGCATATATGATCACCTTAATTATAGCAATATCTCACAAAGCGCTAAGGGACATGCGCTGCTTTCATTCGCAATGCGATGGGAATTGGAATCACCTAAAGCCCACAAGAGACTGATCGCAAGATCCCTCTCAGGCAGGGCTGTCCTTCGAAATAACGGCGTTAGCCCACTCATGCAAGATCCTGAACGCTACACTTTGCGCATCTTGTTAAATACCGTCCCCAGAGAAAATTATGAGGACAGCAGCTGCGAGGGCTGGTGGCCGGTAAGGAGACATCTCCTGCTTTCTGTATTGCTACATTTCAAGGGACACTTATGCTGTCCTGAAACCTGCAGAAACAGAAATTTCCGTATATTTTAAGGGCAGAATTATTTGATAAGTAGTTCCGATGTATCATCACAAGCTCTGCATCGGTAAAGGTGTTCGATAAGGCACAAAAAGCCAAACATGGTTCCATGGTTTCAGCGGGCGCAGCAGTTTTAAATAACGCTAGAGGAATACACTGGAGCGATCGTCTAGGGCAAATAGCGTACCTCCTTGTGGGCAGCAGAATTGGATTCCCAGTATCTCTGCACTTTGCCAAATGTGAGATTGGTGCAGTCAGACAGGCCGCTTAGAAAGGTGCCACCAGACTTTTGAGTGGTGGCCATTTCAACCTCATCTTCCATGTGGTCATCGGGCTTCCTCTGCACGGACAGCGACCCCAACTGGAGGTCATTGTGGAGTTTTAGCGCATCTACCGTCAAATCGCTTTTACCTGCAACACGTGAGAAAAATCTGAACATTAGGACAGACCAAAAAAAGTAAAAATCTGTATGCAAGTTGCAAGAAAAATATAATAATATTCAAACTGGATAAATGGAAATACATATTGCATAAATGATAAATACTGAATTAGGAGTCCCTTACAGTTGCCCCAATCTGATTGCATCATGTAACTTAATTCTAAAACACTTTGCTAAGCTCGGGTCTCTATCCCATCTCCAAACAATGGGTTTGGCTTGGTTTTGGGGCACTTGGGTAGTGTGTGTGCATGTTTTGGGGCACCTGGAGTGAGGTGATGAATCTGCAGCAGAGGGTGGGTGGTAGTATCCCTGCAGCTGTCTATGGACAACCCGCATCTTGGACACTATCCTGTTCCCTGCAGATGTACCACCCATACATTTCTATGGCCCAAACAATCTATATCTTACTGCGATCCCAACAAACGGCCAAAGGCTGTACACTCTCCTGTGTGCACCCATATATAGGTCGCCATCAGGACACAATCATACATTCCAGCTATAGCCCTGCATGCTGCAACATAATCCAGGGGCTCACAATTCCCAGATCACCTACACTTATACCCTTTCACATCACAAAAGTAACCCGGTATATTGCTGGGTCGAGGTGCAGTGTGAACGCGCAAACAGAAAAATTGCTGGGTCCAGCGACTCTGCATTTCAACCCTGCAATAGACCAGAGTTGAACTCGGGAACAAGCCGGGTTGATGTGCAGTGTGAACAGGCAAACAACGCTGATTGGATGTTCCTGGGTCTCACTTGATGTCAGCAGCCAAGAACACGGGCAGCACACTGCAGACAACAACAAAGGCCGCATTCCTGCAGTCTGAAGGGGGGGTTACTACTACTACTGTCATTATAGTGATGGCTAATTGGAGGGATCAAATAGTGACCTGTACACTATGCTGCCAGAAGCTGCATCATGCTCTTACTGGCTGAATCATACAGCAATAAAGCACAAACACTCATGAACCCAGGGCTACACAGTGGTAATCCATCTGCCATGATTCCTGCAATGCTGTGAGCAGTCCCCACCCCTCCCATATGTTACCTTTTGTGATCTTATCTTTGCGAGCCTGAAAAAAGTAAATTTTTCATTACATCCATAGGGTTTTACAAGGCAGACCCGGCTTCAGTGTGAACGGGGCCGACCTGGCATTAAGCCAGGTCGAAGGTGCAGTAAGAAAGCCAAATCCGACCCGGCTTCAAAATGCCGGGTCAGAGTCAGGTTTGCGATGTGAAAGGGGTATTACTCTGCTCTTGTCCAGCACCCACCGCTGTTACAACTGGCATTTGTCATTATCATTTCCCATGTATCCACTAACACTGTGTGACCTTGCTTCTGGTAGTGTACATCACCTACCTCTGCAACAACTGGTATTAGTCGTTATTGCTACCTATGCACCACTAAATGATTCCACACCACCTGTGCTGACCCTGCTTCTGCCCAACACTCATCTCTGCTACAAACGGCCTGTCAAAAAGACTGCCCATGCATTACTCATTACTGTGTGACCCAGACCACCTGTGATGACCCTGCTCCTTCAGGTGCTCATGATCCACCTCTGATGCCACTATTGGCATCAGTCATTATCGCTGCCCCCCCAACACAGTGTACCACTAGAGCTTGTTGCCCCCAGCACATCCCCCGGACCCCGTTGCCCCGAGCAGAGCGATCGGCCACCCCCAGACCCCGTTGCCCCCATGACATTGTACGCCCCTGCTGCCCCCAGCACAGCATGCACTCCCCCATTGCCCCCAGTAGAGTGGTCAAACATCCCCGGACCACGTCACCCCCAGCACGTCACCCATGGAGCATGTCACCCCCCTCCAGGCCACGTTACCCCAAGTACTGCATCCCCCTCCACCCCGCGTTACCACCAGCACACCACCCCAGACTACATTACCCCTTAGCAGTGTGCCCCCAGACTGCGTTACCCCCTAGAACAGTGTGCCCCCAGACTGCGTTACCCCCTAGAACAGTGTACCCCCAGACTGCGTTACCCCCTAGAACAGTGTGCCCCCAGACTGCGTTACCCCCTAGAACAGTGTGCCCCCAGATTGTGTGACCATTGTGTACGAGTAAGGGGTGAATACACAGCAATAACAACCACTGATGACCCGTCACGGGCTCTCACCTGACGGGCGGCTGAAGAAGCGGCTCCTTGCTGCCTCCCGGTGCCGCCGGGCTTCGGGATTACACTCGCTGCTCTTTCCCTTCTTCCACCGCTTCACTTTGCCGGCAACCCCGGAGCGCAGCTTCCCTGTCTTCCCCATGATTACAGCAGCTATAGGGACACGCTGTATCCACGTGTGGCCTGCCCTGCACCCACTTCCGTCCCCAGCCGGCTAATCCGCACTCTATGGTGTGAGTGGTGCCGCAGTGCCCTCTGACGGTCTACACGGTATGGCAAGGGGCAGTCCGCCTGTCCCTGACTCACTATGTATGTGTCACACAGGCTGCTACACTACACACTGTCCCCTTGTGGTCTCAGTGGTACTGCAGGGGAGGAAACCGCCTAGCTCACTGTGGTCGGGATGTATCATGCATTGCAATGCATGGGGCCCTTTCTCCTCATGTCTTTTTCCTTACACCAGGGGTCAGGGATCTTTTTTACCTTTTACCCCAAAATATATTTAGATACGCCAACGTTATCCCCTTGATTTGAAGGGAAGGAAATCATATAGTAGTGCCCCCATATAATGCCCCTGTAGTAGTTCTCCCATAGTTATGCCCCCATATAGTGCCCCTGTAGTAGAGCCCCCATATAGTTCCCCTGTAGTAGAACCCCCATATAATGCCCCTGTAGCAGTGCCCCCATATAATGCCCCTGTAGCAGTGCCCCATATAATGCCCCTTTAGTAGTGCCCCCATATAGTGCCCCTGTAGTGCCGCTTGTACAAAGAAAAAAAACCCCACTTACCTTAATCCCCGCTCCTGCATCTGCCGCCATCCTGTCCGCCCGGCTGCTCCTCGGAACTATGGGAGAGAAGTCATGACGTCTCTCCCATAGTGCGCATGGGGAGAGCCGGAAACTGGAGTTCAGAAGAGAACGCCAGCCTCCGGCTAACATGGCGCTGCAGGGAAGGAGCTGGGTGCCCGCTGGCAATAACATCTCAGCAGGCGTCCGGCTTAGAGCTTCCATGCAGTGCCGGGCTGGAGGTCACTGGCGCCGCACCCGGCGCCAGTGACCTCCATTCCTGGGGGTAATGGATGGACAGCCGGGCATGCAATGATTAATATGCATGCCCGGCTGTCCGTCCATTACCCCCAGGAATTTCATTTTTACCCCATTTGGGGTAATTTATCCCTGCTCCCCGACCAGTGCCTTACACTATCTTATATTTCCTACCTTTGGTTGCTGCTGCTGCCCTGCTGCAGCAATGTTTATGTACCATGTCCGTGTCCAGCATTGTTTTGTACTGTAAGTCACTGTTTTCTTGTTTTATATATGTCCTGACAAAAATGCAACAAGCATTGAAACATTGGTAACAATTCTTTTTGCAAATGACTAACCTCACACTGAGGAATGCTACCTGTTCTCCTGTATTTTTAGAGTAGGATACGATCCAATGCGCGCTCCTGCAGATCCTAAAATGTATCGTATGATCAGATGTGCAGTACATATTGTCCATCGTATCGTGTGCAGATCGTACCCTGTATTTTGTGCATGCGATGCATCGTGCGTCCATTCATGTCATTTCAATGACTTTCCTGATGAGCGCGTGAGGCACACGATCGACCGTACGACAGATCATGTGCAGAGAAAGACAACAAATTGTGCCGCTGGGACTGCCAGGGAGTCGTGAGGTGAATCTGATCTGATGCTGGTCGTGCAGGTGTATGGTCAGCGATAGATAGATGCTCAGCAACATCTTTGCCTGTTGTGGAACAGGTATGTGGAGGTGTAAATGATGTAGGACAGGTATGTGGAGGTGTAAATGATGTAGGACAGGTATGTGGAGGTGTAAATGATGAGGGACAGGTATGTGGAGGTGTAAATGATGAGGGACAGGTATGTGGAGGTGTAAATGATGAGGGACAGGTATGTGGAGGTGTAAATGATGAGGGACAGGTATGTGGAGGTGTAAATGATGTGGGACAGGTATGTAGAGGTGTAATTGATGTGGGACAGGGATGTGGAGGTGTAAATGATGTGGGACAGGTATGTGGAGGTGTAAATGATGTGGGACAGGGATGTGGAGGTGTAAATGATGTGGGACAGGGATGTGGAGGTGTAAATGATGTGGGACAGCTATGTGGAGGTGTAAATGATGAATGACATGTATGTGGAGGTGTAAATGATGAGGGACAGGTATGTGGAGGTGTAAATGATGTAGGACAGGTATGTGGAGGTGTAAATGATGAAGGACAGGTATGACTACAGTGCAAGTGATGGTTATACTTTGTGGGATGGAGATAAACACTTTTCTTTCCATTTAATTAAACATTTATATATTTTTACACAGTGCAAGATGAGATTGCTGCAAATGTAGATGTCTCGATGGCCAGAGGTGTGTATTATTTTGCAATTTATTACTGACACAATATTTGACAACTTTAAAAATGTCAAACTATTACATCCGGAGACTTTGGGCCCCATTTATCATTAAATATTTGCGGATTATTCCCTGTGCACTCCCGGCACATCGCAGGTACGGGCTCATTCCGGGGCGCTATGATCGTATCTTGCAATGCAATCATGGGCGGTAATGCCATGCCCAGATCGCATTGCAAATTTGATCATTAATAAATGGGCCCATTAGACATTTAACATCGGGATGGATTCACATGTGAGGTTTCTGCCATTTCATCAATTCACACTCTATTACATTTGGCGATTTGCAACTCATGGGTAAATCACCATTAATTACCATAAAGTTATTATATCCCGGCTTTGGAGTACAAGCTCTTTGGAACACCCTTATTGTCTGTAATCAATAGGTAATATACAAGATATTCATAGCTAACTTGCGAGAAAGTGCTTGATAAATTTTGCAACGCTGTATGATATTGTTGCCAACCTTGTAAAATAATGTCCCAGGACCAGGGCTGTAACTAGGGGAGTGCAGGTGGTCCCGCCTCATAGGGCACAAGGTTTAGGAGACAGTACTGTCACTTTCCTTTGGCATCGGTATTTGGCTAAGAGTCACCCTGTGCATCTTAATTATGACATGCTGGGCTCTCAGCCTCCTGAACCTGACAATGGTATGGAGGGTGGGGGGGGGAGGGGGGGGGTGATGCCTGCTGGGGTCACGCTGTCTCCCTGCTATGGTTCTGCCCTGGATGCTTCATAAGTGCATTATTCTTTTCTTCTAAGCAAGTCAGCCATGCATCAAACTACGTCACATGATTTAAACACTTGACTGGTGTGGTTGCATCATTTGCGAGTACGCCAGGGTGTGCGTTTACCAAGCGGCCCCTCTGCATCCTTGCATACTCCTCCAGTGTCTGCTGCGCAGCAAATCAGGGGGCCCGGCAGCACCCCCCACCCGGCTGCTGCAGAGAGGAACTGATGAAGCCGCCTCAGCCCTCCCGTGTATACCCATCATCGATGGTTCAATATAGCGTTGTTAGGGGTTCAAAAAAACTTGACATTTTTGGTAATTGTGTTGAATAAGTTATAAATAAACGTTCTTGACCAAATTAGTCATAAAACAAAACACTTCCTGAGCAGTTTTTGCAAACAATGTTAGCCAGTTTATATTGCAGGTGTAGTGTGATACTTTCAATTAAATTCACATTGCGAATCTAGGAAATATCACTTGGATGTACTAACATCCGCACGCAGAGCGTGCAATAAAACTCTGTCCTTGCGAATCCTCTTCACACACTTCTCATAGTATTTTTCAACAAAAATACAGTGAGGTGTCTGCACATGTGCTGCATCTGGCTACCAAATATCCCCTCCCTCTGAAAGCCCCATGACAGCCCCCCCTTCCTCCCCCCCAAGAGCTAACACTTACCTCGACGAGCTCTATCTTCCAGTCAGCTGCTCTCCAGGCTCGGGGTCACAGTGCAGGAGCTCCAGTGACCAGCTGACTGGAGAAGAGAGCCCACCAATCACCGGACCCCTGGGTGCAGCAGGTGTTTGATTTTTTTTTTAAATTATTATTATTTTTTTACAGTGATCAGCTTGAGGTCTATTTATAGCTGATCACAGGGGGCTGGTTCCCGACTCTGCTCTGCCTGTCGGGTAACCAGGGGGAACCCCGCTTAACGCCATCTCCAGAAGGCGTTGTTATAGCAGGGCTCCCACCAGGTATTTTTTCCAAATCCCCCTTAGTACATTTCGAGCAGATCGCATTTCCCATTACAAGTATGCTTCACAAAAACTGCTCCAAAAGCCCTTTAATACATTTCAGTGAAACTAAAATAATGTGATAAGGGTGTGAATAAACACAATTTCAGATTATTTTAGTAAAAAAAAAACAAGAGATATGGTAAGAACTTACCTTTGTTATCTCTGTTTCTATGAAGTCCATAGGGTCCACAGGGTTGACCTTGGGGTATAGCTGGATCTGGATCCACGGGCACCACACAGTTAAAGCTTTGCTGCTCCCAGGATGCACTTGGGTCCGTCCTCCTCTATACCCCACCCCCGAGCCACAGCACCTCAGTTGGTAAGCAGCCAAGGCCGGAGGAGGAGACTAAACAGAGAGAAGGAAGACTGGAACACACAAGAAGCCATACTCACAGAAATGGGAGACGGAAAACCGGTGACCAGCCACACAGCCCAAATAAAGCCAGGTGCGTCAGGGCGGGTGCCCTGTGGACCCTATGGACTTCGTAGAAACAGAGATAACAAAGGTAAGTTCTTACCATATCTCTTGTTTTCTACTTCAGGGTCCACAGGGTTGACCTTGGGGATGTCCCAAAGCAGTTCAACTAAGGGCTGGGACGCTCCTGTGCTGAAAGGAGAACCCGGCGCCCAAAGAATGCATCCTGAGAGGCGAAGGTGTCAAACGCATAAAACCTCAAAAACGTCTGAATTGAAGACCAAGTGGCCGCCTTACACAGCTGAACAGCAGAGGCGCCACGTCTAGCAGCCCAAGAGGGACCCACAGAACGAGTGGAATGAGCCTTAACCGAGGTTGGCACAGGTAAACCCTCCTGTGCATAAGCCTCACAAATAACGGAACAAAGCCAACGGACTAATGTTTGTTTGTTGGCAGGCCAACCCCTCTTGTGAAAACCAAAGAGGACAAACAATGAATCAGACTTCCTAACAGAAGCAGTCCGGTCCACATAGATTCTAAGCGCACAGACTACATCTAAGGAAGCCTCACCAGCGGAAAGATCAGGTGACTGAAAAGCTGGCACAACAAGTTCCTGATTGATGTGGAACTTCGAAACCACTTTAGGCAAAAACTCAGGACGAGTGCGGAGCACCGCTCTGTCCTGGTGAAAAATCAGAAAAGGAGGGCGACAGGAAAGTGCCCCCAATTCTGACATCCTCCTGGCAGAAGCAATTGCCAGGAGAAAAATGGTCTTAAACATCAACCACTTGAGTTCCACTGACTCAAGAGGCTCAAAAGGAAAACCCTGCAGGACCCGAAGCACCACCGCCAAGTCCCAAGGAGCCACAGGAGGCACGAAGGGAGGCTGGATTCGGAGAACACCCTGGAAAAAGGTGTGAACATCAGGCAGTGTAGCAATCCGTCGTTGGAACCACACGGACAAAGCGGACACATGAACCTTCAGAGAGGCAAGGCATGAGCCGAGGTCCAAACCTGATTGAAGAAATTCCAAGATTCTAGAAACTCAGAACACCTGAGGATCATAGCTTCTGGACTCACACCACTGAAAGTAAGTGCGCCACACCCTGTGGTAAATCCGTGCGGAAGCAGGCTTGCATGCCCTGGGCATGGTACCAATAACCGAACCCGAGAAGCCCCGAGACCTCATGACGGCTGTCTCAAGAGCCACGCCGTCAAAGACAGCCGACCCAGATCCGGGTAAAGGCAGAGCCCTTGAGACAATAGGTCCTGACGCTGAGGAAGAAGGTATGGAGCGTCGATGGAGAGGCTCCTCAGATCGGAGTACCAAGGACACCTGGGCCACACCGGAGCCACCAGCACGAGCGTGCCGCCGTCCTGCTTGAATTTCCGCAGGACCCGAGGAAGCAGGGATATCGGAGGAAACAGATATGCCAGGTGAAACGTCCATTTCACCGACAGCGCGTCCACCAGACATGCGCCTGCGTCTCTTGTCCTTGACCCGTACACGGGCAACTTGTGATTGTGACGGGAGGCCATCAAGTCCAGCTCCGGCAGCCCCCATCTGTCCACGAGTAGCTGAAACACCTCTGGGTGAAGCGACCATTCCACGGGATGCACGTTGTGACGGCTGAGGAAGTCCGCCTCCCAATTGAGGACCCCGGGGATGAAGACCGCCGAGATCCCTGGAATGTGGCACCCCGCCCAAGCAAGGATGCGAGACACCTCCGACATCGCAGCCCGACTGCGAGTTCCTCCTTGGTGGTTGATATATGCCACCGTGGTGGCATTGTCGGACTGCACCTGAACCGCCCTTCCGTGAAGAGCGGGGCCGGACGACTGCAGGGCTCTGTATACCGCCCGCAGTTCCAGGATGTTGATGGGGAGAAGTGCTTCTTCCGCAGAACAACGAACCTGAAGAGACAATGAGCCGGTCACTGCCCCCCAACCCCGGAGACTGGCATCCGTCGTGAGCAGGACCCAGTCAGCGATCCAAAAGGGGCGCCCCTCGACCAGATGAGCTGTCTGAAGCCACCAAGCCAAAGACTGCCGAACCTCCGGGGACAACACCAGCATCTGAGAGCGGAGTCGGTGAGGTAACCCGTTCAATTCCGATAGAATCAGCCCCTGCAGGGGCCGGGAATGGAACTGGGCAAATTCCACCATGTCGAATGTCGACACCATGGACCCCAGAACTCTCATAGCCGAATGGACTGATAGGCGGCAACTGCTCAGGCAACTGTGTATCCGCAGCTATAGGGAGGAGACCTTCTCCGGAGTCAGGAAGATCCTTTGCTGACGAGAATCTAGCAGGGCTCCCAAATGAACCATCCGCTGTGATGGAATCAGGGAGGACTTTCTCCAATTTATCAACCACCCGTGCGCCTGCAGGCAAGCGATCGTCAGGTGGAGATGTTGAAGCAGTACCTCCAGGGAGCTTGCCAGCAACAGCAGCAGCCGTACATTCTGATTCCGAAGATGTGCGGCCATGACTGCCATAACCTTTGTGAATACCCTTGGTGCCGTGGAGAGGCCAAAGGGTAACGCCCGGAACTGATAATGATGCTGAAGGACAGCGAACCTCAGATACCGCTGGTGCGAAGGTGCTATCGGCACATGGAGGTAGGCGTCCTGGATATCCAGGGAACCCATGTAATCCCCAGGTTCCATCGCCAGAATGATGGAACGTAATGTTTCCATCCTGAATTTGGGAACTCTGAGGAATTTGTTCAGAGACTTCAAATTGAGGATAGGGCGATGAGAACCATTGGGTTTCTGCACCAGAAACAGAGTAGAATAGTACCCCGTCCTTTCAGCAAGGACTCTATAGCCTCCTGAATCTGTAAAGCCTTGGTTTTGTCCTGAGAAGGACTCATGCAGAAAAACTGGTGGGGCGGTCTGTGCCAAAAAGACAGGGCGTACCCCTGGGAGACCACTTCTCGAACCCAGGCATCCGTGGTGGTATTCTGCCAGCACTGGGCAAATTGAAAAAGTTGGCCTCCCACTCTGGGGTCCCCCAGAGGGAGGCCCGTCCCATCAGACAGGTTTATCTTCCTGCTTGGAAGAAGTGCGTCTGGCACTCCAGGCCTGCTTCTTGGGCTTAGAGGCGGACTTGGTCGCTGACTGCCTCGGGAAGGACTGACCTTTGGCCCTGCCCTGAACCCGAAAGGCAGAGCTCCGTACTTTGGCAGGTGCTGAAGCCGAAGGGAGTATCCACTATTTTGTCCAAGTCTGGACCAAAAAGCAACCCTCCATTAAAAGGTAAAGCCTCCAGGCCCTTTTTGGAGTCTGCGTCAGCTCTCCAGGATCGCAGCCACAAGGACCGACGCGCCGACACAGCTGCAGCCGACACCCTAGAGGTCAGCAGGCTTGCATCCAACGATGCTTCCCCAATGTAGGAAGCCGCGTCCCTCAATTGTCCTATCAACGCTCTCTGGATATCCGGTGCATCATCCGGAAAGGTATCCTCCAAAGCGTTGGCCCAGCTCTCGATGGCCTTAGCCACCCAAGAGATGGCCATGGACGGACGGGCCATAGCCTCAGAGAGAGAGTAGATAGACTTTAAACAAGTCTCCACTTTCTTGTCCGTGGGATCCTTCAGGGAGGAGATAGACGGTAAAGGCAAAGTAGCGCTTTTAATTAAGCGGGTGACATGGGAATCCACTGCAAGCGGAGTTTCCCATTTCCTGCAATGAGCCTCAGGAAAAGGATAGTTGGATGCCCACCGTTTCTGCGGTTGGAATCTCTTGCTGGGCAACTGCCAGGCCCCTGCCATATGATTCGTCAACTGGTCGGACAGGGGAAAAACAGTCGAAGCTACTTTGGCCTTTTTAAAATTAGGGTACTTCGACCTGGGAGCCGGCGCATCCTCCTCTATATGAAGGATGGCCTACACCCCCCTAACCAATGCCGGCACATTAATGGAGGACTTAGTCTCCACCTCCTGGGCCCCGGCATCCGAGTCAGAGTCCTCCTGGATCTCTCCGTCATCTGAAGACACGTCCGTGTCCATGAACTGCGCCGGAGCGGGTCGCTTGGACGCCTTTGGGGGCAAATCTCTGTGTAACATCGACTGAAAAGCCGATGACGAGGCCGCCAGGCTCTGAACAGAGCTGGAGAGGACATCCACCCAGGGAGGGGGTACCGTCTGAGGATACCCCTGAAAGGGTACCATTGACTGCTGCGTCACCGTGGGAGACTGCACGTATACAGGCAATCCCGCATAAGGACCCACAGTCTGAGACCCGAGAGGAGACTGCACCAGATGCGTAACACCTGGGGAACGGGGGATGGTAGGCTGGGGCAACGCCCTAGAAGGGATTGCAAGCCAGTCCGCGATCGCCGCCAGCACTTGTGTAAATATCGCCCAAGGAGGATCCTGCGCCACCGGGGGTTAAGAGGGACCAGGTACCAGCTGGCACCACCCGCACAGACCGTCCTGAGACAAATCCACCCCATCAACCCCTGCCGAACAGCGCCGGCAGGAAAACAAGACAGGAGCCACAGAGCGCTCATTCTCCTCATCAGACATGACACAATAACTTTTGCAATAAAAGTGTATCACCGAAAAGAGGTGAGGCGTATAACACCCACGCACTCCCACGTATGCAACACAAACAGTCCACAATATGGTACTGTGTAGCACACCACTGTATGTGACAGACCTCACAAATACGTAGATCTATATAAGTGAGGTAAACAGAAAGAACACCCCTCCCTCACGCACCTGCGGGCCGTAGGAGAAGGAAAGGGATAGGTATAGGCTGACAGTAAGTAGAAATAAGCACAGACAGCAGCACTAGCAAAAGTCACATACCATGCAGAGAAGTTATACTCACTGCACCTTTCGCTACAATCAACCTCCCAGATTCAGTGTCTAGGAGGGCTATAGCGCTGCGAACACTGGGCCTGATTCAGAGCCAGACGCTCTGAACGAGCGCCTGCTCTGAATCAGGGCGTGGTTTGTTTTTTTTTGCGAGGAGGCCTCTTTAACGCTCACATAGCTGTGGGTTACCACCCACAGCTTATGCGAGCGTCCATGATGATGGTTGCGATGGTCAAGACCATCGCGACCATCGGGCTTGCGACGAAACCCTGCGGAAGGGTCTCGTTGCCGCAAGCCCTGGAGTGATTTTGGCTCTATCAGAGCCAAAATCACTCCCACTGACATCACTAGTGATGTCAGTGGGGCCGGACCCAGACGGTAGGCGTTCCCATGGGAAAGCCTCCGTCTGGGCAGCCACGCCCCCGGCACACCCACCAAAGGGGGCATGCTGTCAATCACCATCGACAGCACGACCCCTTTGGTGCGAGACCCATAACGACGGCTACCCCGTCGTTATTCGGGTCTCGCGCATGCGCATGACGGAGGCGCCTCCGTCGTGCGCATTTGGGAAACATCGACCCGCTTGCGAGCGCTCAGCCCAGCGACGCCAACACGCATGAGAGAAGGCGCGCTGGGCTGAGGGGAGGAGCCGCTAAACCAGGGAAGGCTGCCTCCCCTGTCTAGCAATTAACCCCAGGGACGCTGGTTCCCTTCCAGCAATTATTCCCTGGTGGTCCAGCGGTCATGCGAGGTATGCTTTGAAGGGGGAGCCCGCCGCCGCTACTAGAGCCGCCGGTCTGTCCCCAGAGACCGGCGGCTGAAGATTGCATTTGTTTCCCCGCGCACAGCGCTGCACGCGGCTTACCTGGCCCCGTGCGTCCGGCAGCAGTCAGTGGGAGGTCCCAGAGCCACACTAGTACTGACTCCGGGGTTCCGCTGCGATCCCCAGATCAGTACTGGCGTCGCAGCACCAGCGGGGCTGTTGGAGCGGCAGCGTAGACGTCCAGATGGACAGTCTGATGCTGTCTCTCTGAAGATACTAAAAATAAATAAAATCATCTTTAAAAATAATAAAAAATAAAGCTTAGGGTGACCCGACTCCGGCCGGGCACCAACTAAAACTAAGGTGCTGTGGCTCGGGGGCAGGGTATAGAGGAGGACGGACCCAAGTGCACCCTGGGAGCAGCAAAGCTTTAACTGCGTGGTGCCCGTGGATCCAGATCCAGCTATACCCCAAGGTCAACCCTGTGGACCCCCTATGGACCCTGAAGTAGAAAAGGATTGATAAATAAATAATGCATAGTTGCTTCCAAAGTACAGAATTATCGTGACTGTACTGTGCAGACGGCCGTTAATGAAAAATAGGGACATTGGCAAGAACAAAATTAAGGACAAAGGTTCAAGGACAAATTTAAATCCTGGAAGTCATTACTAAACTGACAAGCTTTAGGATTACAGGCGTCCCTGCATAGTACATTGAATAGTCAGTAATTAGAGTGGCTATAGACTGTTATAGCATCCTTAGTTTGTGAAGTCCCTCCCCCCCAAGCAGGCCCTGGAGACTCCTGGCTTCACTAAGCTGCCAAGGGACTAGTCAGCTGTCTGGGCTCTGCTTGTTGTAGATACTGTCACCAAGAGCTATTCATTATGGGCTGACAGAGAGGGACTTTCAAACAAGCAACACATCAAAGCCTTTGTTAGGCAGAGAACCTAAACACAAACACACATTCCGCTGTGTGCCATGTTACACTGAAGAGTAATAATACTGATTTATGAAGTGTTAGAACTATGTCTTACGCTATAGGAGATAGGAACCTGCAGGAAATGGATATTTTACAGGACATCAGCAACAGGGCTGAGCCTGGGAGTCCTGACAGCAGTTTGGACGAGGTCCTGACCTTCTCCCCTGACCTGGGATTGTCACCTGTCACGGGTCTGTCTGGGGACATAGGACATCTAAACTGCACGGACAGGTAAGGCGCTCTTGTATACCCAATGTATCTGCTGTCTGCTTGAATATTATTATTATCATTTACTATCATTTCTGCAAACCGATTTTCATTATTATGCACCATACTGACAGGCCATGCACACTGTACATAGTTTTCACTACGAATATTACCACTTTGCTTTTATTATTATTAGTTAGAATAATCCCTTATGAACTATACATATTATAGCCATCTTATGCTGGGTATACATTGTACGATATATCGTTCGTACAGCCAACAAACGATATGTTGTTCAGTGCATCTGCAAATGTGTACACACAATATTTCTGGGACGACGTTGTTCACAGATATATGGCGTCGGCCGTGCAGCAGCAAAGTGATATATCATTCAGATATATCGTGCGTATCCGCCTGTGTGTGTGTACGGTCTACCGACTGACCCACCCGTATGCTGGCCGCAGGAAGCGCTGACAATGACGTCAATACTGTTTGCTCTGGCCAGACATGTCGGTCCCCGATTTGTGCTTACCAAATTGGCCGGTCGGCCGATCGATGGGTCGGCCAAGTGTGTACCCCACATTAGAGGAGCACAATTCTTATGGTGGGAATGCTCTAACAGAAGACAAAAACATTGGGCCTGATTCAGACCCACTGGCGAGCGCATAGCGCTCGCAAGCGGGTCGATGGTCGGCCAGTGCGCACGCGCGGGTGAGTGAGCCCCGGAGCGAGTGAGAACTTCACTCGTTCCCGGGCTCACTACAAAACGGGGCGGCAGTCGATGTTGATCGACAGCTCGCTCCTTTTTGTAGGCGGGGAGGGGGGGTGGCTGGAGAAACGGAGGCGTTCCCGAAGGAACGCCTGGCGTTTGTGGGAAGTCCTAATGACATCATTCGTGATGTCAGTAGTGAACTTCCTGCTCTATTAGAGCAGGAAGTTCACTTGGGCTTGCGGGAGCCGAGACCCTACTACAAGGGTCTCGTCGCAAGCCCGATGCTCACGATAATCGCGACCATCGCCAGGCCACTCGCAAATGCTGTGGGTTGTCACCCACAGCTATGCGAGCGGCCTGGAGGCGGATTTTTTTTAAAGCGAGCACCTCTGAATCAGGCCCATTGTTCACTATCTGGGGATGTAGTCAGGAAGCAGACGGTCGAAATGCTGACCGCCGGCTTCCCGACTGTCAAATCCCGGCAGGGGTCTAATGATAGGCGTCGAAATCCCGACGCCTATCATTATCCCTGTGCCGGGAGCCCGACGCCCGGCATACCGAACGAAGGTAAGCCGGGCGCGGACAGCTGCAGGGGGGAGGGTTAGGTTAGGGGCTCCCGGGGGGGGGTTAGGCACCCTCCTCCCTATCCCCCCCTGGGGGCAGGTTAGGGTTAGACACCCTCCTCCCTAACCCCCCCCGGGGGGGTTAGGCTTAGGCACTTAGGGGGGGTTAGGCACTAGGAGGGGAGGGTTAGGGGTGTCAGTAGGGTTACTTTTACTTACCTTAATCCCGTCGGGATCTTCACTCCTGCCGGTCATCCGCCGTCGGGAGTCATTCATACAGATTCCGCTATCTGGGTAGATTCAGAGGTACGCACAAGTTAATTTTGCAGACGGATTAGGCTATTTTTTCATACTGTGTATAAGCCGTACATATACATATACAATTTCAACCAGCTACATGTGAGTCTTACGTATTTCAGGCGCTGGTGCTCCATTGCGGCTGAGTGGGCGATATCGTCAGGTTGCACAGCAGGTTTGGGCGATGAGCGACATATCCACTGCACAATACAGCAGACGATTGAACGACAACGATGCCGTTATCGTTCAAAATATCGTGTAGTGGATACGCGGCTTAACTGCACGCTGGTTGTGATGACGGCTACTTTCATAGGCGGTTGGTTGGATAGGGGCGATGTGGCCATACAGATGCGGGCCACTCGGACTACAGGCGATGAGCTGCAGTTATCTCCAATCACGGCCAGTGTGTGGCTCTGAATCAGGCTCCCGGTGCATCTATTCCATATATAATGGGATATCTCTTTGTAGAATTTAATTAATAGAGCATCAGCGAGTCTGAGGACCTCATTCAGAGTCGGTCATTGCGGCCGCACGGTCGTACGCCACCGATGTTCGCTAAACTGCGCATGCGTAAAATTCGCAATGCGCGTGCGCAAACTAGCTATTACGATCAGAAATTGCTCTCTCCTTCAACTTGGCCAGGTCGTTAGTTTGAGTGACAGGATGAGGCGTTTGTGAGTGGTAACAGGGGAAGGTGCTTGTGAACGGGGGAGTGGAGATCCGAACGCAGGCGTGCCTGACTATGCAAACAGCGTTTTATGGGAGTGCATAATTAACTAAGTAGTGTCATGGCACATGTGACATGGGAGGTTTTTACACTGACTTGATCGTAGTGCTTAAGAGATCGTATGGTCAGCCATAAGCTCTACAACCAGCTCCGATGGTTCCCGATGGTTTCGATTAATCCTTATATGCCCAGAGATGACGTGTAATGCGAACGAGAAGGGGGCGTATTTTTATTCTTACGGCCGCATCCTCCCCTCACTCGTTCAGCTAACGATCACATCTTAACGACGCAACTTGCGAGCGCTTCATTTGCATATCCGGCCCCTTTTACCTTACGACCGTGCGGCCGCAACGACCGACTCTGAATGAGGTCCTGTGTCTTTCTGGCATAATTACTGTGGGGCCTTCTCAGGGCTGAAATTGTGAAAAATTGTTCCCTCCAACTCTAGTAAAATACTAATTGTAATGATAAGAAGTGAAATTAAAAAAAGAAGTGGCTTATAAAATTATTATAGCCGGCATATGTCACAGTTACTGTTGCTCTTGATAACAAGGCTTAGCTAATGGCGCATACACACGGTCAGATTTGTTGTCAGATATGAACGATAACGATTTTAAAAATCATTCAATTGTTCATACCTGAAAATCTGACATGTGAGCCTACAACGATGATCGATGCGCGTTCCCACATGTCAGATAACGATATCTGACATCTGATGTGCTTGCAGTCAGATTTTGACGATTTCATTCATTTTAATACTGTCTGAAATCGTTCAAATCATTGGTAAAATCGCTCATCTGACAGATCTGACCGTGTGTATGCACCATTAGACAAACAGTTATACACAGCTCAGCAGGAAGCGGATTTTCAGGGTAGTCCAAGGACAGTGTTTCACAAACTCGACCCTCATGGCCCATTCACAGACCAGGTACTAAGGGTATCCATACATGAGCACAGGTGGCTTAGTAATTGCCAGTGCCGGAGAAGGGCCATTTTGCACCCCTTGCTGGCACTAGGAAATACAACACTGCTCCTTAGGAAGCTTCAGGCAGCTGTACAGGCTGCAGGGTGTTTATCTGGAGCGTTTATAGGGCTCTCTGGGCAGCACTCTACAAGCCAAATGCAATTGCCATGGGCAGTTATGTTGGCACCCCCATGGGCCTGTGCATCAGATGATGGCACCGCTCACACACTCGGCCTTGAGTATGACCTTAGTCAGTCTCATTTACCCACCTATGATGAAGCAGGGATATCCCTAATCTCTGGACTGTGAATGGGCCATGAGACCATGTGTAGGAAAAACACTGTCCCGGTGGTGAATGCGGGGAGAGGGGGGGGGGGGGTTCTGAGTATCCAGAAACCCCCCCATCTCTTCTTATTCTCCACAACCTATGATGTGATATGTATGGTAGAGGAGTACCTAAATTGCAAAGGGGTGTATTACAATCAGGTTCTGCAAACATGACATGATGGGAATTGTAGTTCTCTAAGTCCAACGATATAATATCACGTGTCACATCAGAAGCTCCATGTCCCTGGTGATCAATATTAAAACAGTGGGAGCCAGGAGCTGTGTAAGCAATGTGTACACTCTATAGGAAAGCTGATCAGCTTAGGAAAATGAACAATGGGGCATTTACCTGAGACATTGGCATCAAATCACTAGTTTGGCCATAAACGAATGTGAGAACACGGTGTATTTGGTTCAGTGTGACAAGTGATCCTTCCTTCCCTCTCCAGGTTAAGCAAACACTAAATTGGGATGCATCATGTGGATTCACAACTGGATTAACTGCCAATTGAATGGTTGCCACCGCTTTGCGTTTGTAAACCCACAACAATCCTCAATTAAGTCCTTTGTTATCTTTCTACAGTATGACTCTAAGGAGAAGGCTGAAACTGTCCCCAGACTCCCAGAGTCCCAGCCCGACTGAGGCACCAAGCACTGTGCAGACTGCCATGGGAACCACTGAACGCTCAGGTCAGAGACTGTAGATAGCAGGGTCATTATCTCCCTGTGTCCTATTACCACACTGTCACCAGACACTGCAGGGGCTGTGTAACAGTCTTTAACACATCCAGCATAAGCCAGCAGCTTGGGACAGTCTGCAATCTCTATAGGGGGTACCTAAGTGTCATGTTTGTCACATATAATTGTATTTTTCACCAAGATCCTGGTGGAATCAAATTTAAATTGTTATGAAAGAATCAGCCTCTTCTTTAGTTCATGTCTTGTTTTCTGGTTTCAGGAGCTGTCTAAATAGTACATAAAATGTCTCAGAGTAACATGATTTATACACCTTATATAGATCATGGATGGTAAGGACTGATAGAATGGTTTCTTCTGTCTTGTCATGCTCCGATTCTGCTTTTGCGCTGTTTTTAAGTTCCTTACAGCGCGGAGCGTGACTTTACATGGCGTCATTTTAGAAGGCCAATTGTTTTCTCTGGATGGGGACAAATGACAGTTCTGAGCGTTCCATAGGTATAACAACCTAGTAAATTGTGCGCTGGTAAATAGGGAATAGGCCTAAATCGCAGTTGGATGAAATGTCGCTACCGTACTGCAAACACACAAAGAAAATGTATATTTACCTGTATGCAAATTTGTATGCACCTTTCGGACCACCCTCCCCCTGTGTGTCATACTTGCCTACCCTCCCGATTTGGTAGGGAACCTCCTGAAAATCGGGTGCCGCTTCCGACCTCCCGGGAAGGAAGGCAAGCCTCCCGGCTGCCGGCGACCCCTTTTATCCCCCCCGCAATTACATGTAAAGCCCCCGCAGCAGGGGACGGCGGTGACGCGATTCACATGGAATCGCGTCATTTTGGCCCCGCCCCCTGCTTCACACTGCCTGTAATATCGGCAGTGTGTAGCCCGCAAACACTCATCGTCTGGGCGGCCCCGCCCCCGTTTGCTGGCCACGCCCCCCCAGTCATGCCTAACCGGCTGCTCCCTCCCGGAAGGGGAAGCCAGATAGTCGGCAAGTATGCTATGGGTACGCTTGGAGTGTTACTAATCATCATCATCATAATTGTGCACTTGCACTTACCCTGTGCTAGGTGCAAAAGATACTCCTTCAAAATGGGGTGAGGCTCGTGAGTATAGCTCTTCCCATGAGATCACGCCTCCCTTAATTTGGCGCTGAAATATATATTTGCATACCCAAAAAATTGGGCTTGTGCCAGTCCTGCAGTTACACCTTTTCAGTCGTGATGTAGTTGTGTTTAAAATGCATCTGCCACTGCTATGCATTTTTATCACAACTACATAGGTGTGTGTGTGTGTGTGTGTGTGTGTGTGTGTGTGTGTGTGTGTGTGTGTGTGTGTGTAAAAGGGGGTAACTGTCCCCCCTGGATCTGCCTGGATGATGCAGAGGACTCTGCAGGAACGCTGCTCATCACACATCTGAGCCAAAACTGATCTCATGACCGCCGGGACCCGGAAGATGTCGCTAGTGACACCGCTGCCACTGGGATCAGGTAAGTGGGCGCTGGGCTACTAGGGACATTGTATCATGTCCAGGGGCGTTTAATGAGAGGAGGGGGCCCGTGTGCAGTCTCCGTCACGTGTCCCCTCCTCTCAGCCCGGAGGCCAACAGCGCACTGAGCGTTGCGTCGCACTTATAGGCTCTGGCCCTGATTCAGAGGCAGGCCAGTTTTTTTTTTCCCCCGGCCTCCAGGCCGCTTGGTAAGCTGTGGGTGACCACCCACAGCTTTAGCGGGCGGCGTGGTGATGGTTGCGATTATCGCGACCATCGGGCTTGCAACGAGACCCTTGTGATAGGGTCTTGTCCACTGCAAGCCCCAGTGAACTTCCTGCTCTAAGAGAGCAGGAAGTTCACTACTGACATCACTGGTGATGAATTAGGCCCTCTGGGCACTAGTGTGTGCCTAGAGCCTATAGCGCATGCTCAGGTCACCGGGAAAATGGCAGCCACAGCTATTTTCTCTGTACTGCGCATGTTCAAAACGATGGGAAAATGGGCGCCGCAGCCATTTTCCAGGCGTTTTTACAGCACTGACACCGGCGCTGACGTGGGACTCCAGAGAGGTAAGTATAATATGGGTGCGCCCAGGGGCCCGTGTGCACCGCACACCCTGCACCCATTATAAATACACCCCTGATCATGTCATCCATGTAGACATGATTTATGTCGACACGGTCACTGTAAGCACGCCAAGCTGTGCAAATAAAGTCATGTATTTAGAAAAATGAAATAGTATTAAATAGTTTCATTACTGTGGAGGATGTTGTGTGTTGATTATCCATTTACTAATGCACATGTACTGATCTATTTGTTTTTATTTTATTATATTAGTTTTCCCGAGCGAGTTGACCCCACAGAGACTCAATTTGAGGTAAGAGCGCCATCTGCTGGTTGTTTTATGACTTTATTTTTGGTGTTACACAAACTTCGGTTGAGTCATATGCACCTGCAGCCACTTTTCCGCCTGACCGCGGATGTCTGTTTACTACATTATGCATAGACAATTTCTGTGCGTCTGCATGTGAAAGCCCTTCCTCTCCGCTGTTCTTACGTATCTTACTCATCATTAATGTCGGCACTTAAACCAGCCACATGCTGGGTGCTAAAGTTCCCTCTGTAACAGGCGTCCATTTGCGTCCGCACACTGCGGATGAGCATGGAAGTCAGCTGACACGCCCATGAGACAGGAGAGTTCTGTGTGATCACATGGTCGTTGCCAAGTTACCGCCCCCAGAACCCATCTTGTAAGACTCTCTACCAGACCTCAGGGCTTTGAATTTTATCAAAGCCTACTTACTCCCTCTGCCCCCCCTCATTATCTCTTCCCAGTTCACCTCCCAGCTTACCCACACTCTCTAGACTGTAAGCTCTCAAGGACAGGGCCTTCCTGTTCTCACCCTGCACTAGTCAATCAGCGCCTCCAATCAGCAGCTTTCATCCTGTTTGTGCCGCCATATAAATGAACAAAAGTAATAATAATAGTAATAATAATGAATGCCAAAATGAAAATGATGACACTGAATTTACCACTGACCAACAAATGTAGGCAATCATTGCGCAGGTAAACTGACCTATAAAGAGAGAGAGCAGACAATTAAAGGTTAGATAGGTAACTTCATAGATATCGGTGACAAAGAAAGCTTATAAGGGAAAGTACTGTAATAGAGGGGATATTTGAACACACAGGGCCTGATTCAGCACAGGACGGAATTGTAAAGCCGCACACAAGCTTTTCATACCTCCTGCATGCATTAATGATCTAATCTGCGTCCATGGACCCAGCATAGGATCATCGACGTGATCCTCAGCCAGCTGAGAGACCGCAGGGTCACACAGGCCAGCCATCGTAGTTCAGGAAAAGAGGCCAAAAAAGATCCATCAGCCGGAGATCCTGGCCTCTTCCCTCCCCCAACAGCGGCGTTTCACCTTAGTTTTGAGAAATGGAGGCCATCGCCGCCCTCTCCCCGCTCAGAAACGGCAGCAGACTGTCAATCACGCAGACGTGTACTGCACATGTGCAGTACTGGTCCGGCGCATGCACAGATTCACGACCATTAGGAATCTGCGATCAGCCCTACAGATGCTATATATTTTGCATTCTGGTGCATAGCTACGTACGTCCCATATTCAGCAAGAATCGTACCCAATGTGACCCAGATACTCCTACCAGTAGCCTAAAATGTTCCTCTCTGCAGCCAACACCATCTGAGTCTACAAATTGCTGCACTTTCTAAGAAAAAAAAAAGTCATGTTAAATTGCACTAATGTACATGCAAATGGATGATGTATTATGAGAAACATATATACCAGAAGTGGCTGAAGACAGAGGGCTACATGTACCCGACCCATAGAAGGCGTACAATGTTAGTCATAAGTACTAATTAGATACACTCTAGTAGAAAGTGTATCTAACCAATAGTTAAAAATAGGAAAGGGTTATCGCTGCAAAATAGACAATTTCAGACTCAATTGCATATTTAGCCCCTAAAAGACATCTAAAAAGTGAAATTATATCAGTCAGCGAAAAATTAATTTGTGCATAATGTTATCCTCTGAACCAGGAGCGTCTCTATAATGGGAGCAGGGTGTGCGGTGCACAGGGGCCCACGCTGCTCTTCTTGCACCCATTCACTATAGTTACCTAGCAGCCACCAGCGCCATTTCCTTGTGCAGTAAAGAAATCAGCAGTAAAATGGCACTCCCGCCATTTTTCTGGAGATTTGTGCATGTGCAGTAGACTGCACTCGAGCCCCCGCCTCTGAGGAAGCGACTATCCTCTGAACTAAAGCTGGGTACACACCTAACAGATATATCTGCAGATGATGGTTGTTCATAAACACTGAACAACCATCACACTTTCCGCCCGTACACACAACACGATGTGCAGATATATCTGCCATCGGCTGTGCAGCACAGCCAACGCGATACAGTATGTCTGTGAACGACGTTGTTCACAGACCAAGATTTCACTGGTATACACTGGCCAACGCACACAAGATATATTGCCAATATATCTGCCAGTGTGTACCCAGCATAAGTCTTGAAACAGTGATGTGTAAGTAATACACAAAGGGAGGTATAAACAACATGACAGTACACAGAGGGAGGTGTAAATAACATGACAGTAAACAGGGGGAGGTGTAAGTAACATGACAGTACACAGAGGGAGGTGTAAGTAACATGACAGTACACAGAGGGAGGTGTAAATAACATGACAGTACACAGAGGGAGGTGTAAGTAACATGACAGTACACAGAGGGAGGTGTAAGTAAAATGACAGTACACAGAGGGAGGTGTAAGTAACATGACAGTACACAGGGGGAGGTGTAAGTAACATGACAGTACACAGGGGGAGGTGTAAGTAACATGACAGTACACAGAGGGAGGTGTAAGTAACATGACAGTACACAGAGGTGTAAATAACATGACAGTACACAGAGGGAGGTGTAAATAACATGACTGTACACAGAGGGAGGTGTAAATAACATGACAGTACACAGAGGGAGGTGTAAATAACATGACAGTACACAGAGGGAGGTGTAAATAACATGACAGTACACAGAGGGAGGTGTAAATAACATGACAGTACACAGAGGGAGGTGTAAGTAACATGACAGTACACAGAGTGAGGTGTAAGTAACATGACAGTACACAGAGGGAGGTGTAAGTAACATGACAGTACACAGAGCGAGGTGTAAGTAACATGACAGTACACAGGGGGAGGTGTAAATAACAGGACAGTACACAGAGGGAGGTGTAAATAACAGGACAGTACACAGAGGGAGGTGTAAGTAACATGACAGTACACAGAGCGAGGTGTAAGTAACATGACAGTACACAGGGGGAGGTGTAAATAACATGACAGTACACAGAGGGAGGTGTAAATAACATGACAGTACACAGAGGGAGGTGTAAGTAACATGACAGTACACAGGGGGAGGTGTAAGTAACATGACGGTACACAGAGGGAGGTGTAAATAACATGACAGTACACAGAGGGAGATGTAAATAACATGACGGTACACAGAGGGAGGTGTAAATAACATGACGGTACACAGAGGGAGGTGTAAACAACATGACGGTACACAGAGGGAGGTGTAAATAACATGACGGTACACAGAGGGAGGTGTAAATAACATGACAGTACACAGAGGGAGGAGTAAGTAACATGACAGTACACAGAGCGAGCTGTAAATAACATGACAGTACACAGAGGGAGGTGTAAGTAACATGACAGTACACAGAGCGAGGTGTAAGTAACATGACAGTACACAGGGGGAGGTGTAAATAACAGGACAGTACACAGAGGGAGGTGTAAATAACATGACAGTACACAGAGGGAGGTGTAAGTAACATAACAGTACACAGAGCGAGGTGTAAGTAACATGACAGTACACAGAGGGAGGTGTAAATAACATGACAGTACACAGAGGGAGGTATAAGTAACATGACAGTACACAGAGGGAGGTGTAAGTAAAATGACAGTACACAGAGGGAGGTGTAAGTAACATGACAGTACACAGGGGGAGGTGTAAGTAACATGACAGTACACAGAGGGAGGTGTAAGTAACATGACAGTACACAGAGGTGTAAATAACATGACAGTACACAGAGGGAGGTGTAAATAACATGACTGTACACAGAGGGAGGTGTAAATAACATGACAGTACACAGAGGGAGGTGTAAATAACATGACAGTACACAGAGGGAGGTGTAAATAACATGACAGTACACAGAGGGAGGTGTAAATAACATGAGAGTACACAGAGGGAGGTGTAAGTAACATGACAGTACACAGAGTGAGGTGTAAGTAACATGACAGTACACAGAGGGAGGTGTAAGTAACATGACAGTACACAGAGCGAGGTGTAAGTAACATGACAGTACACAGGGGGAGGTGTAAATAACAGGACAGTACACAGAGGGAGGTGTAAATAACAGGACAGTACACAGAGGGAGGTGTAAGTAACATGACAGTACACAGAGCGAGGTGTAAGTAACATGACAGTACACAGGGGGAGGTGTAAATAACAGGACAGTACACAGAGGGAGGTGTAAATAACAGGACAGTACACAGAGGGAGGTGTAAGTAACATGACAGTACACAGAGCGAGGTGTAAGTAACATGACAGTACACAGGGGGAGGTGTAAATAACATGACAGTACACAGAGGGAGGTGTAAATAACATGACAGTACACAGAGGGAGGTGTAAGTAACATGACAGTACACAGGGGGAGGTGTAAGTAACATGACGGTACACAGAGGGAGGTGTAAACAACATGACGGTACACAGAGGGAGATGTAAACAACATGACGGTACACAGAGGGAGGTGTAAACAACATGACGGTACACAGAGGGAGGTGTAAACAACATGACGGTACACAGAGGGAGGTGTAAACAACATGACGGTACACAGAGGGAGGTGTAAATAACATGACGGTACACAGAGGGAGGTGTAAATAACATGACGGTACACAGAGGGAGGAGTAAGTAACATGACGGTACACAGAGCGAGGTGTAAGTAACATGACGGTACACAGAGGGAGGTGTAAGTAACATGACAGTACACAGAGCGAGGTGTAAGTAACATGACAGTACACAGGGGGAGGTGTAAATAACAGGACAGTACACAGAGGGAGGTGTAAATAACATGACAGTACACAGAGGGAGGTGTAAATAACATGACAGTACACAGAGCGAGGTGTAAGTAACATGACAGTACACAGGGGGAGGTGTAAATAACAGGACAGTACACAGAGGGAGGTGTAAATAACAGGACAGTACACAGAGGGAGGTGTAAGTAACATAACAGTACACAGAGCGAGGTGTAAGTAACATGACAGTACACAGAGGGAGGTGTAAATAACATGACAGTACACAGAGGGAGGTGTAAGTAACATGACAGTACACAGAGGGAGGTGTAAGTAACATGACAGTACACAGAGGGAGGTGTAAGTAACATGACAGTATACAGTAAATAACATGACAGTACACAGAGGGAGGTGTAAGTAACATGACAGTACACAGAGGGAGGTGTAAGTAACATGACAGTACACAGAGGGAGGTGTAAGTAACATGACAGTACACAGGGGGAGGTGTAAATAACATGACAGTACACAGAGCGAGGTGTACACAACATGACAGTACACAGAGCGAGGTGTAAGTAACATGACAGTACACAGAGGGAGGTGTAAATAACATGACAGTACACAGAGGGAGGTGGAAACAACATGACAGTACACAGAGGGAGGTGGAAACAACATGACAGTACACAGAGCGAGGTGTAAGTAACATGATAGTACACAGAGGGAGGTGTGAACAACATGACAGTACACAGAGGGAGGTGTAAGTAACATGACAGTACACAGAGGGAGGTGTAAATAACATGACAGTACACAGAGGGAGGCGTAAGTAACATGACAGTACACAGAGCGAGGCGTAAGTAACATGACAGTACACAGAGGGAGGCGTAAATAACATGACAGTACACAGAGGGAGGCGTAAGTAGCATGACAGTACACAGAGGGAGGCGTAAGTAACATGACAGTACACAGAGGGAGGCGTAAGTAACATGACAGTACACAGGGGGAGGCGTAAGTAACATGACAGTACACAGAGCGAGGCGTAAGTAACATGAGAGTACACAGAGGGTGGTGTAAGTAACATGACAGTACACAGAGGGAGGTGTAAGTAACATGACAGTACATAGAGGGAGGTGTAAGTAACATGACAGTACACAGAGGGAGGTGTAAACAACATGACAGTACACAGATAGGTGTAAATAACATGACAGTACACAGAGGGAGGTGTAAATAACATGACAGTACACAGAGGGACAGAGCGAGGTGTAAGTAACATGAGAGTACACAGAGGGAGGTGTAAGTAACATGACAGTACACAGAGGGAGGTGTAAGTAACATGACAGTACACAGAGGGAGGTGTAAGTAACATGACAGTACACAGAGGGAGGTGTAAACAACATGACAGTACACAGATAGGTGTAAATAACATGACAGTACACAGAGGGAGGTGTAAATAACATGACAGTACACAGAGGGAGGTGTAAGTAACATGACAGTACACAGAGGGAGGTGTAAGTAACATGACAGTACACAGACGGAGGTGTAAGTAACATGACAGTACACAGAGGGAGGTGTAAGTAACATGACAGTACACAGGGGGAGGTGTAAGTAACATGACAGTACACAGGGGGAGGTGTAAGTAACATGACAGTACACAGAGCGAGGTGTACACAACATGACAGTACACAGAGCGAGGTGTAAGTAACATGACAGTACACAGAGGGAGGTGGAAACAACATGACAGTACACAGAGGGAGGTGTAAGTAACATGACAGTACACAGAGGGAGGTGTAAGTAACATGACACTACACAGAGCGAGGTGTAAGTAACATGACAGTACACAGAGGGAGGTGTAAGTAACATGACAGTACACAGAGGGAGGTGAAAGTAACATGACAGTACACAGAGGGAGGTGTAAGTAACATGACAGTACACAGGGGGAGGTGTAAGTAACATGACAGTACACAGGGGGAGGTGTAAGTAACATGACAGTACACAGAGCGAGGTGTACACAACATGACAGTACACAGAGCGAGGTGTAAGTAACATGACAGTACACAGAGGGAGGTGGAAACAACATGACAGTACACAGAGGGAGGTGTAAGTAACATGACAGTACACAGAGGGAGGTGTAAGTAACATGACACTACACAGAGCGAGGTGTAAGTAACATGACAGTACACAGAGGGAGGTGTAAGTAACATGACAGTACACAGAGGGAGGTGTAAGTAACATGACAGTACACAGAGGGAGGTGTAAGTAACATGACAGTACACAGTGGGAGGTGTAAGTAACATGACAGTACACAGAGGGAGGTGTAAGTAACATGACAGTACACAGAGCGAGGTGTAAGTAACATGACAGTACACAGAGTGAGGTGTAAGTAACATGAGAGTACACAGAGGGAGGTGTAAGTAACATGACAGTACACAGAGGGAGGTGTAAACAACATGACAGTACACAGATAGGTGTAAATAAGATGACAGTACACAGAGGGAGGTGTAAGTAACATGACAGTACACAGAGGGAGGTGTAAATAACATGACAGTACACAGAGGGAGGAGTAAGTAACATGACAGTACACAGAGGGAGGTGTAAACAACATGACAGTACACAGAGGGAGGTGTAAACAACATGACAGTACACAGATAGGTGTAAATAACAAGACAGTACACAGAGGGAGGTGTAAATAACATGACAGTACACAGAGGGAGGTGTAAGTAACATGACAGTACACAGAGGGAGGTGTAAGTAACATGACTGTACACAGAGAGAGGTGTAAGTAACATTACAATACACAGAGGGAGGTGTAAGTAACATGACAGTACACAGAGGGAGGTGTAAGTAACATGACAGTACACAGAGGGAGGTGTAAGTAACATGATGGTACACAGAGGGAGGTGTAAGTAACATGACAGTATACAGTAAATAACATGACAGTACACAGAGAGAGGTGTAAGTAACATGACAGTACACAGAGGGAGGTGTAAGTAACATGACAGTACACAGAGGAAGGTGTAAGTAACATGACAGTACACAGAGGGAGGTGTAAGTAACATGATGGTACACAGAGGGAGGTGTAAGTAACATGACAGTATACAGTAAATAACATGACAGTACACAGAGGGAGGTGTAAGTAATATGACAGTACACAGAGGGAGGTGTAAGTAACATGACAGTACACAGGGGGAGGTGTAAGTAACATGACAGTACACAGAGGGAGGTGTAAGTAACATGACAGTACACAGAGCGAGGTGTACACAACATGACAGTACACAGAGGGAGGTGTAAGTAACATGACAATACACAGGGGGCGGTGTAAATAACATGACAGTACACAGAGGGAGGTGTAAATAACATGACAGTACACAGAGGGAGGTGTAAATAACATGACAGTACACAGAGGGAGGTGTAAGTAACATGACAGTACACAGAGGGAGGTGTAAGTAACATGACAGTACACAGAGGGAGGTGTAAGTAACATGACAGTACACAGAGGGAGGTGTAAGTAACATGACTGTACACAGAGAGAGGTGTAAGTAACATCACAGTACACAGAGGGAGGTGTAAGTAACATCACAGTACACAGAGGGAGGTGTAAGTAACATGACAGTACACAGAGGGAGGTGTAAGTAACATGATGGTACACAGACGGAGGTGTAAGTAACATGACAGTATACAGTAAATAACATGACAGTACACAGAGGGAGGTGTAAGTAATATGACAGTACACAGAGGGAGGTGTAAGTAACATGACAGTACACAGGGGGAGGTGTAAGTAACATGACAGTACACAGAGCGATGTGTACACAACATGACAGTACACAGAGGGAGGTGTAAGTAACATGACAATACACAGGGGGCGGTGTAAATAACATGACAGTACACAGAGGGAGGTGTAAATAACATGACAGTACACAGAGGGAGGTGTAAGTAACATGATGGTACACAGAGGGAGGTGTAAGTAACATGACAGTATACAGTAAATAACATGACAGTACACAGAGGGAGGTGTAATTAACATGACAGTACACAGAGGGAGGTGTAAGTAACATGACAGTACACAGGGGGAGGTGTAAGTAACATGACAGTACACAGAGGGAGGTGTAAATAACATGACAGTACACAGAGGGAGGTGTACACAACATGAAAGTACACATAGCGAGGTGTAAGTAACATGACAGTACACAGAGGGAGGTGTAAATAACATGACAGTACACAGAGGGAGGTGTAAACAACATGACAGTACACAGAGGGAGGTGTAAACAACATGACAGTACACAGAGCGAGGTGTAAGTAACATGACAGTACACAGAGGGAGGTGTGAACAACATGACAGTACACAGAGGGAGGTGTAGGTAACATGACAGTACACAGAGGGAGGAGTAAATAACATGACAGTACACAGAGGGAGGTGTAAGTAACATGACAGTACACAGAGGGAGGTGTAAGTAACATGACTGTACACAGAGAGAGGTGTAAGTAACATGACAGTACACAGAGGGAGGTGTAAGTAACATGACAGTACACAGAGGGAGGTGTAAGTAACATGACAGTACACAGAGGGAGGTGTAAGTAACATGATGGTTCACAGAGGGAGGTGTAAGTAACATGACAGTATACAGTAAATAACATGACAGTACACAGAGGGAGGTGTAAGTAATATGACAGTACACAGAGGGAGGTGTAAGTAACATGACAGTACACAGGGGGAGGTGTAAGTAACATGACAGTACACAGGGGGAGGTGTACACAACATGACAGTACACAGAGGGAGGTGTAAGTAACATGACAATACACAGGGGGCGGTGTAAATAACATGACAGTACACAGAGGGAGGTGTAAATAACATGACAGTACACAGAGGGAGGTGTAAATAACATGACAGTACACAGAGGGAGGTGTAAGTAACATGATGGTACACAGAGGGAGGTGTAAGTAACATGACAGTATACAGTAAATAACATGACAGTACACAGAGGGAGGTGTAAGTAACATGACAGTACACAGGGGGAGGTGTAAGTAACATGACAGTACACAGAGGGAGGTGTAAATAACATGACAGTACACAGAGGGAGGTGTACACAACATGAAAGTACACATAGCGAGGTGTAAGTAACATGACAGTACACAGAGGGAGGTGTAAATAACATGACAGTACACAGAGGGAGGTGTAAACAACATGACAGTACACAGAGGGAGGTGTAAACAACATGACAGTACACAGAGGGAGGTGTAAGTAACATGACAGTACACAGAGGGAGGTGTGAACAACATGACAGTACACAGAGGGAGGTGTAGGTAACATGACAGTACACAGAGGGAGGTGTAAATAACATGACAGTACACAGAGGGAGGCGTAAGTAACATGACAGTACACAGAGCGAGGCGTAAGTAATATGACAGTACACAGAGGGAGGCGTAAATAACATGACAGTACACAGAGGGAGGCGTAAGTAACATGACAGTACACAGGGGGAGGCGTAAGTAACATGAGAGTACACAGAGCGAGACGTAAGTAACATGAGAGTACACAGAGGGAGGTGTAAGTAACATGACAGTACACAGAGGGAGGTGTAAGTAACATGACAGTACACAGAGGGAGGTGTAAGTAACATGACAGTACACAGAGGGAGGTGTAAACAACATGACAGTACACAGATAGGTGTAAATAACATGACAGTACACAGAGGGAGGTGTAAATAACATGACAGTACACAGAGGGACAGAGCGAGGTGTAAGTAACATGAGAGTACACAGAGGGAGGTGTAAGTAACATGACAGTACACAGAGGGAGGTGTAAGTAACATGACAGTACACAGAGGGAGGTGTAAGTAACATGACAGTACACAGAGGGAGGTGTAAACAACATGACAGTACACAGATAGGTGTAAATAACATGACAGTACACAGAGGGAGGTGTAAATAACATGACAGTACACAGAGGGACAGAGCGAGGTGTAAGTAACATGAGAGTACACAGAGGGAGGTGTAAGTAACATGACAGTACACAGAGGGAGGTGTAAGTAACATGACAGTACACAGAGGGAGGTGTAAGTAACATGACAGTACACAGAGGGAGGTGTAAACAACATGACAGTACACAGATAGGTGTAAATAACATGACAGTACACAGAGGGAGGTGTAAATAACATGACAGTACACAGAGGGAGGTGTAAGTAACATGACAGTACACAGAGGGAGGTGTAAGTAACATGACAGTACACAGAGGGAGGTGTAATTAACATGACAGTACACAGAGGGAGGTGTAAGTAACATGACAGTACACAGGGGGAGGTGTAAGTAACATGACAGTACACAGATAGGTGTAAATAAGATGACAGTACACAGAGGGAGATTTAAATAACATGACAGTACACAGAGGGAGGTGTAAGTAACATGACAGTACACAGAGGGAGGTGTAAGTAACATGACAGTACACAGAGGGAGGTGTAAGTAACATGACAGTACACAGAGGGAGGTGTAAGTAACATGACAGTACACAGAGCGAGGTGTAAGTAACATGACAGTACACAGAGTGAGGTGTAAGTAACATGAGAGTACACAGAGGGAGGTGTAAGTAACATGACAGTACACAGAGGGAGGTGTAAGTAACATGACAGTACACAGAGGGAGGTGTAAGTAACATGACAGTACACAGAGGGAGGTGTAAACAACATGACAGTACACAGATAGGTGTAAATAAGATGACAGTACACAGAGGGAGATTTAAATAACATGACAGTACACAGAGGGAGGTGTAAGTAACATGACAGTACACAGAGGGAGGTGTAAGTAACATGACAGTACACAGAGGGAGGTGTGAACAACATGACAGTACACAGAGGGAGGTGTAGGTAACATGACAGTACACAGAGGGAGGTGTAAATAACATGACAGTACACAGAGGGAGGTGTAAGTAACATGACAGTACACAGAGGGAGGTGCAAGTAACATGACTGTACACAGAGAGAGGTGTAAGTAACATGACAGTACACAGAGGGAGGTGTAAGTAACATGACACTACACAGAGGGAGGTGTAAGTAACATGACAGTACACAGAGGGAGGTGTAAGTAACATGATGGTACACAGAGGGAGGTGTAAGTAACATGACAGTATACAGTAAATAACATGACAGTACACAGAGGGAGGTGTAAGTAATATGACAGTACACAGAGGGAGGTGTAAGTAACATGACAGTACACAGGGGGAGGTGTAAGTAACATGACAGTACACAGAGCGAGGTGTACACAACATGACAGTACACAGAGGGAGGTGTAAGTAACATGACAATACACAGGGGGCGGTGTAAATAACATGACAGTACACAGAGGGAGGTGTAAATAACATGACAGTACACAGAGGGAGGTGTAAATAACATGACAGTACACAGAGGGAGGTGTAAGTAACATGATGGTTCACAGAGGGAGGTGTAAGTAACATGACAGTATACAGTAAATAACATGACAGTACACAGAGGGAGGTGTAATTAACATGACAGTACACAGAGGGAGGTGTAAGTAACATGACAGTACACAGGGGGAGGTGTAAGTAACATGACAGTACACAGAGGGAGGTGTACATAACATGACAGTACACAGAGGGAGGTGTACACAACATGAAAGTACACATAGCGAGGTGTAAGTAACATGACAGTACACAGAGGGAGGTGTAAATAACATGACAGTACACAGAGGGAGGTGTAAACAACATGACAGTACACAGAGGGAGGTGTAAACAACATGACAGTACACAGAGCGAGGTGTAAGTAACATGACAGTACACAGAGGCAGGTGTGAACAACATGACAGTACACAGAGGGAGGTGTAGGTAACATGACAGTACACAGAGGGAGGTGTAAATAACATGACAGTACACAGAGGGAGGTGTAAGTAACATGACAGTACACAGAGGGAGGTGTAAGTAACATGACTGTACACAGAGAGAGGTGTAAGTAACATGACAGTACACAGAGGGAGGTGTAAGTAACATGACAGTACACAGAGGGAGGTGTAAGTAACATGATGGTACACAGAGGGAGGTGTAAGTAACATGACAGTATACAGTAAATAACATGATAGTACCCAGAGGGAGGTGTAAGTAATATGACAGTACACAGAGGGAGGTGTAAGTAACATGACAGTACACAGGGGGAGGTGTAAGTAACATGACAGTACACAGAGCGAGGTGTACACTACATGACAGTACACAGAGGGAGGTGTAAGTAACATGACAATACACAGGGGGCGGTGTAAATAACATGACAGTACACAGAGGGAGGTGTAAATAACATGACAGTACACAGAGGGAGGTGTAAATAACATGACAGTACACAGAGGGAGGTGTAAGTAACATGATGGTACACAGAGGGAGGTGTAAGTAACATGACAGTATACAGTAAATAACATGACAGTACACAGAGGGAGGTGTAAGTAACATGACAGTACACAGGGGGAGGTGTAAGTAACATGACAGTACACAGAGGGAGGTGTAAATAACATGACAGTACACAGAGGGAGGTGTACACAACATGAAAGTACACATAGCGAGGTGTAAGTAACATGACAGTACACAGAGGGAGGTGTAAATAACATGACAGTACACAGAGGGAGGTGTAAACAACATGACAGTACACAGAGGGAGGTGTAAATAACATGACAGTACACAGAGGGAGGTGTAAACAACATGACAGTACACAGAGCGAGGTGTAAGTAACATGACAGTACACAGAGTGAGGTGTAAGTAACATGAGAGTACACAGAGGGAGGTGTAAGTAACATGACAGTACACAGAGGGAGGTGTAAGTAACATGACAGTACACAGAGGGAGGTGTAAGTAACATGACAGTACACAGAGGGAGGTGTAAACAACATGACAGTACACAGATAGGTGTAAATAAGATGACAGTACACAGAGGGAGATTTAAATAACATGACAGTACACAGAGGGAGGTGTAAGTAACATGACAGTACACAGAGGGAGGTGTAAGTAACATGACAGTACACAGAGGGAGGTGTGAACAACATGACAGTACACAGAGGGAGGTGTAGGTAACATGACAGTACACAGAGGGAGGTGTAAATAACATGACAGTACACAGAGGGAGGTGTAAGTAACATGACAGTACACAGAGGGAGGTGCAAGTAACATGACTGTACACAGAGAGAGGTGTAAGTAACATGACAGTACACAGAGGGAGGTGTAAGTAACATGACACTACACAGAGGGAGGTGTAAGTAACATGACAGTACACAGAGGGAGGTGTAAGTAACATGATGGTACACAGAGGGAGGTGTAAGTAACATGACAGTATACAGTAAATAACATGACAGTACACAGAGGGAGGTGTAAGTAATATGACAGTACACAGAGGGAGGTGTAAGTAACATGACAGTACACAGGGGGAGGTGTAAGTAACATGACAGTACACAGAGCGAGGTGTACACAACATGACAGTACACAGAGGGAGGTGTAAGTAACATGACAATACACAGGGGGCGGTGTAAATAACATGACAGTACACAGAGGGAGGTGTAAATAACATGACAGTACACAGAGGGAGGTGTAAATAACATGACAGTACACAGAGGGAGGTGTAAGTAACATGATGGTTCACAGAGGGAGGTGTAAGTAACATGACAGTATACAGTAAATAACATGACAGTACACAGAGGGAGGTGTAATTAACATGACAGTACACAGAGGGAGGTGTAAGTAACATGACAGTACACAGGGGGAGGTGTAAGTAACATGACAGTACACAGAGGGAGGTGTACATAACATGACAGTACACAGAGGGAGGTGTACACAACATGAAAGTACACATAGCGAGGTGTAAGTAACATGACAGTACACAGAGGGAGGTGTAAATAACATGACAGTACACAGAGGGAGGTGTAAACAACATGACAGTACACAGAGGGAGGTGTAAACAACATGACAGTACACAGAGCGAGGTGTAAGTAACATGACAGTACACAGAGGGAGGTGTGAACAACATGACAGTACACAGAGGGAGGTGTAGGTAACATGACAGTACACAGAGGGAGGTGTAAATAACATGACAGTACACAGAGGGAGGTGTAAGTAACATGACAGTACACAGAGGGAGGTGTAAGTAACATGACTGTACACAGAGAGAGGTGTAAGTAACATGACAGTACACAGAGGGAGGTGTAAGTAACATGACAGTACACAGAGGGAGGTGTAAGTAACATGATGGTACACAGAGGGAGGTGTAAGTAACATGACAGTATACAGTAAATAACATGATAGTACCCAGAGGGAGGTGTAAGTAATATGACAGTACACAGAGGGAGGTGTAAGTAACATGACAGTACACAGGGGGAGGTGTAAGTAACATGACAGTACACAGAGCGAGGTGTACACTACATGACAGTACACAGAGGGAGGTGTAAGTAACATGACAATACACAGGGGGCGGTGTAAATAACATGACAGTACACAGAGGGAGGTGTAAATAACATGACAGTACACAGAGGGAGGTGTAAATAACATGACAGTACACAGAGGGAGGTGTAAGTAACATGATGGTACACAGAGGGAGGTGTAAGTACCATGACAGTATACAGTAAATAACATGACAGTACACAGAGGGAGGTGTAAGTAACATGACAGTACACAGGGGGAGGTGTAAGTAACATGACAGTACACAGAGGGAGGTGTAAATAACATGACAGTACACAGAGGGAGGTGTACACAACATGAAAGTACACATAGCGAGGTGTAAGTAACATGACAGTACACAGAGGGAGGTGTAAATAACATGACAGTACACAGAGGGAGGTGTAAACAACATGACAGTACACAGAGGGAGGTGTAAACAACATGACAGTACACAGAGCGAGGTGTAAGTAACATGACAGTACACAGAGGGAGGTGTGAACAACATGACAGTACACAGAGGGAGGTGTAGGTAACATGACAGTACACAGAGGGAGGCGTAAATAACATGACAGTACACAGAGGGAGGCGTAAGTAACATGACAGTACACAGAGCGAGGCGTAAGTAATATGACAGTACACAGAGGGAGGCGTAAATAACATGACAGTACACAGAGGGAGGCGTAAGTAACATGACAGTACACAGGGGGAGGCGTAAGTAACATGAGAGTACACAGAGCGAGGCGTAAGTAACATGAGAGTACACAGAGGGAGGTGTAAGTAACATGACAGTACACAGAGGGAGGTGTAAGTAACATGACAGTACACAGAGGGAGGTGTAAGTAACATGACAGTACACAGAGGGAGGTGTAAACAACATGACAGTACACAGATAGGTGTAAATAACATGACAGTACACAGAGGGAGGTGTAAATAACATGACAGTACACAGAGGGACAGAGCGAGGTGTAAGTAACATGAGAGTACACAGAGGGAGGTGTAAGTAACATGACAGTACACAGAGGGAGGTGTAATTAACATGACAGTACACAGAGGGAGGTGTAAGTAACATGACAGTACACAGAGGGAGGTGTAAACAACATGACAGTACACAGATAGGTGTAAATAACATGACAGTACACAGAGGGAGGTGTAAATAACATGACAGTACACAGAGGGACAGAGCGAGGTGTAAGTAACATGAGAGTACACAGAGGGAGGTGTAAGTAACATGACAGTACACAGAGGGAGGTGTAAGTAACATGACAGTACACAGAGGGAGGTGTAAGTAACATGACAGTACACAGAGGGAGGTGTAAACAACATGACAGTACACAGATAGGTGTAAATAACATGACAGTACACAGAGGGAGGTGTAAATAACATGACAGTACACAGAGGGAGGTGTAAGTAACATGACAGTACACAGAGGGAGGTGTAAGTAACATGACAGTACACAGAGGGAGGTGTAATTAACATGACAGTACACAGAGGGAGGTGTAAGTAACATGACAGTACACAGGGGGAGGTGTAAGTAACATGACAGTACACAGATAGGTGTAAATAAGATGACAGTACACAGAGGGAGATTTAAATAACATGACAGTACACAGAGGGAGGTGTAAGTAACATGACAGTACACAGAGGGAGGTGTAAGTAACATGACAATACACAGAGGGAGGTGTAAGTAACATGACAGTACACAGAGGGAGGTGTAAGTAACATGACAGTACACAGAGCGAGGTGTAAGTAACATGACAGTACACAGAGTGAGGTGTAAGTAACATGAGAGTACACAGAGGGAGGTGTAAGTAACATGACAGTACACAGAGGGAGGTGTAAGTAACATGACAGTACACAGAGGGAGGTGTAAGTAACATGACAGTACACAGAGGGAGGTGTAAACAACATGACAGTACACAGATAGGTGTAAATAAGATGATAGTACACAGAGGGAGATTTAAATAACATGACAGTACACAGAGGGAGGTGTAAGTAACATGACAGTACACAGAGGGAGGTGTAAGTAACATGACAGTACACAGAGGGAGGTGTAAGTAACATGACAGTACACAGGGGGAGGTGTAAGTAACATGACAGTACACAGAGCGAGGTGTAAGTAACATGAGAGTACACAGAGGGAGGTGTAAGTAACATGACAGTACACAGAGGGAGGTGTAAGTAACATGAAAGTACACAGAGGGAGGTGTAAACAACATGACAGTATACAGATAGGTGTAAATAACATGACAGTACACAGAGGGAGGTGTAAATAACATGACAGTACACAGAGGGACAGAGCGAGGTGCAAGTAACATGAGAGTACACAGAGGGAGGTGTAAGTAACTTGACAGTACAGAGGGAGGTGTAAGTAACAGGACAGTACACAGAGGGAGGTGTAAGTAACAGGACAGTACACAGAGGGAGGTGTAAACAACATGACAGTACACAGATAGGTGTAAATAACATGACAGTACACAGAGGGAGGTGTAAATAACATGACAGTACACAGAGGGAGGTGTAAGTAACATGACAGTACACAGAGGGAGGTGTAAGTAACATGACAGTACACAGAGGGAGTTGTAAGTAACATGACAGTACACAGAGGGAGGTGTAAGTAACATGACAGTACACAGAGGGAGGTGTAAGTAACATGACAGTACACAGAGGGAGGTGTAAGTAACATGACAGTACACAGAGGGAGGTGTAAACAACATGACAGTACACAGATAGGTGTAAATAACATGACAGTACACAGAGGGAGGTGTAAGTAACATGACAGTACACAGAGGGAGGTGTAAGTAACATGACAGTACACAGAGGGAGTTGTAAGTAACATGACAGTACACAGAGGGAGGTGTAAGTAACATGACAGTACACAGAGGGAGGTGTAAGTAACATGACAGTACACAGAGAGAGGTGTAAGTAACATGACAGTACACAGAGGGAGGTGTAAGTAACATGACAGTACACAGAGGGAGGTGTAAGTAACATGACAGTACACAGAGGGAGGTGTAAGTAACATGACAGTACACAGAGGGAGGTGTAAGTAACATGACAGTACACAGAGGGAGGTGTAAACAACATGACAGTACAAAGATAGGTGTAAATAACATGACAGTACACAGAGGGAGGTGTAAATAACATGACAGTACACGGAGGGAGGTGTAAGTAACATGACAGTACACGGAGGGAGGTGTAAGTAACATGACAGTACACGGAGGGAGGTGTAAGTAACATGACAGTACACGGAGGGAGGTGTAAGTAACATGACTGTACACAGAGAGAGGTGTAAGTAACATGACAGTACACAGAGGGAGGTGTAAGTAACATGACAGTACACAGAGGGAGGTGTAAGTAACATGACAGTACACAGAGGGAGGTGTAAGTAACATGATGGTACACAGAGGGAGGTGTAAGTAACATGACAGTATACAGTAAATAACATGACAGTACACAGAGGGAGGTGTAAGTAACATGACAGTACACAGGGGGAGGTGTAAGTAACATGACAGTACACAGAAGGAGGTGTAAGTATCATGACAGTACACAGAGCGAGGTGTACACAACATGACAGTACACAGAGGGAGGTGTAAGTAACATGACAGTACACAGAGGGAGGTGTAAATAACATGGCAGTACACAGAGGGATGTGTAAATAACATGACAGTACACAGAGGGAGGTGTAAGTAACATGATGGTACACAGAGGGAGGTGTATGTAACATGACAGTATACAGTAAACAACATGACAGTACACAGAGGGAGGTGTAAGTAACATGACAGTACACAGAGGGAGGTGTAAGTAACATGACAGTACACAGGGGGAGGTGTAAGTAACATGACAGTACACAGGGGAGGTGTAAATAACATGACAGTACACAGAGCGAGGTGTACACAACATGACAGTACACAGAGCGAGGTGTAAGTAACATGACAGTACACAGAGGGAGGTGTAAATAACATGACAGTACACAGAGGGAGGTGGAAACAACATGACAGTACACAGAGGGAGGTGGAAACAACATGACAGTACACAGAGCGAGGTGTAAGTAACATGACAGTACACAGAGGGAGGTGTGAACAACATGACAGTACACAGAGGGAGGTGTAAGTAACATGACAGTACACAGAGGGAGGTGTAAATAACATGACAGTACACAGAGCGAGGTGTAAGTAACATGACAGTACACAGAGGGAGGTGTAAATAACATGACAGTACACAGAGGGAGGTGTAAGTAACATGACAGTACACAGAGGGAGGTGTAAGTAACATGACAGTACACAGAGGGAGGTGGAAATAACATGACAGTACACAGAGGGAGCTGTAAGTAACAGGACAGTACACAGAGGGAGCTGTAAGTAACAGGACAGTACACAGAGGGAGATGTAAGTAACAGGACAGTACACAGAGGGAGATGTAAGTAACAGGACAGTACACAGAGGGAGATGTAAGTAACAGGACAGTACACAGAGGGAGGTGTAAGTAACAGGACAGTACACAGAAGGAGGTGTAAACAACATGATGTCAGAGGGAGGTGTAAGTAACATGACAGTACACAGAGGGAGGTGTAAGTAACATGACAGTACACAGAGGGAGGTGTAAGTAACATGACGGTACACAGAGGGAGGTGTAAGTAACATGACGGTACACAGAGGGAGGTGTAAGTAACATGACGGTACACAGAGTGAGGTGTAAGTAACATGACGGTACACAGAGGGAGGTGTAAGTAACATGACGGTACACAGAGGGAGGTGTAAGTAACATGACGGTACACAGGGGGAGGTGTAAGTAACATGACGGTACACAGGGGGAGGTGTAAGTAACATGACGGTACACAGGGGGAGGTGTAAGTAACATGACGGTACACAGGGGGAGGTGTAAGTAACATGACGGTACACAGAGCGAGGTGTAAGTAACATGAGGGTACACAGAGGGAGGTGTAAGTAACATGACGGTACACAGAGGGAGGTGTAAGTAACATGACGGTACACAGATAGGTGTAAATAACATGACGGTACACAGAGGGAGGTGTAAATAACATGACAGTACACAGAGGGAGGTGTAAGTAACATGACAGTACACAGAGGGAGGTGTAAGTAACATGACAGTACACAGAGGGAGGTGTAAGTAACATGACAGTACACAGGGGGAGGTGTAAGTAACATGACAGTACACAGGGGGAGGTGTACATAACATGACAGTACACAGAGCGAGGTGTACATAACATGACAGTACACAGAGCGAGGTGTAAGTAACATGACAGTACACAGAGGGAGGTGGAAACAACATGACAGTACACAGAGGGAGGTGTAAGAAACATGATGGTACACAGAGGGAGGTGTAAGTAACATGACAGTATACAGTAAATAACATGACAGTACACAGAGGGAGGTGTAAGTAACATGACAGTACACAGAGGGAGGTGTAAGTAAGATGACAGTACACAGGGGGAGGTGTAAGTAATATGACAGTACACAGAGGGAGGTGTAAATAACATGACAGTACACAGAGCGAGGTGTACACATCATGACAGTACACAGAGCGAGGTGTAAGTAACATGACAGTACACAGAGGGAGGTGTAAATAACATGACAGTACACAGAGGGAGGTGGAAACAACATGACAGTACACAGAGGGAGGTGGAAACAACATGACAGTACACAGAGCGAGGTGTAAGTAACATGACAGTACACAGAGGGAGGTGTGAACAACATGACAGTACACAGGGGGAGGTGTAAGTAACATGACAGTACACAGAGGGAGGTGTAAGTAACATGACAGTACACAGAGGGAGGTGTAAGTAACATGACAGTACACAGAGGGAGATGTAAGTAACATGATGGTACACAGAGGGAGGTGGAAGTATCATGACAGTATACAGTAAATAACATGACAGTACACAGAGGGAGGTGTAAGTAACATGACAGTACACAGGGGGAGGTGTAAGTAACATGACAGTACACAGAAGGAGGTGTAAGTATCATCACAGTACACAGAGCGAGGTGTACACAACATGACAGTACACAGAGGGAGGTGTAAATAACATGACAGTACACAGAGGGAGGTGTAAATAACATGGCAGTACACAGAGGGAGGTGTAAATAACATGACAGTACACAGAGGGAGGTGTAAGTAACATGATGGTACACAGAGGGCGGTGTAAGTAACAGGACAGTATACAGTAAACAACATGACAGTACACAGAGGGAGGTGTAAGTAACATGACAGTACACAGAGGGAGGTGTAAGTAACATGACAGTACACAGAGGGAGGTGGAAACAACATGACAGTACACAGAGGGAGGTGGAAACAACATGACAGTACACAGAGCGAGGTGTAAGTAACATGACAGTACACAGAGGGAGGTGTGAACAACATGACAGTACACAGAGGGAGGTGTAAGTAACATGACAGTACACAGAGGGAGGTGTAAATAACATGACAGTACACAGAGCGAGGTGTAAGTAACATGACAGTACACAGAGGGAGGTGTAAATAACATGACAGTACACAGAGGGAGGTGTAAGTAACATGACAGTACACAGAGGGAGGTGTAAGTAACATGACAGTACACAGAGGGAGGTGTAAGTAACATGACAGTACACAGAGGGAGGTGGAAATAACATGACAGTACACAGAGGGAGCTGTAAGTAACAGGACAGTACACAGAGGGAGCTGTAAGTAACAGGACAGTACACAGAGGGAGATGTAAGTAACAGGACAGTACACAGAGGGAGATGTAAGTAACAGGACAGTACACAGAGGGAGATGTAAGTAACAGGACAGTACACAGAGGGAGGTGTAAGTAACAGGACAGTACACAGAGGGAGGTGTAAGTAACAGGACAGTACACAGAGGGAGGTGTAAGTAACATGACAGTACACAGAGCGAGGTGTAAGTAACATGACAGTACACAGAGGGAGGTGTAAATAACATGACAGTACACAGAGGGAGGTGTAAGTAACATGACAGTACACAGAGGGAGGTGTAAGTAACATGACAGTACACAGAGGGAGGTGTAAGTAACATGACAGTACACAGAGGGAGGTGGAAATAACATGACAGTACACAGAGGGAGCTGTAAGTAACAGGACAGTACACAGAGGGAGCTGTAAGTAACAGGACAGTACACAGAGGGAGATGTAAGTAACAGGACAGTACACAGAGGGAGATGTAAGTAACAGGACAGTACACAGAGGGAGATGTAAGTAACAGGACAGTACACAGAGGGAGGTGTAAGTAACATGACAGTACACAGAAGGAGGTGTAAACAACATGATGTCAGAGGGAGGTGTAAGTAACATGACATTACACAGAGAGAGGTGTAAGTAACATGACAGTACACAGAGGGAGGTGTAAGTAACATGACGGTACACAGAGGGAGGTGTAAGTGACATGACGGTACACAGAGGGAGGTGTAAGTAACATGACGGTACACAGAGTGAGGTGTAAGTAACATGACGGTACACAGAGGGAGGTGTAAGTAACATGACGGTACACAGAGGGAGGTGTAAGTAACATGACGGTACACAGAGGGAGGTGTAAGTAACATGACGGTACACAGGGGGAGGTGTAAGTAACATGACGGTACACAGGGGGAGGTGTAAGTAACATGACGGTACACAGAGGGAGGTGTAAGTAACATGACGGTACACAGGGGGAGGTGTAAGTAACATGACGGTACACAGAGCGAGGTGTAAGTAACATGAGGGTACACAGAGGGAGGTGTAAGTAACATGACGGTACACAGAGGGAGGTGTAAGTAACATGACGGTACACAGATAGGTGTAAATAACATGACAGTACACAGAGGGAGGTGTAAATAACATGACAGTACACAGATGGAGGTGTAAGTAACATGACAGTACACGGAGGGAGGTGTAAGTAACATGACAGTACACAGAGGGAGGTGTAAGTAACATGACAGTACACAGGGGGAGGTGTAAGTAACATGACAGTACACAGGGGGAGGTGTACATAACATGACAGTACACAGAGCGAGGTGTACATAACATGACAGTACACAGAGCGAGGTGTAAGTAACATGACAGTACACAGAGGGAGGTGGAAACAACATGACAGTACACAGAGGGAGGTGTAAGAAACATGATGGTACACAGAGGGAGGTGTAAGTAACATGACAGTATACAGTAAATAACATGACAGTACACAGAGGGAGGTGTAAGTAACATGACAGTACACAGAGGGAGGTGTAAGTAACATGACAGTACACAGGGGGAGGTGTAAGTAATATGACAGTACACAGAGGGAGGTGTAAATAACATGACAGTACACAGAGCGAGGTGTACACAACATGACAGTACACAGAGCGAGGTGTACACAACATGACAGTACACAGAGCGAGGTGTAAGTAACATGACAGTACACAGAGGGAGGTGTAAATAACATGACAGTACACAGAGGGAGGTGGAAACAACATGACAGTACACAGAGGGAGGTGGAAACAACATGACAGTACACAGAGCGAGGTGTAAGTAACATGACAGTACACAGAGGGAGGTGTGAACAACATGACAGTACACAGGGGGAGGTGTAAGTAACATGACAGTACACAGAGGGAGGTGTAAGTAACATGACAGTACACAGAGGGAGGTGTAAGTAACATGACAGTACACAGAGGGAGCTGTAAGTAACATGACAGTACACAGAGGGAGCTGTAAGTAACATGACAGTACACAGAGGGAGATGTAAATAACATGACAGTACACAGAGGCAGATGTAAGTAACATGACAGTACACAGAGGGAGGTGTAAGTAACATGACAGTACACAGAAGGAGGTGTAAACAACATGATGTCAGAGGGAGGTGTAAGTAACATGACAGTAAACAGAGGGAGGTGTAAGTAACATGACAGTACACAGAGGGAGGTGTAAGTAACATGACAGTACACAGAGAGAGGTGTAAGTAACATGACAGTACACAGAGAGAGGTGTAAGTAACATGACGGTACACAGAGGGAGGTGTAAGTAACATGACGGTACACAGAGGGAGGTGTAAGTAACATGACGGTACACAGAGGGAGGTGTAAGTAACATGACGGTACACAGAGGGAGGTGTAAGTAACATGACGGTACACATGGGGAGGTGTAAGTAACATGACGGTACACAGAGGGAGGTGTAAGTAACATGACGGTACACAGAGGGAGGTGTAAGTAACATGATGGTACTCAGGGGGAGGTGTAAGTAACATGACGGTACACAGAGCGAGGTGTAAGTAACATGAGGGTACACAGAGGGAGGTGTAAGTAACATGACAGTACACGGAGGGAGGTGTAAGTAACATGACAGTACACAGAGGGAGGTGTAAGTAACATGACAGTACACAGGGGGAGGTGTAAGTAACATGACAGTACACAGGGGGAGGTGTACATAACATGACAGTACACAGAGCGAGGTGTACATAACATGACAGTACACAGAGCGAGGTGTAAGTAACATGACAGTACACAGAGGGAGGTGGAAACAACATGACAGTACACAGAGGGAGGTGTAAGAAACATGATGGTACACAGAGGGAGGTGTAAGTAACATGACAGTATACAGTAAATAACATGACAGTACACAGAGGGAGGTGTAAGTAACATGACAGTACACAGAGGGAGGTGTAAGTAACATGACAGTACACAGGGGGAGGTGTAAGTAATATGACAGTACACAGAGGGAGGTGTAAATAACATGACAGTACACAGAGCGAGGTGTACACAACATGACAGTACACAGAGCGAGGTGTACACAACATGACAGTACACAGAGCGAGGTGTAAGTAACATGACAGTACACAGAGGGAGGTGTAAATAACATGACAGTACACAGAGGGAGGTGGAAACAACATGACAGTACACAGAGGGAGGTGGAAACAACATGACAGTACACAGAGCGAGGTGTAAGTAACATGACAGTACACAGAGGGAGGTGTGAACAACATGACAGTACACAGGGGGAGGTGTAAGTAACATGACAGTACACAGAGGGAGGTGTAAGTAACATGACAGTACACAGAGGGAGGTGTAAGTAACATGACAGTACACAGAGGGAGCTGTAAGTAACATGACAGTACACAGAGGGAGCTGTAAGTAACATGACAGTACACAGAGGGAGATGTAAATAACATGACAGTACACAGAGGCAGATGTAAGTAACATGACAGTACACAGAGGGAGGTGTAAGTAACATGACAGTACACAGAAGGAGGTGTAAACAACATGATGTCAGAGGGAGGTGTAAGTAACATGACAGTAAACAGAGGGAGGTGTAAGTAACATGACAGTACACAGAGGGAGGTGTAAGTAACATGACAGTACACAGAGAGAGGTGTAAGTAACATGACAGTACACAGAGAGAGGTGTAAGTAACATGACGGTACACAGAGGGAGGTGTAAGTAACATGACGGTACACAGAGGGAGGTGTAAGTAACATGACGGTACACAGAGGGAGGTGTAAGTAACATGACGGTACACAGAGGGAGGTGTAAGTAACATGACGGTACACATGGGGAGGTGTAAGTAACATGACGGTACACAGAGGGAGGTGTAAGTAACATGACGGTACACAGAGGGAGGTGTAAGTAACATGATGGTACTCAGGGGGAGGTGTAAGTAACATGACGGTACACAGAGCGAGGTGTAAGTAACATGAGGGTACACAGAGGGAGGTGTAAGTAACATGACAGTACACAGAGGGAGGTGTAAACAACATGACAGTACACAGATAGGTGTAAATAACATGACAGTACACAGAGGGAGGTGTAACTAACATGACAGTACACAGAGGGACAGAGCGAGGTGTAAGTAACATGAGAGTACACAGAGGGAGGTGTAAGTAACATGACAGTACACAGAGGGAGGTGTCAGTAACATGACAGTACACAGAGGGAGGTGTAAACAACATGACAGTACACAGAGGGAGGTGTAAATAACATGACAGTACACAGAGGGAGGTGTAAATAACATGACAGTACACAGAGGGAGGTGTAAGTACCATGACAGTACACAGAGGGAGGTGTAAGTAACATGACAGTACACAGAGGGAGGTGTAAGTAACATGACAGTACACAGAGGGAGGTGTAAGTAACATGACAGTACACAGGGGGAGGTGTAAGTAACATGACAGTACACAGGGGGAGGTGTAAGTAACATGACAGTACACAGAGCGAGGTGTACACAACATGACAGTACACAGAGCGAGGTGTAAGTAACATGACAATACACAGGGGGAGGTGTAAATAACATGACAGTACACAGAGGGAGGTGTAAATAACATGGCAGTACACAGAGGGAGGTGTAAATAACATGACAGTACACAGAGGGAGGTGTAAGTAACATGATGGTACACAGAGGGAGGTGTATGTAACATGACAGTATACAGTAAACAACATGACAGTACACAGGGGGAGGTGTAAGTAACATGACAGTACACAGGGGGAGGTGTAAATAACATGACAGTACACAGAGCGAGGTGTACACAACATGACAGTACACAGAGCTACACAGAGCGAGGTGTAAGTAACATGAGAGTACACAGAGGGAGGTGTAAGTAACATAACAGTACACAGAGGGAGGTGTAAGTAACATGACAGTACACAGATAGGTGTAAATAACATGACAGTACACAGAGGGAGGTGTAAATAACATGACAGTACACAGAGGGAGGTGTAAGTAACATGACAGTACACAGAGGGAGGTGTAAGTAACATGACAGTACACAGAGGGAGGTGTAAGTAACATGACAGTACACAGAGGGAGGTGTAAGTAACATGACAGTACACAGGGGGAGGTGTAAGTAACATGACAGTACACAGGGGGAGGTGTACATAACATGACAGTACACAGAGCGAGGTGTACATAACATGACAGTACACAGAGCGAGGTGTAAGTAACATGACAGTACACAGAGGGAGGTGGAAACAACATGACAGTACACAGATGGAGGTGTAAGAAACATGATGGTACACAGAGGGAGGTGTAAGTAACATGACAGTATACAGTAAATAACATGACAGTACACAGAGGGAGGTGTAAGTAACATGACAGTACACAGAGGGAGGTGTAAGTAACATGACAGTACACAGGGGGAGGTGTAAGTAACATGACAGTACACAGGGGGAGGTGTAAGTAACATGACAGTACACAGAGGGAGGTGTAATTAACATGACAGTACACAGAGGGAGGTGTAAGTAACATGACAGTACACAGAGGGAGGTGTAAACAACATGACAGTACACAGATAGGTGTAAATAACATGACAGTACACAGAGGGAGGTGTAAATAACATGACAGTACACAGAGGGACAGAGCGAGGTGTAAGTAACATGAGAGTACACAGAGGGAGGTGTAAGTAACATGACAGTACACAGAGGGAGGTGTAAGTAACATGACAGTACACAGAGGGAGGTGTAAGTAACATGACAGTACACAGAGGGAGGTGTAAACAACATGACAGTACACAGATAGGTGTAAATAACATGACAGTACACAGAGGGAGGTGTAAATAACATGACAGTACACAGAGGGAGGTGTAAGTAACATGACAGTACACAGAGGGAGGTGTAAGTAACATGACAGTACACAGAGGGAGGTGTAATTAACATGACAGTACACAGAGGGAGGTGTAAGTAACATGACAGTACACAGGGGGAGGTGTAAGTAACATGACAGTACACAGATAGGTGTAAATAAGATGACAGTACACAGAGGGAGATTTAAATAACATGACAGTACACAGAGGGAGGTGTAAGTAACATGACAGTACACAGAGGGAGGTGTAAGTAACATGACAATACACAGAGGGAGGTGTAAGTAACATGACAGTACACAGAGGGAGGTGTAAGTAACATGACAGTACACAGAGCGAGGTGTAAGTAACATGACAGTACACAGAGTGAGGTGTAAGTAACATGAGAGTACACAGAGGGAGGTGTAAGTAACATGACAGTACACAGAGGGAGGTGTAAGTAACATGACAGTACACAGAGGGAGGTGTAAGTAACATGACAGTACACAGAGGGAGGTGTAAACAACATGACAGTACACAGATAGGTGTAAATAAGATGACAGTACACAGAGGGAGATTTAAATAACATGACAGTACACAGAGGGAGGTGTAAGTAACATGACAGTACACAGAGGGAGGTGTAAGTAACATGACAGTACACAGAGGGAGGTGTAAGTAACATGACAGTACACAGAGGGAGGTGTAAGTAACATGACAGTACACAGGGGGAGGTGTAAGTAACATGACAGTACACAGAGCGAGGTGTAAGTAACATGAGAGTACACAGAGGGAGGTGTAAGTAACATGACAGTACACAGAGGGAGGTGTAAGTAACATGAAAGTACACAGAGGGAGGTGTAAACAACATGACAGTATACAGATAGGTGTAAATAACATGACAGTACACAGAGGGAGGTGTAAATAACATGACAGTACACAGAGGGACAGAGCGAGGTGCAAGTAACATGAGAGTACACAGAGGGAGGTGTAAGTAACTTGACAGTACAGAGGGAGGTGTAAGTAACAGGACAGTACACAGAGGGAGGTGTAAGTAACAGGACAGTACACAGAGGGAGGTGTAAACAACATGACAGTACACAGATAGGTGTAAATAACATGACAGTACACAGAGGGAGGTGTAAATAACATGACAGTACACAGAGGGAGGTGTAAGTAACATGACAGTACACAGAGGGAGGTGTAAGTAACATGACAGTACACAGAGGGAGTTGTAAGTAACATGACAGTACACAGAGGGAGGTGTAAGTAACATGACAGTACACAGAGGGAGGTGTAAGTAACATGACAGTACACAGAGGGAGGTGTAAGTAACATGACAGTACACAGAGGGAGGTGTAAACAACATGACAGTACACAGATAGGTGTAAATAACATGACAGTACACAGAGGGAGGTGTAAGTAACATGACAGTACACAGAGGGAGGTGTAAGTAACATGACAGTACACAGAGGGAGTTGTAAGTAACATGACAGTACACAGAGGGAGGTGTAAGTAACATGACAGTACACAGAGGGAAGTGTAAGTAACATGACAGTACACAGAGAGAGGTGTAAGTAACATGACAGTACACAGAGGGAGGTGTAAGTAACATGACAGTACACAGAGGGAGGTGTAAGTAACATGACAGTACACAGAGGGAGGTGTAAGTAACATGACAGTACACAGAGGGAGGTGTAAGTAACATGACAGTACACAGAGGGAGGTGTAAACAACATGACAGTACAAAGATAGGTGTAAATAACATGACAGTACACAGAGGGAGGTGTAAATAACATGACAGTACACGGAGGGAGGTGTAAGTAACATGACAGTACACGGAGGGAGGTGTAAGTAACATGACAGTACACGGAGGGAGGTGTAAGTAACATGACAGTACACGGAGGGAGGTGTAAGTAACATGACTGTACACAGAGAGAGGTGTAAGTAACATGACAGTACACAGAGGGAGGTGTAAGTAACATGACAGTACACAGAGGGAGGTGTAAGTAACATGACAGTACACAGAGGGAGGTGTAAGTAACATGATGGTACACAGAGGGAGGTGTAAGTAACATGACAGTATACAGTAAATAACATGACAGTACACAGAGGGAGGTGTAAGTAACATGACAGTACACAGGGGGAGGTTGTAAGTAACATGACAGTACACAGAAGGAGGTGTAAGTATCATGACAGTACACAGAGCGAGGTGTACACAACATGACAGTACACAGAGGGAGGTGTAAGTAACATGACAGTACACAGAGGGAGGTGTAAATAACATGGCAGTACACAGAGGGATGTGTAAATAACATGACAGTACACAGAGGGAGGTGTAAGTAACATGATGGTACACAGAGGGAGGTGTATGTAACATGACAGTATACAGTAAACAACATGACAGTACACAGAGGGAGGTGTAAGTAACATGACAGTACACAGAGGGAGGTGTAAGTAACATGACAGTACACAGGGGGAGGTGTAAGTAACAAGACAGTACACAGGGGAGGTGTAAATAACATGACAGTACACAGAGCGAGGTGTACACAACATGACAGTACACAGAGCGAGGTGTAAGTAACATGACAGTACACAGAGGGAGGTGTAAATAACATGACAGTACACAGAGGGAGGTGGAAACAACATGACAGTACACAGAGGGAGGTGGAAACAACATGACAGTACACAGAGCGAGGTGTAAGTAACATGACAGTACACAGAGGGAGGTGTGAACAACATGACAGTACACAGAGGGAGGTGTAAGTAACATGACAGTACACAGAGGGAGGTGTAAATAACATGACAGTACACAGAGCGAGGTGTAAGTAACATGACAGTACACAGAGGGAGGTGTAAATAACATGACAGTACACAGAGGGAGGTGTAAGTAACATGACAGTACACAGAGGGAGGTGTAAGTAACATGACAGTACACAGAGGGAGGTGGAAATAACATGACAGTACACAGAGGGAGCTGTAAGTAACAGGACAGTACACAGAGGGAGCTGTAAGTAACAGGACAGTACACAGAGGGAGATGTAAGTAACAGGACAGTACACAGAGATGTAAGTAACAGGACAGTACACAGAGGGAGATGTAAGTAACAGGACAGTACACAGAGGGAGGTGTAAGTAACAGGACAGTACACAGAAGGAGGTGTAAACAACATGATGTCAGAGGGAGGTGTAAGTAACATGACAGTACACAGAGGGAGGTGTAAGTAACATGACAGTACACAGAGGGAGGTGTAAGTAACATGACGGTACACAGAGGGAGGTGTAAGTAACATGACGGTACACAGAGGGAGGTGTAAGTAACATGACGGTACACAGAGTGAGGGTGTAAGTAACATGACGGTACACAGAGGGAGGTGTAAGTAACATGACGGTACACAGAGGGAGGTGTAAGTAACATGACGGTACACAGGGGGAGGTGTAAGTAACATGACGGTACACAGGGGGAGGTGTAAGTAACATGACGGTACACAGGGGGAGGTGTAAGTAACATGACGGTACACAGGGGGAGGTGTAAGTAACATGACGGTACACAGAGCGAGGTGTAAGTAACATGAGGGTACACAGAGGGAGGTGTAAGTAACATGACGGTACACAGAGGGAGGTGTAAGTAACATGACGGTTCACAGATAGGTGTAAATAACATGACGGTACACAGAGGGAGGTGTAAATAACATGACAGTACACAGAGGGAGGTGTAAGTAACATGACAGTACACAGAGGGGAGGTGTAAGTAACATGACAGTACACAGAGGGAGGTGTAAGTAACATGACAGTACACAGGGGGAGGTGTAAGTAACATGACAGTACACAGGGGGAGGTGTACATAACATGACAGTACACAGAGCGAGGTGTACATAACATGACAGTTACACAGAGCGAGTGTAAGTAACATGACAGTACACAGAGGGAGGTGGAAACAACATGACAGTACACAGAGGGAGGTGTAAGAAACATGATGGTACACAGAGGGAGGTGTAAGTAACATGAAAGTATACAGTAAATAACATGACAGTACACAGAGGGAGGTGTAAGTAACATGACAGTACACAGAGGGAGGTGTAAGTAAGATGACAGTACAGCGAGGGGAGGTGTAAGTAATATGACAGTACACAGAGGGAGGTGTAAATAACATGACAGTACACAGAGCGAGGTGTACACATCATGACAGTACACAGAGCGAGGTGTAAGTAACATGACAGTACACAGAGGGGAGGTGTAAATAACATGACAGTACACAGAGGGAGGTGGAAACAACATGACAGTACACAGAGGGAGGTGGAAACAACATGACAGTACACAGAGCGAGGTGTAAGTAACATGACAGTACACAGAGGGAGGGTGTGAACAACATGACAGTACACAGGGGGAGGTGTAAGTAACATGACAGTACACAGAGGGAGGTGTAAGTAACATGACAGTACACAGAGGGAGGTGTAAGTAACATGACAGTACACAGAGGGAGATGTAAGTAACATGATGGTACACAGAGGGAGGTGGAAGTATCATGACAGTATACAGTAAATAACATGACAGTACACAGAGGGAGGTGTAAGTAACATGACAGTACACAGGGGGAGGTGTAAGTAACATGACAGTACACAGAAGGAGGTGTAAGTATCATCACAGTACACAGAGCGAGGTGTACACAACATGACAGTACACAGAGGGAGGTGTAAATAACATGACAGTACACAGAGGGAGGTGTAAATAACATGGCAGTACACAGTGGGAGGTGTAAATAACATGACAGTACACAGAGGGAGGTGTAAGTAACATGATGGTACACAGAGGGCGGTGTAAGTAACAGGACAGTATACAGTAAACAACATGACAGTACACAGAGGGAGGTGTAAGTAACATGACAGTACACAGAGGGAGGTGTAAGTAACATGACAGTACACAGGGGGAGGTGTAAGTAACATGACAGTACACAGGGGAGGTGTAAATAACATGACAGTACACAGAGCGAGGTGTACACAACATGACAGTACACAGAGCGAGGTGTAAGTAACATGACAGTACACAGAGGGAGGTGTAAATAACATGACAGTACACAGAGGGAGGTGGAAACAACATGACAGTACACAGAGGGAGGTGGAAACAACATGACAGTACACAGAGCGAGGTGTAAGTAACATGACAGTACACAGAGGGAGGTGTGAACAACATGACAGTACACAGAGGGAGGTGTAAGTAACATGACAGTACACAGAGGGAGGTGTAAATAACATGACAGTACACAGAGCGAGGTGTAAGTAACATGACAGTACACAGAGGGAGGTGTAAATAACATGACAGTACACAGAGGGAGGTGTAAGTAACATGACAGTACACAGAGGGAGGTGTAAGTAACATGACAGTACACAGAGGGAGGTGTAAGTAACATGACAGTACACAGAGGGAGGTGGAAATAACATGACAGTACACAGAGGGAGCTGTAAGTAACAGGACAGTACACAGAGGGAGCTGTAAGTAACAGGACAGTACACAGAGGGAGATGTAAGTAACAGGACAGTACACAGAGGGAGATGTAAGTAACAGGACAGTACACAGAGGGAGATGTAAGTAACAGGACAGTACACAGAGGGAGGTGTAAGTAACAGGACAGTACACAGAGGGAGGTGTAAGTAACAGGACAGTACACAGAGGGAGGTGTAAGTAACAGGACAGTACACAGAGCGAGGTGTAAGTAACATGACAGTACACAGAGGGAGGTGTAAATAACATGACAGTACACAGAGGGAGGTGTAAGTAACATGACAGTACACAGAGGGAGGTGTAAGTAACATGACAGTACACAGAGGGAGGTGTAAGTAACATGACAGTACACAGAGGGAGGTGGAAATAACATGACAGTACACAGAGGGAGCTGTAAGTAACAGGACAGTACACAGAGGGAGCTGTAAGTAACAGGACAGTACACAGAGGGAGATGTAAGTAACAGGACAGTACACAGAGGGAGATGTAAGTAACAGGACAGTACACAGAGGGAGATGTAAGTAACAGGACAGTACACAGAGGGAGGTGTAAGTAACATGACAGTACACAGAAGGAGGTGTAAACAACATGATGTCAGAGGGAGGTGTAAGTAACATGACATTACACAGAGAGAGGTGTAAGTAACATGACAGTACACAGAGGGAGGTGTAAGTAACATGACGGTACACAGAGGGAGGTGTAAGTAACATGACGGTACACAGAGGGAGGTGTAAGTAACATGACGGTACACAGAGTGAGGTGTAAGTAACATGACGGTACACAGAGGGAGGTGTAAGTAACATGACGGTACACAGAGGGAGGTGTAAGTAACATGACGGTACACAGAGGGAGGTGTAAGTAACATGACGGTACACAGGGGGAGGTGTAAGTAACATGACGGTACACAGGGGGAGGTGTAAGTAACATGACGGTACACAGAGGGAGGTGTAAGTAACATGACGGTACACAGGGGGAGGTGTAAGTAACATGACGGTACACAGAGCGAGGTGTAAGTAACATGAGGGTACACAGAGGGAGGTGTAAGTAACATGACGGTACACAGAGGGAGGTGTAAGTAACATGACGGTACACAGATAGGTGTAAATAACATGACAGTACACAGAGGGAGGTGTAAATAACATGACAGTACACAGAGTGAGGTGTAAGTAACATGAGAGTACACAGAGGGAGGTGTAAGTAACATGACAGTACACAGAGGGAGGTGTAAGTAACATGACAGTACACAGAGGGAGGTGTAAGTAACATGACAGTACACAGAGGGAGGTGTAAACAACATGACAGTACACAGATAGGTGTAAATAAGATGACAGTACACAGAGGGAGATTTAAATAACATGACAGTACACAGAGGGAGGTGTAAGTAACATGACAGTACACAGAGGGAGGTGTAAGTAACATGACAGTACACAGAGGGAGGTGTAAGTAACATGACAGTACACAGAGGGAGGTGTAAGTAACATGACAGTACACAGGGGGAGGTGTAAGTAACATGACAGTACACAGAGCGAGGTGTAAGTAACATGAGAGTACACAGAGGGAGGTGTAAGTAACATGACAGTACACAGAGGGAGGTGTAAGTAACATGAAAGTACACAGAGGGAGGTGTAAACAACATGACAGTATACAGATAGGTGTAAATAACATGACAGTACACAGAGGGAGGTGTAAATAACATGACAGTACACAGAGGGACAGAGCGAGGTGCAAGTAACATGAGAGTACACAGAGGGAGGTGTAAGTAACTTGACAGTACAGAGGGAGGTGTAAGTAACAGGACAGTACACAGAGGGAGGTGTAAGTAACAGGACAGTACACAGAGGGAGGTGTAAACAACATGACAGTACACAGATAGGTGTAAATAACATGACAGTACACAGAGGGAGGTGTAAATAACATGACAGTACACAGAGGGAGGTGTAAGTAACATGACAGTACACAGAGGGAGGTGTAAGTAACATGACAGTACACAGAGGGAGTTGTAAGTAACATGACAGTACACAGAGGGAGGTGTAAGTAACATGACAGTACACAGAGGGAGGTGTAAGTAACATGACAGTACACAGAGGGAGGTGTAAGTAACATGACAGTACACAGAGGGAGGTGTAAACAACATGACAGTACACAGATAGGTGTAAATAACATGACAGTACACAGAGGGAGGTGTAAGTAACATGACAGTACACAGAGGGAGGTGTAAGTAACATGACAGTACACAGAGGGAGTTGTAAGTAACATGACAGTACACAGAGGGAGGTGTAAGTAACATGACAGTACACAGAGGGAAGTGTAAGTAACATGACAGTACACAGAGAGAGGTGTAAGTAACATGACAGTACACAGAGGGAGGTGTAAGTAACATGACAGTACACAGAGGGAGGTGTAAGTAACATGACAGTACACAGAGGGAGGTGTAAGTAACATGACAGTACACAGAGGGAGGTGTAAGTAACATGACAGTACACAGAGGGAGGTGTAAACAACATGACAGTACAAAGATAGGTGTAAATAACATGACAGTACACAGAGGGAGGTGTAAATAACATGACAGTACACGGAGGGAGGTGTAAGTAACATGACAGTACACGGAGGGAGGTGTAAGTAACATGACAGTACACGGAGGGAGGTGTAAGTAACATGACAGTACACGGAGGGAGGTGTAAGTAACATGACTGTACACAGAGAGAGGTGTAAGTAACATGACAGTACACAGAGGGAGGTGTAAGTAACATGACAGTACACAGAGGGAGGTGTAAGTAACATGACAGTACACAGAGGGAGGTGTAAGTAACATGATGGTACACAGAGGGAGGTGTAAGTAACATGACAGTATACAGTAAATAACATGACAGTACACAGAGGGAGGTGTAAGTAACATGACAGTACACAGGGGGAGGTGTAAGTAACATGACAGTACACAGAAGGAGGTGTAAGTATCATGACAGTACACAGAGCGAGGTGTACACAACATGACAGTACACAGAGGGAGGTGTAAGTAACATGACAGTACACAGAGGGAGGTGTAAATAACATGGCAGTACACAGAGGGATGTGTAAATAACATGACAGTACACAGAGGGAGGTGTAAGTAACATGATGGTACACAGAGGGAGGTGTATGTAACATGACAGTATACAGTAAACAACATGACAGTACACAGAGGGAGGTGTAAGTAACATGACAGTACACAGAGGGAGGTGTAAGTAACATGACAGTACACAGGGGGAGGTGTAAGTAACAAGACAGTACACAGGGGAGGTGTAAATAACATGACAGTACACAGAGCGAGGTGTACACAACATGACAGTACACAGAGCGAGGTGTAAGTAACATGACAGTACACAGAGGGAGGTGTAAATAACATGACAGTACACAGAGGGAGGTGGAAACAACATGACAGTACACAGAGGGAGGTGGAAACAACATGACAGTACACAGAGCGAGGTGTAAGTAACATGACAGTACACAGAGGGAGGTGTGAACAACATGACAGTACACAGAGGGAGGTGTAAGTAACATGACAGTACACAGAGGGAGGTGTAAATAACATGACAGTACACAGAGCGAGGTGTAAGTAACATGACAGTACACAGAGGGAGGTGTAAATAACATGACAGTACACAGAGGGAGGTGTAAGTAACATGACAGTACACAGAGGGAGGTGTAAGTAACATGACAGTACACAGAGGGAGGTGGAAATAACATGACAGTACACAGAGGGAGCTGTAAGTAACAGGACAGTACACAGAGGGAGCTGTAAGTAACAGGACAGTACACAGAGGGAGATGTAAGTAACAGGACAGTACACAGAGGGAGATGTAAGTAACAGGACAGTACACAGAGGGAGATGTAAGTAACAGGACAGTACACAGAGGGAGGTGTAAGTAACAGGACAGTACACAGAAGGAGGTGTAAACAACATGATGTCAGAGGGAGGTGTAAGTTACATGACAGTACACAGAGGGAGGTGTAAGTAACATGACAGTACACAGAGGGAGGTGTAAGTAACATGACGGTACACAGAGGGAGGTGTAAGTAACATGACGGTACACAGAGGGAGGTGTAAGTAACATGACGGTACACAGAGTGAGGTGTAAGTAACATGACGGTACACAGAGGGAGGTGTAAGTAACATGACGGTACACAGAGGGAGGTGTAAGTAACATGACGGTACACAGGGGGAGGTGTAAGTAACATGACGGTACACAGGGGGAGGTGTAAGTAACATGACGGTACACAGGGGGAGGTGTAAGTAACATGACGGTACACAGGGGGAGGTGTAAGTAACATGACGGTACACAGAGCGAGGTGTAAGTAACATGAGGGTACACAGAGGGAGGTGTAAGTAACATGACGGTACACAGAGGGAGGTGTAAGTAACATGACGGTACACAGATAGGTGTAAATAACATGACGGTACACAGAGGGAGGTGTAAATAACATGACAGTACACAGAGGGAGGTGTAAGTAACATGACAGTACACAGAGGGAGGTGTAAGTAACATGACAGTACACAGAGGGAGGTGTAAGTAACATGACAGTACACAGGGGGAGGTGTAAGTAACATGACAGTACACAGGGGGAGGTGTACATAACATGACAGTACACAGAGCGAGGTGTACATAACATGACAGTACACAGAGCGAGGTGTAAGTAACATGACAGTACACAGAGGGAGGTGGAAACAACATGACAGTACACAGAGGGAGGTGTAAGAAACATGATGGTACACAGAGGGAGGTGTAAGTAACATGAAAGTATACAGTAAATAACATGACAGTACACAGAGGGAGGTGTAAGTAACATGACAGTACACAGAGGGAGGTGTAAGTAAGATGACAGTACACAGGGGGAGGTGTAAGTAATATGACAGTACACAGAGGGAGGTGTAAATAACATGACATTACACAGAGCGAGGTGTACACATCATGACAGTACACAGAGCGAGGTGTAAGTAACATGACAGTACACAGAGGGAGGTGTAAATAACATGACAGTACACAGAGGGAGGTGGAAACAACATGACAGTACACAGAGGGAGGTGGAAACAACATGACAGTACACAGAGCGAGGTGTAAGTAACATGACAGTACACAGAGGGAGGTGTGAACAACATGACAGTACACAGGGGGAGGTGTAAGTAACATGACAGTACACAGAGGGAGGTGTAAGTAACATGACAGTACACAGAGGGAGGTGTAAGTAACATGACAGTACACAGAGGGAGATGTAAGTAACATGATGGTACACAGAGGGAGGTGGAAGTATCATGACAGTATACAGTAAATAACATGACAGTACACAGAGGGAGGTGTAAGTAACATGACAGTACACAGGGGGAGGTGTAAGTAACATGACAGTACACAGAAGGAGGTGTAAGTATCATCACAGTACACAGAGCGAGGTGTACACAACATGACAGTACACAGAGGGAGGTGTAAATAACATGACAGTACACAGAGGGAGGTGTAAATAACATGGCAGTACACAGAGGGAGGTGTAAATAACATGACAGTACACAGAGGGAGGTGTAAGTAACATGATGGTACACAGAGGGCGGTGTAAGTAACAGGACAGTATACAGTAAACAACATGACAGTACACAGAGGGAGGTGTAAGTAACATGACAGTACACAGAGGGAGGTGTAAGTAACATGACAGTACACAGGGGGAGGTGTAAGTAACATGACAGTACACAGGGGAGGTGTAAATAACATGACAGTACACAGAGCGAGGTGTACACAACATGACAGTACACAGAGCGAGGTGTAAGTAACATGACAGTACACAGAGGGAGGTGTAAATAACATGACAGTACACAGAGGGAGGTGGAAACAACATGACAGTACACAGAGGGAGGTGGAAACAACATGACAGTACACAGAGCGAGGTGTAAGTAACATGACAGTACACAGAGGGAGGTGTAAATAACATGACAGTACACAGAGGGAGGTGTAAGTAACATGACAGTACACAGAGGGAGGTGTAAGTAACATGACAGTACACAGAGGGAGGTGTAAGTAACATGACAGTACACAGAGGGAGGTGGAAATAACATGACAGTACACAGAGGGAGCTGTAAGTAACAGGACAGTACACAGAGGGAGCTGTAAGTAACAGGACAGTACACAGAGGGAGATGTAAGTAACAGGACAGTACACAGAGGGAGATGTAAGTAACAGGACAGTACACAGAGGGAGATGTAAGTAACAGGACAGTACACAGAGGGAGGTGTAAGTAACAGGACAGTACACAGAGGGAGGTGTAAGTAACAGGACAGTACACAGAGGGAGGTGTAAGTAACATGACAGTACACAGAGCGAGGTGTAAGTAACATGACAGTACACAGAGGGAGGTGTAAATAACATGACAGTACACAGAGGGAGGTGTAAGTAACATGACAGTACACAGAGGGAGGTGTAAGTAACATGACAGTACACAGAGGGAGGTGTAAGTAACATGACGGTACACAGAGGGAGGTGTAAGTAACATGACGGTACACAGAGGGAGGTGTAAGTAACATGACGGTACACAGGGGGAGGTGTAAGTAACATGACGGTACACAGGGGGAGGTGTAAGTAACATGACGGTACACAGAGGGAGGTGTAAGTAACATGACGGTACACAGGGGGAGGTGTAAGTAACATGACGGTACACAGAGCGAGGTGTAAGTAACATGAGGGTACACAGAGGGAGGTGTAAGTAACATGACGGTACACAGAGGGAGGTGTAAGTAACATGACGGTACACAGATAGGTGTAAATAACATGACAGTACACAGAGGGAGGTGTAAATAACATGACAGTACACAGATGGAGGTGTAAGTAACATGACAGTACACGGAGGGAGGTGTAAGTAACATGACAGTACACAGAGGGAGGTGTAAGTAACATGACAGTACACAGGGGGAGGTGTAAGTAACATGACAGTACACAGGGGGAGGTGTACATAACATGACAGTACACAGAGCGAGGTGTACATAACATGACAGTACACAGAGCGAGGTGTAAGTAACATGACAGTACACAGAGGGAGGTGGAAACAACATGACAGTACACAGAGGGAGGTGTAAGAAACATGATGGTACACAGAGGGAGGTGTAAGTAACATGACAGTATACAGTAAATAACATGACAGTACACAGAGGGAGGTGTAAGTAACATGACAGTACACAGAGGGAGGTGTAAGTAACATGACAGTACACAGGGGGAGGTGTAAGTAATATGACAGTACACAGAGGGAGGTGTAAATAACATGACAGTACACAGAGCGAGGTGTACACAACATGACAGTACACAGAGCGAGGTGTACACAACATGACAGTACACAGAGCGAGGTGTAAGTAACATGACAGTACACAGAGGGAGGTGTAAATAACATGACAGTACACAGAGGGAGGTGGAAACAACATGACAGTACACAGAGGGAGGTGGAAACAACATGACAGTACACAGAGCGAGGTGTAAGTAACATGACAGTACACAGAGGGAGGTGTGAACAACATGACAGTACACAGGGGGAGGTGTAAGTAACATGACAGTACACAGAGGGAGGTGTAAGTAACATGACAGTACACAGAGGGAGGTGTAAGTAACATGACAGTACACAGAGGGAGCTGTAAGTAACATGACAGTACACAGAGGGAGCTGTAAGTAACATGACAGTACACAGAGGGAGATGTAAATAACATGACAGTACACAGAGGCAGATGTAAGTAACATGACAGTACACAGAGGGAGGTGTAAGTAACATGACAGTACACAGAAGGAGGTGTAAACAACATGATGTCAGAGGGAGGTGTAAGTAACATGACAGTAAACAGAGGGAGGTGTAAGTAACATGACAGTACACAGAGGGAGGTGTAAGTAACATGACAGTACACAGAGAGAGGTGTAAGTAACATGACAGTACACAGAGAGAGGTGTAAGTAACATGACGGTACACAGAGGGAGGTGTAAGTAACATGACGGTACACAGAGGGAGGTGTAAGTAACATGACGGTACACAGAGGGAGGTGTAAGTAACATGACGGTACACAGAGGGAGGTGTAAGTAACATGACGGTACACATGGGGAGGTGTAAGTAACATGACGGTACACAGAGGGAGGTGTAAGTAACATGACGGTACACAGAGGGAGGTGTAAGTAACATGATGGTACTCAGGGGGAGGTGTAAGTAACATGACGGTACACAGAGCGAGGTGTAAGTAACATGAGGGTACACAGAGGGAGGTGTAAGTAACATGACAGTACACAGAGGGAGGTGTAAACAACATGACAGTACACAGATAGGTGTAAATAACATGACAGTACACAGAGGGAGGTGTAACTAACATGACAGTACACAGAGGGACAGAGCGAGGTGTAAGTAACATGAGAGTACACAGAGGGAGGTGTAAGTAACATGACAGTACACAGAGGGAGGTGTCAGTAACATGACAGTACACAGAGGGAGGTGTAAACAACATGACAGTACACAGAGGGAGGTGTAAATAACATGACAGTACACAGAGGGAGGTGTAAATAACATGACAGTACACAGAGGGAGGTGTAAGTACCATGACAGTACACAGAGGGAGGTGTAAGTAACATGACAGTACACAGAGGGAGGTGTAAGTAACATGACAGTACACAGAGGGAGGTGTAAGTAACATGACAGTACACAGGGGGAGGTGTAAGTAACATGACAGTACACAGGGGGAGGTGTAAGTAACATGACAGTACACAGAGCGAGGTGTACACAACATGACAGTACACAGAGCGAGGTGTAAGTAACATGACAATACACAGGGGGAGGTGTAAATAACATGACAGTACACAGAGGGAGGTGTAAATAACATGGCAGTACACAGAGGGAGGTGTAAATAACATGACAGTACACAGAGGGAGGTGTAAGTAACATGATGGTACACAGAGGGAGGTGTATGTAACATGACAGTATACAGTAAACAACATGACAGTACACAGGGGGAGGTGTAAGTAACATGACAGTACACAGGGGGAGGTGTAAATAACATGACAGTACACAGAGCGAGGTGTACACAACATGACAGTACACAGAGCGAGGTGTAAGTAACATGACAGTACACAGAGGGAGGTGTAAATAACATGACAGTACACAGAGGGAGGTGGAAACAACATGACAGTACACAGAGGGAGGTGGAAACAACATGACAGTACACAGAGCGAGGTGTAAGTAACATGACAGTACACAGAGGGAGGTGTGAACAACATGACAGTACACAGAGGGAGGTGTAAGTAACATGACAGTACACAGAGGGAGGTGTAAATAACATGACAGTACACAGAGGGAGGTGTAAGTAACATGACAGTACACAGAGGGAGGTGTAAGTAACATGACAGTACACAGAGGGAGATGTAAGTAACAGGACAGTACACAGAGGGAGATGTAAGTAACATGACAGTACACAGAGGGAGGTGTAAGTAACATGACGGTACACAGGGGGAGGTGTAAGTAACATGACGGTACACAGAGCGAGGTGTAAGTAACATGAGAGTACACAGAGGGAGGTGTAAGTAACATAACAGTACACAGAGGGAGGTGTAAGTAACATGACAGTACACAGATAGGTGTAAATAACATGACAGTACACAGAGGGAGGTGTAAATAACATGACAGTACACAGAGGGAGGTGTAAGTAACATGACAGTACACAGAGGGAGGTGTAAGTAACATGACAGTACACAGAGGGAGGTGTAAGTAACATGACAGTACACAGAGGGAGGTGTAAGTAACATGACAGTACACAGGGGGAGGTGTAAGTAACATGACAGTACACAGGGGGAGGTGTACATAACATGACAGTACACAGAGCGAGGTGTACATAACATGACAGTACACAGAGCGAGGTGTAAGTAACATGACAGTACACAGAGGGAGGTGGAAACAACATGACAGTACACAGATGGAGGTGTAAGAAACATGATGGTACACAGAGGGAGGTGTAAGTAACATGACAGTATACAGTAAATAACATGACAGTACACAGAGGGAGGTGTAAGTAACATGACAGTACACAGAGGGAGGTGTAAGTAACATGACAGTACACAGGGGGAGGTGTAAGTAACATGACAGTACACAGGGGGAGGTGTAAGTAACATGACAGTACACAGAGGGAGGTGTAATTAACATGACAGTACACAGAGGGAGGTGTAAGTAACATGACAGTACACAGAGGGAGGTGTAAACAACATGACAGTACACAGATAGGTGTAAATAACATGACAGTACACAGAGGGAGGTGTAAATAACATGACAGTACACAGAGGGACAGAGCGAGGTGTAAGTAACATGAGAGTACACAGAGGGAGGTGTAAGTAACATGACAGTACACAGAGGGAGGTGTAAGTAACATGACAGTACACAGAGGGAGGTGTAAGTAACATGACAGTACACAGAGGGAGGTGTAAACAACATGACAGTACACAGATAGGTGTAAATAACATGACAGTACACAGAGGGAGGTGTAAATAACATGACAGTACACAGAGGGAGGTGTAAGTAACATGACAGTACACAGAGGGAGGTGTAAGTAACATGACAGTACACAGAGGGAGGTGTAATTAACATGACAGTACACAGAGGGAGGTGTAAGTAACATGACAGTACACAGGGGGAGGTGTAAGTAACATGACAGTACACAGATAGGTGTAAATAAGATGACAGTACACAGAGGGAGATTTAAATAACATGACAGTACACAGAGGGAGGTGTAAGTAACATGACAGTACACAGAGGGAGGTGTAAGTAACATGACAATACACAGAGGGAGGTGTAAGTAACATGACAGTACACAGAGGGAGGTGTAAGTAACATGACAGTACACAGAGCGAGGTGTAAGTAACATGACAGTACACAGAGTGAGGTGTAAGTAACATGAGAGTACACAGAGGGAGGTGTAAGTAACATGACAGAACACAGAGGGAGGTGTAAGTAACATGACAGTACACAGAGGGAGGTGTAAGTAACATGACAGTACACAGAGGGAGGTGTAAACAACATGACAGTACACAGATAGGTGTAAATAAGATGACAGTACACAGAGGGAGATTTAAATAACATGACAGTACACAGAGGGAGGTGTAAGTAACATGACAGTACACAGAGGGAGGTGTAAGTAACATGACAGTACACAGAGGGAGGTGTAAGTAACATGACAGTACACAGAGGGAGGTGTAAGTAACATGACAGTACACAGGGGGAGGTGTAAGTAACATGACAGTACACAGAGCGAGGTGTAAGTAACATGAGAGTACACAGAGGGAGGTGTAAGTAACATGACAGTACACAGAGGGAGGTGTAAGTAACATGAAAGTACACAGAGGGAGGTGTAAACAACATGACAGTATACAGATAGGTGTAAATAACATGACAGTACACAGAGGGAGGTGTAAATAACATGACAGTACACAGAGGGACAGAGCGAGGTGCAAGTAACATGAGAGTACACAGAGGGAGGTGTAAGTAACTTGACAGTACAGAGGGAGGTGTAAGTAACAGGACAGTACACAGAGGGAGGTGTAAGTAACAGGACAGTACACAGAGGGAGGTGTAAACAACATGACAGTACACAGATAGGTGTAAATAACATGACAGTACACAGAGGGAGGTGTAAATAACATGACAGTACACAGAGGGAGGTGTAAGTAACATGACAGTACACAGAGGGAGGTGTAAGTAACATGACAGTACACAGAGGGAGTTGTAAGTAACATGACAGTACACAGAGGGAGGTGTAAGTAACATGACAGTACACAGAGGGAGGTGTAAGTAACATGACAGTACACAGAGGGAGGTGTAAGTAACATGACAGTACACAGAGGGAGGTGTAAACAACATGACAGTACACAGATAGGTGTAAATAACATGACAGTACACAGAGGGAGGTGTAAGTAACATGACAGTACACAGAGGGAGGTGTAAGTAACATGACAGTACACAGAGGGAGTTGTAAGTAACATGACAGTACACAGAGGGAGGTGTAAGTAACATGACAGTACACAGAGGGAAGTGTAAGTAACATGACAGTACACAGAGAGAGGTGTAAGTAACATGACAGTACACAGAGGGAGGTGTAAGTAACATGACAGTACACAGAGGGAGGTGTAAGTAACATGACAGTACACAGAGGGAGGTGTAAGTAACATGACAGTACACAGAGGGAGGTGTAAGTAACATGACAGTACACAGAGGGAGGTGTAAACAACATGACAGTACAAAGATAGGTGTAAATAACATGACAGTACACAGAGGGAGGTGTAAATAACATGACAGTACACGGAGGGAGGTGTAAGTAACATGACAGTACACGGAGGGAGGTGTAAGTAACATGACAGTACACGGAGGGAGGTGTAAGTAACATGACAGTACACGGAGGGAGGTGTAAGTAACATGACTGTACACAGAGAGAGGTGTAAGTAACATGACAGTACACAGAGGGAGGTGTAAGTAACATGACAGTACACAGAGGGAGGTGTAAGTAACATGACAGTACACAGAGGGAGGTGTAAGTAACATGATGGTACACAGAGGGAGGTGTAAGTAACATGACAGTATACAGTAAATAACATGACAGTACACAGAGGGAGGTGTAAGTAACATGACAGTACACAGGGGGAGGTGTAAGTAACATGACAGTACACAGAAGGAGGTGTAAGTATCATGACAGTACACAGAGCGAGGTGTACACAACATGACAGTACACAGAGGGAGGTGTAAGTAACATGACAGTACACAGAGGGAGGTGTAAATAACATGGCAGTACACAGAGGGATGTGTAAATAACATGACAGTACACAGAGGGAGGTGTAAGTAACATGATGGTACACAGAGGGAGGTGTATGTAACATGACAGTATACAGTAAACAACATGACAGTACACAGAGGGAGGTGTAAGTAACATGACAGTACACAGAGGGAGGTGTAAGTAACATGACAGTACACAGGGGGAGGTGTAAGTAACAAGACAGTACACAGGGGAGGTGTAAATAACATGACAGTACACAGAGCGAGGTGTACACAACATGACAGTACACAGAGCGAGGTGTAAGTAACATGACAGTACACAGAGGGAGGTGTAAATAACATGACAGTACACAGAGGGAGGTGGAAACAACATGACAGTACACAGAGGGAGGTGGAAACAACATGACAGTACACAGAGCGAGGTGTAAGTAACATGACAGTACACAGAGGGAGGTGTGAACAACATGACAGTACACAGAGGGAGGTGTAAGTAACATGACAGTACACAGAGGGAGGTGTAAATAACATGACAGTACACAGAGCGAGGTGTAAGTAACATGACAGTACACAGAGGGAGGTGTAAATAACATGACAGTACACAGAGGGAGGTGTAAGTAACATGACAGTACACAGAGGGAGGTGTAAGTAACATGACAGTACACAGAGGGAGGTGGAAATAACATGACAGTACACAGAGGGAGCTGTAAGTAACAGGACAGTACACAGAGGGAGCTGTAAGTAACAGGACAGTACACAGAGGGAGATGTAAGTAACAGGACAGTACACAGAGATGTAAGTAACAGGACAGTACACAGAGGGAGATGTAAGTAACAGGACAGTACACAGAGGGAGGTGTAAGTAACAGGACAGTACACAGAAGGAGGTGTAAACAACATGATGTCAGAGGGAGGTGTAAGTAACATGACAGTACACAGAGGGAGGTGTAAGTAACATGACAGTACACAGAGGGAGGTGTAAGTAACATGACGGTACACAGAGGGAGGTGTAAGTAACATGACGGTACACAGAGGGAGGTGTAAGTAACATGACGGTACACAGAGTGAGGTGTAAGTAACATGACGGTACACAGAGGGAGGTGTAAGTAACATGACGGTACACAGAGGGAGGTGTAAGTAACATGACGGTACACAGGGGGAGGTGTAAGTAACATGACGGTACACAGGGGGAGGTGTAAGTAACATGACGGTACACAGGGGGAGGTGTAAGTAACATGACGGTACACAGGGGGAGGTGTAAGTAACATGACGGTACACAGAGCGAGGTGTAAGTAACATGAGGGTACACAGAGGGAGGTGTAAGTAACATGACGGTACACAGAGGGAGGTGTAAGTAACATGACGGTTCACAGATAGGTGTAAATAACATGACGGTACACAGAGGGAGGTGTAAATAACATGACAGTACACAGAGGGAGGTGTAAGTAACATGACAGTACACAGAGGGAGGTGTAAGTAACATGACAGTACACAGAGGGAGGTGTAAGTAACATGACAGTACACAGGGGGAGGTGTAAGTAACATGACAGTACACAGGGGGAGGTGTACATAACATGACAGTACACAGAGCGAGGTGTACATAACATGACAGTACACAGAGCGAGGTGTAAGTAACATGACAGTACACAGAGGGAGGTGGAAACAACATGACAGTACACAGAGGGAGGTGTAAGAAACATGATGGTACACAGAGGGAGGTGTAAGTAACATGAAAGTATACAGTAAATAACATGACAGTACACAGAGGGAGGTGTAAGTAACATGACAGTACACAGAGGGAGGTGTAAGTAAGATGACAGTACACAGGGGGAGGTGTAAGTAATATGACAGTACACAGAGGGAGGTGTAAATAACATGACAGTACACAGAGCGAGGTGTACACATCATGACAGTACACAGAGCGAGGTGTAAGTAACATGACAGTACACAGAGGGAGGTGTAAATAACATGACAGTACACAGAGGGAGGTGGAAACAACATGACAGTACACAGAGGGAGGTGGAAACAACATGACAGTACACAGAGCGAGGTGTAAGTAACATGACAGTACACAGAGGGAGGTGTGAACAACATGACAGTACACAGGGGGAGGTGTAAGTAACATGACAGTACACAGAGGGAGGTGTAAGTAACATGACAGTACACAGAGGGAGGTGTAAGTAACATGACAGTACACAGAGGGAGATGTAAGTAACATGATGGTACACAGAGGGAGGTGGAAGTATCATGACAGTATACAGTAAATAACATGACAGTACACAGAGGGAGGTGTAAGTAACATGACAGTACACAGGGGGAGGTGTAAGTAACATGACAGTACACAGAAGGAGGTGTAAGTATCATCACAGTACACAGAGCGAGGTGTACACAACATGACAGTACACAGAGGGAGGTGTAAATAACATGACAGTACACAGAGGGAGGTGTAAATAACATGGCAGTACACAGTGGGAGGTGTAAATAACATGACAGTACACAGAGGGAGGTGTAAGTAACATGATGGTACACAGAGGGCGGTGTAAGTAACAGGACAGTATACAGTAAACAACATGACAGTACACAGAGGGAGGTGTAAGTAACATGACAGTACACAGAGGGAGGTGTAAGTAACATGACAGTACACAGGGGGAGGTGTAAGTAACATGACAGTACACAGGGGAGGTGTAAATAACATGACAGTACACAGAGCGAGGTGTACACAACATGACAGTACACAGAGCGAGGTGTAAGTAACATGACAGTACACAGAGGGAGGTGTAAATAACATGACAGTACACAGAGGGAGGTGGAAACAACATGACAGTACACAGAGGGAGGTGGAAACAACATGACAGTACACAGAGCGAGGTGTAAGTAACATGACAGTACACAGAGGGAGGTGTGAACAACATGACAGTACACAGAGGGAGGTGTAAGTAACATGACAGTACACAGAGGGAGGTGTAAATAACATGACAGTACACAGAGCGAGGTGTAAGTAACATGACAGTACACAGAGGGAGGTGTAAATAACATGACAGTACACAGAGGGAGGTGTAAGTAACATGACAGTACACAGAGGGAGGTGTAAGTAACATGACAGTACACAGAGGGAGGTGTAAGTAACATGACAGTACACAGAGGGAGGTGGAAATAACATGACAGTACACAGAGGGAGCTGTAAGTAACAGGACAGTACACAGAGGGAGCTGTAAGTAACAGGACAGTACACAGAGGGAGATGTAAGTAACAGGACAGTACACAGAGGGAGATGTAAGTAACAGGACAGTACACAGAGGGAGATGTAAGTAACAGGACAGTACACAGAGGGAGGTGTAAGTAACAGGACAGTACACAGAGGGAGGTGTAAGTAACAGGACAGTACACAGAGGGAGGTGTAAGTAACAGGACAGTACACAGAGCGAGGTGTAAGTAACATGACAGTACACAGAGGGAGGTGTAAATAACATGACAGTACACAGAGGGAGGTGTAAGTAACATGACAGTACACAGAGGGAGGTGTAAGTAACATGACAGTACACAGAGGGAGGTGTAAGTAACATGACAGTACACAGAGGGAGGTGGAAATAACATGACAGTACACAGAGGGAGCTGTAAGTAACAGGACAGTACACAGAGGGAGCTGTAAGTAACAGGACAGTACACAGAGGGAGATGTAAGTAACAGGACAGTACACAGAGGGAGATGTAAGTAACAGGACAGTACACAGAGGGAGATGTAAGTAACAGGACAGTACACAGAGGGAGGTGTAAGTAACATGACAGTACACAGAAGGAGGTGTAAACAACATGATGTCAGAGGGAGGTGTAAGTAACATGACATTACACAGAGAGAGGTGTAAGTAACATGACAGTACACAGAGGGAGGTGTAAGTAACATGACGGTACACAGAGGGAGGTGTAAGTAACATGACGGTACACAGAGGGAGGTGTAAGTAACATGACGGTACACAGAGTGAGGTGTAAGTAACATGACGGTACACAGAGGGAGGTGTAAGTAACATGACGGTACACAGAGGGAGGTGTAAGTAACATGACGGTACACAGAGGGAGGTGTAAGTAACATGACGGTACACAGGGGGAGGTGTAAGTAACATGACGGTACACAGGGGGAGGTGTAAGTAACATGACGGTACACAGAGGGAGGTGTAAGTAACATGACGGTACACAGGGGGAGGTGTAAGTAACATGACGGTACACAGAGCGAGGTGTAAGTAACATGAGGGTACACAGAGGGAGGTGTAAGTAACATGACGGTACACAGAGGGAGGTGTAAGTAACATGACGGTACACAGATAGGTGTAAATAACATGACAGTACACAGAGGGAGGTGTAAATAACATGACAGTACACAGAGTGAGGTGTAAGTAACATGAGAGTACACAGAGGGAGGTGTAAGTAACATGACAGTACACAGAGGGAGGTGTAAGTAACATGACAGTACACAGAGGGAGGTGTAAGTAACATGACAGTACACAGAGGGAGGTGTAAACAACATGACAGTACACAGATAGGTGTAAATAAGATGACAGTACACAGAGGGAGATTTAAATAACATGACAGTACACAGAGGGAGGTGTAAGTAACATGACAGTACACAGAGGGAGGTGTAAGTAACATGACAGTACACAGAGGGAGGTGTAAGTAACATGACAGTACACAGAGGGAGGTGTAAGTAACATGACAGTACACAGGGGGAGGTGTAAGTAACATGACAGTACACAGAGCGAGGTGTAAGTAACATGAGAGTACACAGAGGGAGGTGTAAGTAACATGACAGTACACAGAGGGAGGTGTAAGTAACATGAAAGTACACAGAGGGAGGTGTAAACAACATGACAGTATACAGATAGGTGTAAATAACATGACAGTACACAGAGGGAGGTGTAAATAACATGACAGTACACAGAGGGACAGAGCGAGGTGCAAGTAACATGAGAGTACACAGAGGGAGGTGTAAGTAACTTGACAGTACAGAGGGAGGTGTAAGTAACAGGACAGTACACAGAGGGAGGTGTAAGTAACAGGACAGTACACAGAGGGAGGTGTAAACAACATGACAGTACACAGATAGGTGTAAATAACATGACAGTACACAGAGGGAGGTGTAAATAACATGACAGTACACAGAGGGAGGTGTAAGTAACATGACAGTACACAGAGGGAGGTGTAAGTAACATGACAGTACACAGAGGGAGTTGTAAGTAACATGACAGTACACAGAGGGAGGTGTAAGTAACATGACAGTACACAGAGGGAGGTGTAAGTAACATGACAGTACACAGAGGGAGGTGTAAGTAACATGACAGTACACAGAGGGAGGTGTAAACAACATGACAGTACACAGATAGGTGTAAATAACATGACAGTACACAGAGGGAGGTGTAAGTAACATGACAGTACACAGAGGGAGGTGTAAGTAACATGACAGTACACAGAGGGAGTTGTAAGTAACATGACAGTACACAGAGGGAGGTGTAAGTAACATGACAGTACACAGAGGGAAGTGTAAGTAACATGACAGTACACAGAGAGAGGTGTAAGTAACATGACAGTACACAGAGGGAGGTGTAAGTAACATGACAGTACACAGAGGGAGGTGTAAGTAACATGACAGTACACAGAGGGAGGTGTAAGTAACATGACAGTACACAGAGGGAGGTGTAAGTAACATGACAGTACACAGAGGGAGGTGTAAACAACATGACAGTACAAAGATAGGTGTAAATAACATGACAGTACACAGAGGGAGGTGTAAATAACATGACAGTACACGGAGGGAGGTGTAAGTAACATGACAGTACACGGAGGGAGGTGTAAGTAACATGACAGTACACGGAGGGAGGTGTAAGTAACATGACAGTACACGGAGGGAGGTGTAAGTAACATGACTGTACACAGAGAGAGGTGTAAGTAACATGACAGTACACAGAGGGAGGTGTAAGTAACATGACAGTACACAGAGGGAGGTGTAAGTAACATGACAGTACACAGAGGGAGGTGTAAGTAACATGATGGTACACAGAGGGAGGTGTAAGTAACATGACAGTATACAGTAAATAACATGACAGTACACAGAGGGAGGTGTAAGTAACATGACAGTACACAGGGGGAGGTGTAAGTAACATGACAGTACACAGAAGGAGGTGTAAGTATCATGACAGTACACAGAGCGAGGTGTACACAACATGACAGTACACAGAGGGAGGTGTAAGTAACATGACAGTACACAGAGGGAGGTGTAAATAACATGGCAGTACACAGAGGGATGTGTAAATAACATGACAGTACACAGAGGGAGGTGTAAGTAACATGATGGTACACAGAGGGAGGTGTATGTAACATGACAGTATACAGTAAACAACATGACAGTACACAGAGGGAGGTGTAAGTAACATGACAGTACACAGAGGGAGGTGTAAGTAACATGACAGTACACAGGGGGAGGTGTAAGTAACAAGACAGTACACAGGGGAGGTGTAAATAACATGACAGTACACAGAGCGAGGTGTACACAACATGACAGTACACAGAGCGAGGTGTAAGTAACATGACAGTACACAGAGGGAGGTGTAAATAACATGACAGTACACAGAGGGAGGTGGAAACAACATGACAGTACACAGAGGGAGGTGGAAACAACATGACAGTACACAGAGCGAGGTGTAAGTAACATGACAGTACACAGAGGGAGGTGTGAACAACATGACAGTACACAGAGGGAGGTGTAAGTAACATGACAGTACACAGAGGGAGGTGTAAATAACATGACAGTACACAGAGCGAGGTGTAAGTAACATGACAGTACACAGAGGGAGGTGTAAATAACATGACAGTACACAGAGGGAGGTGTAAGTAACATGACAGTACACAGAGGGAGGTGTAAGTAACATGACAGTACACAGAGGGAGGTGGAAATAACATGACAGTACACAGAGGGAGCTGTAAGTAACAGGACAGTACACAGAGGGAGCTGTAAGTAACAGGACAGTACACAGAGGGAGATGTAAGTAACAGGACAGTACACAGAGGGAGATGTAAGTAACAGGACAGTACACAGAGGGAGATGTAAGTAACAGGACAGTACACAGAGGGAGGTGTAAGTAACAGGACAGTACACAGAAGGAGGTGTAAACAACATGATGTCAGAGGGAGGTGTAAGTTACATGACAGTACACAGAGGGAGGTGTAAGTAACATGACAGTACACAGAGGGAGGTGTAAGTAACATGACGGTACACAGAGGGAGGTGTAAGTAACATGACGGTACACAGAGGGAGGTGTAAGTAACATGACGGTACACAGAGTGAGGTGTAAGTAACATGACGGTACACAGAGGGAGGTGTAAGTAACATGACGGTACACAGAGGGAGGTGTAAGTAACATGACGGTACACAGGGGGAGGTGTAAGTAACATGACGGTACACAGGGGGAGGTGTAAGTAACATGACGGTACACAGGGGGAGGTGTAAGTAACATGACGGTACACAGGGGGAGGTGTAAGTAACATGACGGTACACAGAGCGAGGTGTAAGTAACATGAGGGTACACAGAGGGAGGTGTAAGTAACATGACGGTACACAGAGGGAGGTGTAAGTAACATGACGGTACACAGATAGGTGTAAATAACATGACGGTACACAGAGGGAGGTGTAAATAACATGACAGTACACAGAGGGAGGTGTAAGTAACATGACAGTACACAGAGGGAGGTGTAAGTAACATGACAGTACACAGAGGGAGGTGTAAGTAACATGACAGTACACAGGGGGAGGTGTAAGTAACATGACAGTACACAGGGGGAGGTGTACATAACATGACAGTACACAGAGCGAGGTGTACATAACATGACAGTACACAGAGCGAGGTGTAAGTAACATGACAGTACACAGAGGGAGGTGGAAACAACATGACAGTACACAGAGGGAGGTGTAAGAAACATGATGGTACACAGAGGGAGGTGTAAGTAACATGAAAGTATACAGTAAATAACATGACAGTACACAGAGGGAGGTGTAAGTAACATGACAGTACACAGAGGGAGGTGTAAGTAAGATGACAGTACACAGGGGGAGGTGTAAGTAATATGACAGTACACAGAGGGAGGTGTAAATAACATGACATTACACAGAGCGAGGTGTACACATCATGACAGTACACAGAGCGAGGTGTAAGTAACATGACAGTACACAGAGGGAGGTGTAAATAACATGACAGTACACAGAGGGAGGTGGAAACAACATGACAGTACACAGAGGGAGGTGGAAACAACATGACAGTACACAGAGCGAGGTGTAAGTAACATGACAGTACACAGAGGGAGGTGTGAACAACATGACAGTACACAGGGGGAGGTGTAAGTAACATGACAGTACACAGAGGGAGGTGTAAGTAACATGACAGTACACAGAGGGAGGTGTAAGTAACATGACAGTACACAGAGGGAGATGTAAGTAACATGATGGTACACAGAGGGAGGTGGAAGTATCATGACAGTATACAGTAAATAACATGACAGTACACAGAGGGAGGTGTAAGTAACATGACAGTACACAGGGGGAGGTGTAAGTAACATGACAGTACACAGAAGGAGGTGTAAGTATCATCACAGTACACAGAGCGAGGTGTACACAACATGACAGTACACAGAGGGAGGTGTAAATAACATGACAGTACACAGAGGGAGGTGTAAATAACATGGCAGTACACAGAGGGAGGTGTAAATAACATGACAGTACACAGAGGGAGGTGTAAGTAACATGATGGTACACAGAGGGCGGTGTAAGTAACAGGACAGTATACAGTAAACAACATGACAGTACACAGAGGGAGGTGTAAGTAACATGACAGTACACAGAGGGAGGTGTAAGTAACATGACAGTACACAGGGGGAGGTGTAAGTAACATGACAGTACACAGGGGAGGTGTAAATAACATGACAGTACACAGAGCGAGGTGTACACAACATGACAGTACACAGAGCGAGGTGTAAGTAACATGACAGTACACAGAGGGAGGTGTAAATAACATGACAGTACACAGAGGGAGGTGGAAACAACATGACAGTACACAGAGGGAGGTGGAAACAACATGACAGTACACAGAGCGAGGTGTAAGTAACATGACAGTACACAGAGGGAGGTGTGAACAACATGACAGTACACAGAGGGAGGTGTAAGTAACATGACAGTACACAGAGGGAGGTGTAAATAACATGACAGTACACAGAGCGAGGTGTAAGTAACATGACAGTACACAGAGGGAGGTGTAAATAACATGACAGTACACAGAGGGAGGTGTAAGTAACATGACAGTACACAGAGGGAGGTGTAAGTAACATGACAGTACACAGAGGGAGGTGTAAGTAACATGACAGTACACAGAGGGAGGTGGAAATAACATGACAGTACACAGAGGGAGCT